>VWZZ01000006.1:0-37040 GCA_013399095.1 Psophia crepitans
CGCGGCGGGGGGCACCGGAACGGCGTTAGGCCAGCAGCGAAGTACTGCTGCGGCTACTCAGTTGTCGGGTTTTATTTATTTATTTTGCTCAAACCTGGTTGTTTTGAGGAGTTGCAGAGCGCTGCATGCCTGACACATAAGCAGTGGGGGTGTTTGCAGGTATTCTCACTCCGCTGCTTTGGTTGGAACACTGGTTTGAATCAAGAGGCCTTGCCGGTGAGCAAAAGGCAGTAAGTACGGGAAACGTTATCTCAGTGCTCCCAACGATCGCTTTCTGTTACCTAGCTTAGGATACCTTGTCATAATCACTTCTGGTAAACTGGTATGGACTAGATCTGAAGGTGTAATGCCATGACATCCCCTCTGTGGTTCAGCTGCAATGGCAGTGCTTGTCTTTCCTAGCGTTAGGATGCCGTGTTGGGTTTAGGTTTTGGTAGTGGAGGAGCTACAGGAGTAACTTCTGCGCAAAGCTTCCTTCGTGTCCGGCAGAGCCAATGCCAGCTGGCCGCAAGACTGAAGCGCCGCTGGCCAAGGCCGAGCCCATCAGCGATGGTGGTAGCGCTTTGGGGATAACAAAATGAAGAAGGTGAAAAAAAATAGGTGCAGCTGCAGCTAGAGAGAGAAGTGAGAAGATGTGAGAGGAGCAGCCCTGCAGACACCCAGGTCAGTGAAGAAGGAGGTGGGGGAGGTGCTCTAGGCGCTGGAGCAGAAATTCCCCTGCAGCCCATGGTGAAGACTATGGTGATGCAGGCTGTCGCCTTTGGCCTGTGGAGAAAGGATGATGGGGAGCAGAGGTTCCACCTGCAGCTTGTGGAGTACTCTGTGCTGGAGCAGGTGGGTGCATTTGAAGGAGGCTGTGACCTCATGGGAAGCCTGCGCTGAAGCAGGCTCCTGGCAGGACCTGTGACCCCATGGAGAGGAGCCCACACCGGAGCAGGTTTACTGGCAGGACTTGTGACCCCATGGGGGACCTCATCAGAGGGACCCCCGCTGGAGCAGTTCGTGAAGAACTGCAGCCCATGGGAATGACTGTCTTTGGAGAAGTTCATGAAGGGCTGTCTCCTGTGGAAGGGACCCCACACTGGAGAAGGGGCAGAGTGTGAGGAGACCTCCCCCTGAGAAGGAAGGAGCGGGAGAGACAACTTGTGACGAATTGATTACAGCCCACATTCCCTGTCCCCCTGTGCCACTGACAGGGAGGAGGTAGAGAAAATCAGGGAAGAAGTTAAAACTGGGAAGAAGCGGGGGAGGGGGGTGTTTTTAAGACTTTAGTTTATTTCTCAGACTATGATTTGATGGCTAATAAATTAATTTCTCCCACATTGAGTCTATTTTGCCTCTGATGGTAATGGGTGAGTGATCTCTCCCTGTCTTTATTTTGACCCACAAGCCTTTTGTTTTATTTCCCCTCATCTGTTCAGCTGAGGAGGGGCATGATACAGTGGCTTTGGTGGTCACCTGGTGTCCAGCCAAAGTCAGCCCACCACAGCTGTAGAGACCCTTACCAGTTCTCATGAGCCTGGCCTGTCTTTTTTTTTTTGGTGGTAAAAGATGGTCAAAAATTGGAAACACTACTCTGCTGTTGCTTTTTCAATTATTGGGATTATTGTGTGGAAGTTGTGCCATTCCTGGGAAGAAAACGACTACAAAAAGTACTGATGATTATACATATTTATAGAAGGGTCTTGGTATACTGACAAGAGTGGGTGGTAACCATGGTTTCTAAAGATGACAAAGCAATTGTTCACAGATTTTTTATAAATTAACATGATCTCCAAATTAAAGTAGCTACCTAAACTGAAGGGGGTGCGAGGGAACCCTCACCTTTTTGTTTTGTTTTTTTCTTTTCACAGCGTTTAAATCTTGACTTAATCTTGATAGCTTTTGTGTCTTCAGTGCCAAAAAGCAAGACACTATGTTAAGGAAAGTTTTGTTTGTTTTGCTTTGGTTTTTTTTACTAACTTCAGATTTAGATAATGCTGAGGTTCCATTTTATAAATCATACTTGGGATTTTCTGCAATGATTTTGACTATCTTTTGGCTCTGCAGTTACTAGTTACTACCAACAGCAGCTGTGCTTCTCCTAAACATTGCTAGTTTTGTCTCATTATATTGTCATTCTGAGTGCACAAATAATAGTATGATATTTCCATGGATGTTATTTGCTATTGGGAAGACTAGAAATGACACTTTGAGAAGTGAGATTGTTGTGGTTTAGATCGTTGTTTTATTTCCCAATGCCCCCCACCCCCTGCCCATGGGGGGGGAAATTGGGAAAACAAAAGGAAATGTGTGGGTTGATATAGAAACAGATTTAATAAAAGAGTAAAAACCTTAGTATCAATACCAATACAAGTATAAAATACGGCAGGTTATACTCAGCCAATGCAGGGGTGGCGGCTGCACCCTCTCAGCAGTGAGCGCTGATGCCGCACACGGCGAGCGGTGCAGCTCCAGCCAGAACGCGACAGTCACTGCATCCGGCAGGGCAGGGCTGGGAGCAAAGAGTAGGGCTCAGGGATGGGGTGGGGGGTGAGAGCCTCCAGATACGGCAGCCATCAAAGAGAAAGGGTCATCCCAGAGAATATTCCCATGTATAAGGAGTGTGACATTTATGGTACGGAATCCTTCTGTTGGCCACCTCGGGGCAGATGCCCTGGCTCTCGCCCCTCCCAGCTTTTGCACCTGGCTAGTCCAAAACTGCGAAAGCCCTTGCTCACTATGGAAACCTGCATTCCAGAGCTGGCCATAAGCTAAATCAAAGTGTCTTATCAACGTTGTCCTCACAGAATTAAGTGCTGCAGTCTGCTCTAAGATGCAGCTTTTCTGTGCAGAAAAGTTAGTTCTATGACTCTATCCCAGCAAAACCAGGACAGGGATATAAATGAATAAATAGCATCATGGGGAGGTATACCCAGCTCAAGGGTGCTTTTAGCAGTTCCTCACCATTTTCTGGTAGAAGTCCTGAACTCATAAGTTTGGTTGACCTCCAGATGCCAGTGTGAATGTAACATGAAAGTGTATTTCTTCAAAGCTTTCAAAGAACAGTAGTCATTACTTTTTGACTGTTTACTACCTTCTTAAAGTTTTTCTTTTGGCAGTTTTTACGTTTGCTAAGTGTTGTCTGTGGATTTTTTACCCCTTCTCAAAAGGATGAAATGTTAATGCTACTCTGACAACACTTCCAGTAATCATCTTCTGTGATCTGTTTCTTTGGGGGTGCAAAGTCAGCAAAGAGAAAGTAACTGTTCCAAATAGTGCATAGTGAGAAGAAAGACTTACTTTTGCACAGATTGATAACTGTGAGACCATATGCATAGATTACGGGAACTGTAAAATAGCATTTAATGTTTGTCTTTTACTAATGTGCAATAACATTCAACAACCAAGTTACAAAGATATATTCTATTACATATATAGTTGAGAAAATCTTTTCTGATCTTTGCACCTGTACAAAATCCACATGGGAAAAACAAGTTCTTAAAAGTTAGTGGTGTTCTCTGTGTAGTGGTTTCACCCTGGCTAAATGCCAGGTGTCCACTAAGCCGCTCTATCACTCCCCTCCTCAGCAGGGCAGAGAGGGGAGAGGGAAAAGATAAGATGGAAAAAGACGACTCCAAAATCGTGGGTTTGGATAAAGGCAGTTTTAATATAGCGAAAAGCAAGGCCGCGTGCGGAAGCGAAGCAAAGGAAAAACAAAAGATTATTCTCTACTTCCCATTAGCAGGCGATGTCCGGCCACTCCCTGGGAAGCAGGGCTTCCAAAAGCATAGTGGTTACCCCGGAAGGCAAAACATTGAAAAAACGAATGCCCCCCCGTTCCTCCCCCTCTCCCTCAGCTTCCCATTGCTGAGCAGATGTCATCTGGTATGGAATATCCCTTTGGCCAGTCTGGGTCAGCTGCCCTGGCTGTGTCCCCTCCCAGGATCTTGCCCACCCCCAGCCTACTGCTGAGGGGGTGGAAGAAGGGTTGGAGACACAGCCTTGATGTGTGCCGGCACTGCTCGGCAGTAGCCAAAACACTGGTGTGTTATCAACACCTTGCTGCTACCAGTGCACAGCGCTGTGAGGGCTGGTACGGGGAAATTAACTCCAGCTCAGCCTGACCCAGTACACTCTGTTTTTTACGTTCCTAATTCTTGAGCATTAAGTGTTTTAGCTTACATATATTTTATAGCTTCTAATTCTTTTAAGTAATTTCTAATGAAAGAGAACCCTTCGTGCTTACTAATAAGCATGCCTGCTCAGCGGACTCCTGTAGTATGGACAGAAGTGCTTTGCAAAATGATCATGTCATTGTGATGCTTGAAGTTCTTTTTGTAGTTAAGGGTGATGGTGATGGATTTCTAGCCTGTCAGGTTTCCAATACTGTGTGTTTTTAATGTGCTGTTAAAAGAAATGCCATTAGAGTTGGATGCAGTGGGTTCCTCTATTTTCCACAACATTTTGCAATTGCATCACCATCTAAACTTTTCAGCAGTGTGCACGGTGACATCTTTATTTTTCATCCATTTGGTTCCCAATTCTAAAGTTCAGATCAGAAAATATGCAAGTATCAGTTCAACTGAGTATGTAGCTTTCTGCCGCTTTGTACAGTGAGATTTTATTTTTCTGTGGTATCTATCATTGGTTGTAAATGTCTGGAGCTGATAAAGAGTGGGATGAGGAAGGCAAGCAGCAGGGTACAGACCTTGAACTTCAGGAGAGTAGATTTTGACTTATTCAGGGGACGGTTTGGTAGGACCCTATGAGAGGTAGCTTTGAAGGGTGAAAGAGCTCAGAAAAGCTGGCAGAGCTATAAGCACAGCGTTAGGTGCAAGGAAAGGCCTTCCCAATACTCAGGAAACCAACTAGATATAATGGGAGATTAAACAGGGTGCTCCGGTGCAAAACTGACAGCATATACAGGAGGCAGAAGCGGTCTGCAGAGGCACAGTTTGGAAACATTGCTTGGGTGTGAAGAGATGGTGTTAGAAAAGCAAAGTTTAGTGTGAATTGAAACTTGCAAGGGCTGTCAACGGCAACAAGAGGAGCTTCTACTGTTACATTAATAGTGAAGTGTTGAACAAAGCAAAGTAGGACGTTTTCATGGTACTGAGAGAGCTGGCTGATCCCTGTGTGAGGTTGCTCTCTGTCAGTCTTCAAAAGATAGCGGAGATCTGCAATGACTGCAGAAAGGCAAATGTTTACCCATTTTCCAAAAAGTCAAAAAATGTGGAGTACAGCAAGCATGTCAGCCTCCCTTCAGTGTATGGGAAGATCATGGAGTGTATCCTCTTTGAGCACATTTTTGGGTATGAGAAGGAGGAAGAGGATCTGGTTGACTGCAAGCCAGTCAGTATCACTGCGAAGGCGGGGGAACGTATCCATGTAGAAGCCATCTTTAAATGCAAAAAGAACAGGGTGTGACTAGGAGCAGTCAGCGTGGATTTAGCAAGGAGACCTCATGCCTGCCTGACCAACCTAATTGCTTTCTATAAGGAGGTTGCTGGTCCTGTGAACAAGAGGAGGGCAGTGGATGTTGTATACTTTACTAAGATCTTTGATATGGTGTTCCATTGTCTCCCTATCACCAAATCGGTGAAGTATGGTCTTGTTAAGTGGCCAGTATAGTCAGCGGAAAACTAGCTGGATGGTTGGGCTCAGAAGGGTAGCGATCAGTGCTACAAGGTCAGTCAGACTGGCAAGTAATGGTGTCCCACATGCATCAGTAGCTGACTTAGCACTGCATAGTGCCCTCATTAATGACTTGGATGACGAGATAGAGTACACTCAGCAAAATTGTGGCCAGTGCCAAATTGTGGAAAGCATTCAAAGCACTGATGAGTAGGGTGGTATTCAGGTGGATCTGGGCAGTATGGAGGAATGGACTGACAGGAACTTCTTGCAATTCAGCATGGAGCAATGCAAGGTCTTTAATCTGCAGTGAAATAATCCCATGCACCAACACAGGCAGGGTCTGACTATCAAGGAAGCAGCTCTACAGAAAAGGCCCTGAGCAGGGTCCTAGTATACACCAAGTTGAACATGAGTCAGCAGAGCAGCGTGGCAGCAAGCAAGGCAGGCCAGCTGCATCAGTAAGAATGTGACAGCTGTAACCGTGATTGTTCCCCTCTGTGAGATAGTATCTGGAGTGCTGCACCCAGAATTCGGGCTCCCCAGTACAAGAATGACACTGGGGCAACTTCAGTAGGGGTCACCGAGGTGGTCAGGGGTGTGGAGCACAAAATGTTCAAGGGGAGGTTAGAGAGCTACAGCTATTCAGTTTGGAGAAGGGAAGGCAGAGGAGAGACAGTGTTGCTGTTTGTGACTACCTGGTGGGAGGGTGCAGAAAAGATGGAACCAAACTGTTCGCAGAGGTGCATAGCAATAGAACAAGAGGCAACAGGCACAAGCTGGCTGTACACACAAATACAAATGATATTATATACAAATCAAAACTACTGTTAGGTATTAGGGAAAAGGTTTTGGGTTCTGTTCGGTTTTTTTTTCTGTTGTGTTTTTTTTTTTACCATGAGGATTGCTGAATATTGGAACAGCTTGCCCAGGGAGACTCACTCCTTGGAGATCTTCAGGACTTGACTGGACATGGCATAGAGCAAGCTGATCTAATCAGACCAGTTTTGATGAGAGGATTGGGTTAGATGAGCTCCGGAGACTTTTTTTCCCAACTTAACTGATTCTTATTGGAAAGAGTATGGACTTACCAAGGAAAAATTATGCCTGACCCACCTGATAGCCTTTTCTGAAGGATAAAATAACTGGATTTGTAGACAGGAGAAGCGTGGTATATGTCACTTACCTCAACTTGAGCAAGGCTTTCAACACTGTCTCCTGCAGTGTTCTTGTGTCAAAGGTTGTTTACTAATTGGCAGGGCTGCCTTGTAGACAGGCAAACAGGCTGATGGGATCAGGAATTTCAGCAATGACAAATGCCCTGTTTTGCCCCAGTTCTTATATTACAGGCTGGGGATGGACTGGCTGGAGAGAAGTTCTGCAGAGATGGCTACGGGCCCTGGCCTGCAGTGCAGCAGGCAGTGTGAGCAGGGCACAGCCTGGGGAGTCAGGTTAGGGTGGGATTTATCCTCCTCCGCTCAGCACTTGTTAGACTCTGTATGGGCATGTCCAGTTCTGGATCCCCCAGTACGGGAGGGACACTGACCAGTTGGTGAATACAAGTAGAATAAATGCTTCTAGGTCCGCTGGAGTTATAAGACATGCTCAACAGATCTAGGTATGTCTGCAATTGTTTGCTTTAGTGATCATGTTTGGTTTTTTTTAAAAAAGGCAAGATGTCAACTCTAGTTTAACCTATGTTCATTTATTATATGGACACCTATTGTCTCAAAATGCACTATAAATCTATTCTAAAGCAACACAAAGGCATGCTGACATCATTCTGAGTGCAGTTAACTTTTTTTTTTTATCTTCTAAACTTTCAGAAATGTGATTTTGAGTATGTGGGAATATTTTGCCATTTAACTGGCAGGAATTTACCTTCATTGAAGTGATAACTATTAATTTTGAGTTTTCCTGCTGTGAATGGTATTTATTGTGGAACATGCTGCATTTGCATGTTTCCAGGGTTTCCATTTTTTTAGAAAATAAGTGGCAAGTTTCTAAATGCATCATAGCAATAGCAAGTCTGGTAATTGGAGCACTGTGCATGTATGTGTTTTCTCAGTGCTTATTGCAAAGGATTACACTTAGGTTTTCAGCAAGTGCTAGGGCTTTTATTTTTTTAAGGAAGCCATCCTAAGTGACTGGAGTTGTGTTTACAGTAAACTGAAATGTTTGAATATTTGCTGTTGGCCATCAGTTTTGTTGGTGTGCAACATAGGAAGCAGAGTTCTAATTTCCCTCTGATTTAGGTTCTTACATGCTTGTGGGTGCCTGCATATTCCAGCTTAGAGAAGTGTTCCAGTCCTTAACTACAGTTGCCATTTACAGTCTCAGCTGGGTCTTTTTTTTTTGTTTGTTTTCGTTTTACAATCTGTTTTTTCATTAAATAATTGAAAAATTATGGGACATTTTGCATTTTAAATCATGTTTTAGAAACTGTGAACACTGCTCTTGAGCTGTCCCATTTTCATGTCGATGAGATGTACTTAAAAATACTTTCAAGGATTAATGCTCTCAAAGTACATATATGCTGTGCCATATGGAAATATATATTTGCTTCAGCTTTAAGAATTGTCGATCACCCAGTCTTTGTACAAGACCAACGAGTATTCAGCGTTTCTTGGGTTTAAGCCCATAAAGCAAGGTGATACTGTAGACTGAGGAAGGGGAATAAAATGCTTTAATGATTACATCTGCTGCTAAGTACCGCATAAATCGTGTATTTTTTTCTGGCAAATAGCATGTTTTCTTTCCTACTCCTAAGTATATGTTTTTTCTAATCTGTCTTGCAGAGTGAGAGTTAGCATCATATGACAGAGCCAAAATGTTGGATGACATCAAGAAACGGTTTGAATTTCCTAATGCAGTTATTCAGTCACAGGTAATTTTTTTTAAAAGCATTAAACAAACTGAATTGTCTGTGACAAGCCTTTGTTCTAACGCCTGCTGCCTGACTGTAAAAAGGTGATAAGGAAGACATAGTTTGGTTTGGTGTGATGTTGGTTTTTTTTCCCCTCCAAAGGGAGAAAACCGAAGAAGTAGGGTATTCTTAAGTTGCAGACAAATGCTAAGTGCCCTTTCTGTGTAATCCAAACGTTTGACATAGTTGCTCATCACGGTAAAGTCTCTGCAGAGAATCTGAAACTTTCCAGGACTGGGAGGTTTAAGTGCGGCCAAATGGTCTTTTGTGACCCTGTGATCTTGAGAGAAGCCGGCAGTTAGCAGACGTCATGTGTGGGATTGAAATACTTGAGAATACTTTGTATAACTGTCTTGAGAACTGATCTGTTTTCTTCCTGTGTGATTGGAGCTGATGAACTGCTGCAGTCTTGTCTGTTATCAAAGAATTAGCATACGCGGCTCCCCTGTGATCAGCAGACCAAACCCCTTCATTTTCAGATCTATGCACGGGCTCCTGATCACGTTCATCTGAGACTTTCTCATGTGCATAAAATGTTTATCATAGTATTTTTAGTGGGCAGGAAGGAAGAAAATAATAGGCTTTATTTAAAAAATATACCTTTGTTACTTTGAGCATCTCTCATTTCAGTATTAAAAATGTGTCTCTTCATCTGTAAGATCATTGCTAACTTCCCTGTTTTCTTCCTTTTCCTGTTTTGCATTCAGAATTAAATATGTAGCCATTTGTTTGATGGAATAAGTTGATGTGAATGCAGTCTGTGCATAGAAGAGTAGATGCAGCTGCCATTCTCAGTACCTTGATTATCTGAAACACTTTTGTACTTTTACTATGAAAAGATGTTTCTGTCTCTCATAATTCACATCAATGATTATGAAGCAAGACGGAGTAAGACATTAGAGATGAGTCAGAAGACAAAAGCCTGGGGATTCAAATACCCTGAAGCCTTTGAGGGTATTTCAGTATTTCAGTCCACATTTAGATTTTTAAAGGCAATTTGAGGAAATCAGACATGCCTTTGATCAAAATAGAATGAAATGCTTAATCTTAAACCTCAAATGAACAAACATATGCTGTTCTTTAAAAATGAAGACTTAATGGTTTAGAACTGAAGCATTTTTCAAACAGTGTTGAAAATTTTGATCTTGTTCATCTCTGCCACAGAATAGTTTTATGAGGAATACTGTTAATTCAGATGCCTCGTTTAAAGTAAATGAAACATTTCTGGCAATAGGTATGCTAAGGGATGTATGTTACGTGTTTAAGGTATGACAGCATGTATGTCATCAGTGTTTAGCAAACCTTGCTATGCAAAAATTTGGGCAAGTTGCTTAGATTTGCTGTGTTGCACTTCCACTCTTCCTTCCACTGCGTTATATGGTAAAGGATTTAATATTTACCAGTGCTGTTAAGTACCCTGAGATCTGTACAACAGTGGATCTGTAAATATCTGTTACAATTGGTACATTAAAATATCTACAATTCCTGAGTATGTACCTGATTCTAATCTTATAAGAGGTTCTGTACAAAGAGACCCTTGGGTCTATGTGGAGCCCTGTGGGACCTGTTTTTATTCTGCCTCAGGATAACAGTAAAATGTAGTACGCCAGCATTATGGAGATTTTTGGCCCTAAAACGTGTTTCATCCTCCATACCAGGAGTTTTTTATTTCAGATTATGATAATTGTATGCAACAGCAGTGTAAATTCTTCCTAGTGGAGAATTGAAAAGTAATGCTTAATCTGCATGTGTTTTTCATTTCTTGTTCTCATTTAGGCAGTGGGTCATCTAATTGCTGCAGTACTGAAAGAAAATGTTTCTTCAGGGAAGATCAGACAGGCATCTGACCAGGTTTGTGGCATTCTTTCATGTCTGTCTCCTCTCACATCCATATGTGCTTACATTTTTCTATTGTTATGTAATTTCAATAAATCCTGGAAGTTAAGTAGCGATATGTGTCTGTTTATACAGGTAGAAACAGTAAATCTTTGGGATCAGACAAGCAGTTTTACTTCTATCAGCAGTCTTAATAAGAGAAGTCTTAATTCTGCGAAATACCAACATCTAGCTGTGCTCTGTTTAAGAGGATTTTGAGTTTATTTATGTTCCTGTAAGTGAAGTGCCATATGGTGAGACAACATCGCTTCAGTAGGAAAGTCTTTTATATGACTATAAAAGATTTTAAAAAGTATGGTATTTCACATACCTGTATTGGTGTTGTATTTCATATTAGTTAAGTAGAGCTCATGTTTCATTAAGAGAGAACATGGTGCAAAGGCATACTTTGCCTTTTAGTTGTTGAGTGCACTTAACCACAGATCTGTCCTGTTAACTGAGAGGCATATGAAATGCTGGCATTTGCAAGTGTCACAGCAACATAGGAGAAGTGTTAGGATGTGCTCCTCTGTTTTTCCTCCCCAAAAGCTGACTTGTACAGAAATGAGCAGAAAATGATTTATGGATTTTTCCTTCCAGTCTGAAGTCTTAAAAAACCCCCACCCAAACTAGCAAACCCAAACTTGAAAAGTGCTGACTTTTGATGTGAGGGAATGTTGGAGGTGTGTAGCTTCTGTAACAGAAGCTCTTCCAACAGTCCTGATCATAATCATGTACCCAGATGACATTCTATTTTGAGCTACAAGCTGACTCTTCCCATTTGCTGCCCCATGAAGGTATTAAACTGAAATACAGCAACACTTTCTAAAATGCTAAGGAGCAAAAGATTGTGCCCCTTAGACATTAGAGGCTCCCTTTTTATTCAAGAGCATTTTGCAGTGTTCAGTTGTTTAAAGATGTTCCTTGTTTCTCCATTTGGAAGCTACAAAGTCAGCAAAGTAACCTGTGAATGCAACTTTAGCACGAAAGCACACAGCAGTTTTGTTGGATGCTGCCAAATCTTTGTGCTCACTAGCAAATGGAGACAACAGAGGACTTCGTATGGTCAATGAAGATAGCCCTTTGTGTGCCTGCCTCTAGCTATCTGCACTATACCTTGCTGTAGGCTTAGCTTGACATAGCAGTTCCTGAGTTATCTCCGATTACATCTTGATCTTTTTAAGGGAAGTGAAATTGCTGTTAGCCTGCCTGCATATGCACAGCTGAAAAATCCGTCTGCGTTACCCTTTTCTCAGAGACTCCTGTCCCTACTGAGGGCATAGGCAGTAGTGGGCGTGAAAGTGAGTGCTGTTCTGGAAAAGGCCTGTCGTAGGTGTAGAATCTGTACCCCAGCTTTCTCTCTTAGGCTCTGTAAGACTTCAGGAGAAGCTGCTGAGCAGGTTTTTGTAAGCGTGCTGGAGATGAATGAAGGGAGGTCGGTGTCCGCCTTGTCATTACTTGTGTCTCATGCTTTTGATTTCAGACTCCTGCTCTGAACTTGCTTTGGGAGAAGTGCTGCAGTGAGAATGTGGCCTTGCGAACAGCCTGCTCTGAGGGGTTGGTGGCACTTGTTGCAGAGAAACATGCTGAGCTTGACTATGTTCTTCATGGAGCTCTCAACCTAATTCCCTCAGCCAGGTAGCTAATTCAAGACATGTTTTTCACCCCTTCAAACCTGCACATAATCAGTTTCAGCCTGAGGTTTCTCATGCTGAGTCTGAGCTGAAGGTGGGTTTATGTATGAGCAAACTAGAGAAGTGCTTAAGAAATCAGGTATTTTAAGAAAGACTGTTTCTTTCCTTGTGACTTGCTTGTTTACAGCTGAGATCTTGCTGTGATGGTGCTGATTCTATGTTGAGTTTACAATAGGTAGTTATGGTTCCCTAGAAAAGTTTTTATAAATATATTTTTGATATGAAAAATGTCTGCAAACCACTGTCCTCCACATGACAAAATTTTACTAGTTCAGTCTGGGGTTAAGGGGAAAATATGCATTGTTAACAGAGAAATAAAAATACCTGTATTTAGACTGTGAGAACCTAAGTCTTGTGGGGTAAGGTGGAGGAAAAGTTTCGTTAGCTGTGGCTTGAAGACTTAAGAAATGCAAAATTCCTATTCAGTTAAGGGTTTGTTACAGTATCAGCAGTTTATGAGGAAATGAAGTGTTCATACAATTTTGTACTTTAAAAAGTAAAACGGGTAAAATGGGATATTTAGGGTTGAGTTAACCTTAAAAATAAAGTCAGAGTTATGTACTGAAAGGTCTTGGATCTACCCCATTTCTCACCATTCTTAGATTTTTCCATGTGTGAAACCAACATATATGACTGACTGCTGCAGTAAGTGCTGGCAAATTACCCAGGAACCTTTTATGTGTTTTTGACTTCTTTCCACCCCCATCACCATTTCCCCCCCAAGCTGCCACTATTCACACCACATCCACTATGGATTGCAAAGCAGGGTTTATATAGCCTAACCGCAGAAGTCTGTGGGTTTAAAATGTCTGTAGCCTCAGTAGCTGATTAAACTGACAACTTCAGATTGGTTCATTTCAGTGCTGATGCTTTTTTTTTCCTTGACTCTTAGAATTGTGGCCTGCTGTTCATCATCCTGTTCCCTGCCAAATTTTCATCCAGGTTTGCGCTGTGTCTTTGCACTACTGTGTGCACAGTATTGCTAAAATAAGTATGAAACTAGCAGCCAGCAGAAAGGCACTTGGAACTACTGAGCACCTTTCTAGTGCCGAATGGAGTTAGGTGAATGTTTTATTGGCAAAGACTACTTACGTTGTGTTCTTGCTTCTGTTCTTTCTGTTGTGATGAATTTAGCAGGTGCTTGGTTTTATTTTGTCAGGTGTATCAAATTCTCCATGCTAGGGAGGACCTTGTGCTTTGTTGGAGGTGAACGTCCAGTGTTTCTGAGTTGGCTTGTTGTATGGTTCGCACTATCTGCTCATTACATGAATGGGAGTCTATTCTTACCGCTCTGGTGCATCATTGTACCATAACTGTCTCTTAGACCCAGCGTTCAGCTTCCTCTCATGCCCCAAAAGCTGAGTGCAAAGCCTAAAGCAGCTTTTCTGCCCCCACCTCCTGCCTGGGAATTAGGACAAGCAATATAGGAGTTTCAGAATGGGGAAGCTTGTTTTCTTACTGAGTATTTGATGTTTTCTTTTTCCCCTCACTGCCTAGTTAAGCAATTGAAGCTGGGGAATATGCTAGCAAATTCCTATTTAACTGAGTCTTTCTATCCATGGAGTGTCTAAAAGACTTCTTCTGTCTCTCTCCCCTGTACCCATCCAAAAGGTGGTTATTCCTCCTCTCTGTGTTATGTTGACTGTTTTGGGATTTGGAAGCCTGCTACATGCCTTCCTGATGATTACTTTGCAGCAGTCTCAAACAGCATGTTTTCTTGTATATCAGATCTCAATGTTTCGAGAGCCAGGTGTCACAACAGACAGTCATTTTAAAGATTACAGGCGCATGTTAGACCTTGTCTGGTTTTGGAAGATAGATAGATAGATAGATAGATAGATAGATAGATAGATAGATAGATCGATCGATCGATCGATCGATCCAGGTCAGTGTTTTCCAGCACTGCTGGCAAAAGTACGAAAGGCACAGAAGAGAGATTATCCTATTTGCCTTCTATCTGGAATATAAAACTGAACATTTACTGGTGGGGAGATCCACTGTGGGAATCTCTAGATCGTCCCTGATGTGTCATACCAGGCTACAGAAAAGAGTCCGTCTCCAGGTGGTGATTAGCAGAGGTCTGGCAGTTCAAAGTGGTATGTGGTTGTGTGTTCCCGTTTTCTTTTATAAATGATGTGAGCATTTTTTAGGTTATGATTTTATGATCATACAATCCTTTGCAATTTTTGAATGTCAGTGAAGTGTTTGCAAATACAGTGTCATTATTTTTCTTTGTGATTACACCTTGTTGCCACACAGTTGTGCTTGTGTAAAGTCTCCCTTTTCTTTGACAGAAATTGCTTGAATTTGTTCAGAATCTTTCATACAGCTTAAAAGTCTAGATGTATGTACATCCATCTGTAATTTAGGAAGATGTTTGTGGAGCATACTGCGTTCTATGCCAAACAGTTAATATTACTGTTTCTTCATGTATTAAATAAAGATGATGGTTTGCCCTATGAGAGGGTTACATAAATTCTGCACAATTCCTTGTTTCCAGCTCTCCATCTGAGGTGTTCCTGCAGTCTTCCATTCACTGATGGAGAAATGGAATTACAGATAAGAATAGATATCTCCAGATTTTTTTTTTCCTGTTAGGAAGGAAAGACGAGGGAACAGTAGAAAAGGAAAAAAAACCCACCAGCACCCAGTTATCATTCTTCTCCCTTATCTTGCCCTGTGTGATAGAAATAAGTTTTTGTCAAGTAATGGTGATCTCTTATAATAGAATACTGTGTTAGTTTTTCCTGTTCCTTATGTGAATAAAGTGAGGAGTAATCATGGTTTATTAATGTGAATAGTGAACTAGCTGATAGATTTTTAGGGAATGATGATGCAATTGTGTAGCATGTTCCAGATGAAAAGTCAGTATCAACCGTAATTGGTTTTTTACCCCCCTCTGCTTCTACATTTTCACCTTGTTTCATTATAGAATCCAGGCTGTTTTCTTGAGAAAGGGATTGCGTTGAATATGACGTGATCTGGTTGGAAAGGTGTGGAAAGCACTTAATTATGAAGAGGAGAACGAGATTTTGAAACTTACCATTGTAAGCTCAGTGAAGCAGTAATAAGCTCTAAAATTCTTGAGCTCTTTACTGCATGGTCACAGAGGGCTTTTTTCCCCCCTTGTGGTAGAGTATGGGAAATACTACCAAAATTACAGAAAAACTGTTTGTTGAAGTTTGCTGAATGGTAAATTCAACACTATAGGAGGAGGGAGAGAAAATAGCTGTATGTATCTAATTTTTGTAGTCCTTGGCTCCTGAGATCAAAAGTCAGCACAAAACAAATTATCTCAGGTATCTGTTCTGACAATGTGATTTCTTGTGCTTACTCTTGCCCGACAGTGACATGGCTGAAATTTGCGTACTATGCTGGTTGTTTACCTATATATTTGCATTCAGAGAAGAGCTAATTTTCCAGCTGTAACATATTAAAACCACCTGGTTTCAATTAAGCTGGGGACAGCAAATGTACTTGTAAGATATGGTAGAAACAGACTGTCAAAAGTTTTAATTGATGCATGAATTATTCTCTCTGCTGTTTTGCTCATTATGCAAAAAGGAAAATAGACACGTGGGTGTACAACTTGCCCCAAATTGGGTGGGCAGTTGTGAGAAGGTCGTTAAGGAGAATTCAAGGCTTCCTAAGTGTCGGTTTTGGTTCCTGGGTTCTCCTCTTATGGAAGAATCAAATAATGTAACTAACTACATACGTGACAGTAATGTATTTCCTTTTGTCGACAGGAATGTGCATGGCTTAGTAAAAACTATTTTGAAATTACTGCAGATTCAAACTATTCAACTGGGAAAAGATGGAGATGAGGCTATTTGGAATCTGTATGGAATCAGGTTAGTAATAACTCTGTCTAATTTCCAGAAAAACATAGGTTAAGTTTTTATTCTGGCTTTCAGTCTGGTGTGTGTGGTTTTGGGGGGGGTTCTTTTTTTTTTTTTTAACCTGTGCAGATACTGGCACTGGTTGCCCAGAGAGGTTGTAGAATCTCCATCCGTGAACATATCAAAACCTCACTGCATGTGATCCTGGGCAGCCTTCAGTAGCCAAGGATGTCCCTTTCAACCTAAATGATTCTCTGATTCTGTGATTTTTTTGGGTTGAAAGTTTTAAGACATTTTATAGTACAGGGATAAGATTGCCACCATAAGCTCAAAAGGGGCAGCGGAAACATGAAGACTTAAGTGCAAGAAAGAGCAAATAAATACTGGGACTTCTTCAAATACAGAAGCTGGATGGTTGCTAATAGTCCTTTTAATAAGTATTTTATTCTGAGACTGTGGACCACTTCCTTCTCACTTGCTTTATTCCTGTTATCAAAGTCAGGTTCCTGCATACTGTAACTGTTAAAGTGGTTTTCATGTAAAAAAAGAATGATTTAAAGATGCATTCAGATTACTCATAAAACTGCTTGTCATGCAATGGCAGCCTTCCTAAGGGAACATCTCAGTGACTTAATCCAGCTCTTGAGAAACCACCAGTCATCTGCTATGGTGTCCTTCCTGGAGAAGGTCCCAGCTTGGTAGATACCAGGAACATGTTTCAAGTTGCTCTTCATGCAGTTAAGAAATATTATTGTAGGAGGCTGTACCTATAACGCTTTAAGGATATAAAAGGCACTATTTGGAAGACAGGAACTGTGTCTTTCCTTAAGCAAAATGGAATAGTGAAGAAAAGTGAAACAGACTTTGGAGTGTTGGATGTGCTTGCATTCCTGAAATCCTATGTGCCTTTGTTTTTCTAGCTATATCAGTTCTTTCTACAAAGTCCACACTCTTACAGAACAGTTTTAATTGAAAAGGCAGGTAATGAAGGATAGAAGAATGGAACTCTTTTGGAAACTTTCTCTTTAGCAGTAAATAAAGTCTCCTGGTAGAAGAGACTAAGTTAAAGCAACTTAAGCCAGGCTCTATGTGAAAAAGAGGGTAGTAGGATGTGACTGGAATAAAGAAAGTCTCTCTCCAGTAGGGCGAAGAAAGATCATTACTACCCCACCCCCCAAAATAAAAAAAAGAAAAATTGCTGGTAACACACAAGAAAGGTGAAATTTGATCATTCAGAATGGTTTAAAGTAACTTAAAGTAATAGAAAATAAGCAGCAAACTTATACTTAGCTGATATGTTTTTTGTTTTTCCTTTGCTGCCAGTTAACTTTAATGGAGAGAGATGTCAAATTGTTTGACTTAGTTTTGAATATCTAGTAGGTCAAGGCCCTGTGATTTTCTGTCTTGGTTTCTAGTGTACAGAAAGACCTGTCTCTTTTCAGTGACTCGTTTACATAATAATTTTTGTAATTGCGTTCTACCAAGCACCATTAAAACTTGGTTTCTGAAAGAAATCAAATAATACATACAATAACTCACCAACAGTAACCTCCTGTTTCAGTGTTCATATATTATGCTGTCAGCTATGCGAAAGTGTTTCATATGGAAATCATCAATGAAGAATCAAAAAGCACCAGTGTGTTCTCAAGTAGTTTGCTATTGTCATCTCTCTTGGGACATTTTAAAATCAGTATTACAGAGTAATAAATAAATTTGGTTTAGACCAATGTTAATTCTGGACAATAGAATTACTTTTATAATACTGCTTCTTGTGATGATGTAATATCATGAATGGTTCCTGAAAAGAAACGGGAGAAAATAATGTCTTGTGGTTTGGGGGGTTTTGTCTGGTTATATTGTATTGGATCTGTCTGGGGTGGAGTTAACTTTCCCCATTGCAGCCGTCATAGTGCTGCTGTGCTTTCTACTTGCAGCTGGAAGGGTGCTGATAACACACCCATGTTTTGGCTACTGCTGAGTAGTGCTGTCTCTCCAGCCCACTCTCACCCCTTCAAAGGCCAGTAAGGTAGAGCTGGGCAAGACTTTGGGCAGGAATGGTGGCGGGGGGGAAAGACAGCTGACCTCAACTGTCCAAAGGGATATTTCATACCGTATGACATCAGGCTCACCAATAAAAACTAAGAGAAAGGAGCAGGGAAAGGAGCATTCATTTGTTAAGGCGTTTGTCTTCCAAGGCAGCTGCTACACGTACTGAAGCCTTGCTTCCCAGGAAGTAGCTGGACATTGCCTGCTGATGGAAAGTAGAGAGCAAATCTTTTTGTTTTCCTTTGCTTATACATAATGGCCTATGCTTTTCTTTATTAAACTGCCTTTTTCTCGACCCACAAGTTTTTCATCTCATTTTCTTCCTGTCCTGAAGAGTGGCACCTGGTGGCCAGCCAAGGTCAACCCACCACATAAGTTTATGATTTGGTCTAGGAAAGCCTCTGCAGTTTTAATGCTGGGATTCTCCACTTTCTGTAAGCTAATTAACCTTGGAAAATAGAGAAGGGATTACGTCTGTTCCTACAGAAAGTGGGAAATGTTACTCTTACCTTAGTAAACTGGTAGGAAACTGCCTCAAGCATCACTGAATTTTGGAATTCCTAATTGTTTTCATAAGCTGTGTAAGTACCACTGTTTTGTTGTTGTTGTTGTTTTTTTTTTTAATAACTAGTATTCCAATGGTGGATAAATACCAAAACAAATGTGCTGGAGACTTTAAGGATGTGTGAAAAAAGTTACATGATTTTTAAATTCACATATGAGAATTACCTACACTTTTTGTAATGAAGTTAGGACTCGCTGTAGAAGAGACAGAAGTAGTCTGCAAGTTGGTCTCACAGTGGACTAAACTGAGCATTCCCAGTGGATTTATTGTCTCTCATCTGGCGTAAAGTTGTCTATTTCCTGTGCATATTAATACATCTGTTCAGTAACTTATGCTCAAGATGAATTGTGTGGGAGGGCAGGGAAGAGGGGTTTTTGAGGACAGCTTGTTAGCATTCTCAGTGCAGGTGGATTATGACATGCATGTACAGAACTTTGGCTATAAATTTTTGCTGAAAGCTATTAACTTTTTTTAATGAACTTGTATGTTACATGATTATTAATGATTCACCATGTATAGGTTTTATTGTCTTAAAATTTTGGAGAGCTGCCAACTTTCTGAAATAAAAATTCAGAACAGGTAGAAGAATGCTTTAAAATGTATATTCAATGGAGTACAGTGCTAGTCAATCTTTCTGAAAGGTCCAGGGTCACAGCTGCATACACAGAAAACTACGTTTACTGTAGACAAAAAAGCAATCCGTAACTGAATTTGTGCTCTAAATCAAATTGGAGCTCTCTTCTGTTCAGAGATGTAAGAAAAAGGTTGAGATGACCTAAAAATTAGTTGGGGTTTTATTGTTGCACCTCACATAAAATTTATCTTTGTTTCCGTAGCATGCATGTGTATACAGGTGGATAGCTGCTATGTCTGGTTGTGCATTTTGCTTTATCCTGAAACTACTGGCAATAATTTGGGATAGTAGCACTGTAATGTAATGTAAAGATGTGTGTTTTACAGTGCTGTGCCAGCAATTCTAAGTTAGTGTTGACAATAAATTACATTTACACACCTCATTTTTCCTACTGCTAATAGCATTATCAAATGGAACTTTTTCGGGCTGCCTGTTTTGGTGTTTAATTATTAATCACTGTTCTCTGTGGATCTTAGTAGATTTCTTCTATCGTCCCATTCAGTGCAGTTATATTACTTTTAGAACTCTCAAAATCTGTTATAAAAGGCTTGCTTTTTTTTCTGGATAGTAAGCCATTTCAATTTCAGACTTGATGTGTCATATGTGCTGATTTTATGAAGGTTCCTCTGACTTCAGTGTCATACCAGCACTTGGGTGACTGGAGACACATTCTTCTCATTAGGAGAGATAATTTATTCTTAAAATATGAGAAGGGTATTGAAACAAGCAGCTGCTGTGGCTCTGTATGTCTGTACAGGGCTATGCACTTTCAAAATCCCAGCATGGTAAGTGTACAGTATTTCCAGCTTGCTACCTGGTAAATAATTGTGTCTGTCTATGATCTTGCAGGATTCAAGTGCTAGACAGGCAACAAGTTTTTTGCCTGTTGCATGCAGCTGTCTTGGAAAGTTGCAATGAGGCAATAACCTTAGCCTTTCTAGCCTTTGGGCACAGACTGAAAAATACGCTGTAACTGTAGTAAAATGGTCACAGGGTAAAGGCAGGTGGACATACGAAAACCGTGTGTGTAAGTTAAAAAATTTTGAAGAAATGAGTGTGGGTAGTGCCCGATCTCCAGTCCCAAATACAAAGGCCGGACCTGGCATGTTGTTCTGAACATGCTTCAAGGAGTCCATCACCTCAGCCAGATTTCTGAAAGTCCCTGTGTCTTCAAATTTTTTACTTGCTTGAACAGAAACACACCTCTTTGGAAGAAAAATTGTTTGAGAAACAGAGGGAGAACCAAATGTAGAAAAAACCCACCAAAACAGAAAAAAAACCAACCACCAAGAAACCACTATCTCTGAGCTTGATAAATTGTTCCAGTGACTGATTCTTCTTTAGTCTAAATTTGCCAGTTTCAGTTACCACTCTCTGATGCTTGTATGCTAGCTTCCTATTTCTTGCTGTATGAAATGGTTCTCCGTGAAGGTACGTAGACTGCAATGACACTATCTCTTAATTCAGTCCTTGTTAGCTTGTGCTTACACCTAGATGTGTTTTTTCAGGCCTTCATGAGACAGCCATGAGAATAATTACGCTACTCCAGATTTTTAATAACTGACTTGAAATATGGGCACCAGAATAGGAGCATAGCCTGCAGACTGAGAGAAATCATTACACTTTTTCCTTGGCATTTACCAGATGGTATCTGGAGTACCGTGTCCAGTTTTGGGCCAAAAAAGAAGAGAGAAAGTGGAGCAAGTTTAGTGGACAGCCTTTAGGATGTTCATAGGGCTGGAGCACATGCTGTTTGCTGAGGGAACTAGACATGTTTAGTCTGGAGAAGAGAACTCTTGGAGGGGACCTAACAGCAGCCTTCCCAAGGACTCAAGAATAGAATATTTCAGTTGGGAGAGACCTGCAACAATCATCTGGTCCAGCTGCCTGATAACTCCAGTACTGAACAAGTCTATTATTGAGGACATTGTCCAAATGCCTCTTAAACACTGAGAGCTATGAGGCATCAACCACCTCTCTAGGAAACCTGTTACAGGGTTTGACCACCCTCTCAGCAAACAAATGATTCCTATTGTCCAGTCTAAACCTGCCCTGGTGCAGCTTTGAGCCATGCCCACATGCCCGATTACTGGATGCCAGGGAGAAGAGCTCAGCACCTCCCTCTGCACCTCCCCTCCTCAGGAAGCTGCAGAGGGCAATGAGGTCACCCCTTGCCCTCCTTTTCTCCAAACTAGACAAACCCAGCATGTAATGCCATTAATGACTGCCCAATGCTCCAATCTGTGTAGATCCCTCTGCAAGACCTCTCGTTTCTCTTTAGAGTCGGCAGCACCTTCCAGTTTAGTATCATCGATCTTACTAATGACACATCCAACTCCTGCATCCAGATCATTGATAAAAACATCGAACAGAACTGTCCCTATAATTGAGGAACCGGTCACCAGCCAGGTGTAGCCCCATCCACTACAACCCTTTGAGCCCTGCCCTTCAGCCCGTTCTTCACCCAGCTCACTGTGCACCTGTGCATCTCACAGTTGGACAAATTGTCCAGAAGGATGCTGTGAGGGACAGTATCCAAAGCCTTACTAAAATCCAGAAAAGCTGCATTCACCACCTTCCCTTCACTCACCTTATTGTAGAAGAATATCAGGTTAGACAGGATTTTCCCTTTGTAAACCCGCTGATTGTGCCTGATGATTGCATTGTCCTTGAAATGCCTTTCAGTAGCAGCCAGTAGGATCCTCTCCATTATTTTTCCCAGGTAATGAGGTTCGACTATCAGGTCTGTAGTTTCCTGAGTCTTCCCTCTTGCCCTTTTTGTTGATTGGAACAATGCTGGCTAGCTTCCAGTCAACAGGGACCTCTCCAGACTCCCAAGACCTTTGGTAGATGAAGAAAGGTTACCAAGACTGCAAAGCCTGGTTCTTGGTGGAAGAACAATGGACGGTGACTGTAAGTTTAAAAATAGGAGTTTCTGACTGGATATAAGGAAAAATGTTTCACTATGAGCACAGGAGCATGTTGTACAGAGAGCTGAGGTAAATTTTCTCTATACTGAATGCAACACTGAAGTAAAATGGCACCTGTAACCCTTGGAATTATCCCAGTCATAGGCTGCGAAAGACTTTGGTGCTCAGAATGAAATCTGCTGTGGCCTGTGCCTCGCCCAACCTCCTCCCTGCCATTAGCCCTGCTTTCCAGAGTGATTTTGGACAATTCCGAATAGAATCTCAGGTTCTCTTTGTTAGAATACGGATCGGTAAGTGTGCAAAAGTGTAAGTTTTCATGCTGCTGAGTGATTTGGAAGCAGGGTTGGTTACATATTTGCTTTTCGTTCATGTGATTTTTCAAAAAGCTTAGACAGCACTAGCTTAAAAGCTGTTCAGTTAATCCAGACACAAACTTAAATATCCGCTCCTGGAGCACTTCTCCAGCTACTTTATTTTTAATTATTTTTCCTGGATGTGTATATGGTCTCGTTATCTTAGCACGAGATCACCTCCAAATTCAACTTACCTCTTTAGCAGACTAAGCTGAAAGCTGCTAATTATTTTTTATAAAGATTTAAATACAGTATGTTAAACTTTCTCTCTTTTGAGCTTCATTAAAGAGGTTCCGTTGCTAAATTTTCTTCTAAGTACAAAGCCTTGTAATTGCTCTCGGTTCCATAGCCCATACGAGTGGTGGTTTTCCTTGATTTTATTGCTCAGACACCATTTGAGTTCTTCACCTTTATTACCGATTTTGTAATTATCCCACTATTTAGGTCACTTCACTAAGAATGTTTGTGTACCAACAGTTTTCTGTATCTGACTGTATTGCATTCCTGTGGATTTCTGCAGTTTTCTTAAAGGCACAGTTGTCTTCAAGTCTACATAGAAATTACCTGAATCTGATTTAACCTTCTTGCTGACAAGTTATATTCTATATATTCTTTTCATTTAGACCAACTGCCTGTAGGCTGACGTCCTGAGCACGGCAATTAACTCTCAATAAATAAAAGCTTTTTCTTGATGCATAAAAGCATAGTAACAACACATTTTTTAATATTCTTCTATGGCAAGAAGTGCAAATTTCTTACATGCTCCTACCTTAAGATCCAACGTAGTGTGAGGCTTTTGAAGGGAAGCAGCTGACCAAAACTTATTTTCTCTTCAGCTGTCTCAGAATTCTTACTAAGATTGTTTTCTGTCATGCAAGAACATTGCTGTTCTGTGCTACTACCTACACAGCTGCAGGGTTCAGTGGATCATATTGTTGTATTTGACTGTTGTCTTCTATTGGAGTAAATACTTGCAGTTTCCTTGGTTGTTAGTTCTATTCTGACCTCACTGTGAAGAAAACAAGAGGCATTAGGTACATAAAATGTTCTGTAACCAGCTTTCATAACTCGTTGGGCCTTTTCTTTCAGCTAATGGTGATGTTTATAACACTCTGATTATCATCAAAACTAGTTGGTTGCCCGGAATACAAACAATGTTAACACTGAGTATACAAAAATACCATAATGAGGAGCACCTCTTTTAGTGTAAGGGTATATCTGCTACATGATTTTTTTCCAGAAATAGTATCTTAATAGACATAGCATACTCTAAACATTCTGTTCATAGCAGGTACATATTACATGTTCAGCTTGCTTAAGGTGCACCTTAATACATCACATTATGCAATTCAAATTTGCTATGAAATGGAAAAAAAATTGGATATGTATTGTAAATTTCTTTTATGGGTTTCTTGCAAATCTCATTCATTTCACCCAGAGCTGGGTTTGTTTGGTGCTGCTCAAGATGAAGCCTGTGTCATAGCACAATGCTATTGAATACAAGTGTGTCTCAATGAATGTTGTCTTTTGTAATCAGACTGCTTCAGATTTTGGGCTTTCTGCTCTCCACAGGTTTTTAAAACAACAATAACAGACAAACTAAGTACCATTATAAATTCTTCCTAAAAGGCTTATTTGACTATGTCACTCACTGTAATAAAATTAATAGTATATCAAGAAAGCTAACAGTTTCTTCACTGTAGTGTTCCATATCTGCTTTCCTTTAAGTGAGACAGCTCAGTTGACCTGTAAACACATGCAAGGAGCCTTAATGTTACATTAGAGGTACATGTGTGTGTGTTGTGGGTGTGTGTGCTGTCCTTCTCTCTCTCTCTCTCTCTCTCTCTCTCTCTCCATATATATATATATAAATTCTATCTGACTATTTTGTTTGAAAGGCATGGTAAGTGTCTGAAACTGTGGCAGTCACTCTTGAGGTATACCACTTCAATTGGTGGGTCTCACATCATCTGGTGCTGCGCAGGTAAAACTGACTGAAAGTCCCTCTGGTATGCAGCACAGATTTGTTGGACATGTGAACAGGCAAGAAGGTTAACCAAACTGAAGGTGGTGAGCTGCAGCGTCTGCAATTCCTAGATTTATGCTGCCTTTCTCTGGCTGCCAGCCTTGTGTGGTGTGTGTTTGTTGCCTTCCCATTTACTTGTATAGCCCTGCTATCTCATATGTACCCAGCAGATCTGTGGGAAGCAGCAAGACTCTTCTCTTCCAGCTTTTCTCTCTTGCTGTTAGGAAAGTTGTTTCTGCTCTGAGAGCAGGGAAGTGTCTGGTTTCTGCTGTGAAGCTGTTTGTATTCCAGAGAAGAATCTACATTACTCTGCTTGTTGGTGAAGCAGGAAAGGAAACTGTGGGAAATAAGGACACGTAGCAGACAGGTGGGAATACAGGGACCAGTCACAGTGGGTAAACACCAAAAGAAGGAGATGGAGGTAGCGATGAACCTACCTTCACATCATCAGTTCTTTCCAATTTTCCAACTCTCCAGGAAACTTAATGTTCAGATTCTCATATTCTGTTTTCCTTTCTTATGCTAACTTACTCCAGTCAAATGACGTTGCTTTTGCTTCTGACAGAACATTTTTTACTGCAGGCTCCCCTCCTGCCCAGCTTTTCCACCCCCTGCTATGTACAAGGGTAGTTACTGTTTGATGTGAGCATTGCTCTTCTTGGTGGTGTAGATGGCCTTCAGTCATTGCTTTTGGGGATGAGGAAGGTGTTGGTGACAGATGCATCTGAGAAGCACAAGTGACTGTTAGACCTTCAGTGACCCTTTCAAATGCAATCATTGTCAGAGGACTGACAATGGAACTCTCCAGGCTGGTGGTATGCCCAGCATTTCTTCTTTCCTGCTTCTCTCACTGCCTCAAAAAAAAAAGAGGAAAAAGATAAGCTGGGAGCAGATTTAAAATAGTAAGTGGGATGACGGTCACCTCGGTTGGTCTCATGTGCTGAAGGTTTGTCCCTGTGCTTGAAAGGCTGAACTGATGCGTGACGTGGTTCGAATTTTTCTGAATTACTTGGAGCCTAGGGCTGCTACTGATGACTCAAATCAGGCCACACATTTTGACAGTAATCGTGAGACATCTATTAAGAAAAGAAAAAGACAGGTCAAGACTTTTCAAACAGAGATTTTGTTTTAATCTAGTTTCCTGAAGTTCCTCTAAAATGTGCTCTTTTGACAGTATAGCAGTCTTGGCCAAGCTGGTAAAGGGAGTTGGTGATACCAGGGTGTTAAATTGTTTATTCCTCTTTAATTTTGAAGATAGTTATTTTGCACACTCGCTTTCTGCATTATAGATTCAAATGTGTTTTCTTTGTGTTTCAGGAACACTCCACATCCATTAATCAGTGTCCTTGAAAACAGACCTGATTGCTGGCCCATTCTACTGCAGCAGATAACAGTATTTTTCCATCAGTGTCCAGAGAGGTAAATGAATGATTTAAAAATAGCAAATGTGGGTAACTGAATCCGACCAGCGCAACTTTTTTCTTGAAGGCAGCTGCAAAAAAAATCTGTATTTTTCAAAAGATAATTATAAAAAGTAATGACACCATTTAAAGGTTAACAACAGAATATTAATAAAATACTAGAATAATCCATCAAAAATTGATTTTTGTAGTTTTTTCTTAACTATTGTATGTTGATATAATTTTTACGGATGTGGAAAAAATGGTGCAAAATTGGTAGCACCTTTGGACTTTTTTAAATATGCAATTTTGATTTTTGCTTTGTCAAGATTTTGACTTTTGTCAAAAAAGATGACTGGTACGTACCTATGACGGTGGTTTGTGAGATTTAGTAATTTAGTAATGGCTTTCATAACACCTTTCTGTTAATTGCACCCTGTAAATTATTGCAGGGAATGTCACATTGCTTGGGTTTTCCTTGACAATTGTTTTCAGTAGAAAACAATCTTCACAAACTTATTCCTTGAACTGCAGGGCACAGAGTTCATGTGTTGGTGTAATGGCTCCATTTCTAAGATTCCTGTATTGTGAACCATCTCAGTTACGGGAATATGCTGAACTGCGAATGGGTTTACTTAAGATCTTACTTCAGCCTTGTGGTGTGAAGCACAAAGAAGCACCCTCTGTACTGGAATGCCAGATTCTTCAACTTCTCTGTGATTTGATTCCACACCTTCAGGTACCGTTGTTGCCTGACACCATCTTTTACAAAACAAATGCTATCAAAGCAATGATAGTGTTGTTATTGCCTTTCAAGTGTGCGACTATAGTAGTCTCTTCCATTTCCTGAAGACCTGATTTGTTGGTAATGCAGAAACTTAACAAACTGGCTCTTTCTGGTAGAAGGCAGAAATTTTTAATTGTTCAAATTTGATACACCTGGTAAGATGTAAATTGAAACACAAATCACCATAGTTATCTGCCACTAGTTGCCTGAGTAATGATATGGTAAACTTGTAGAGATACCCGTGACAGACAGAGTGTTGTTAAATGGCAAGATATTTATCAAAAACAATTTGACAAATTGTTTTTAATTTTTAACTTACCGTGGATAATATTAAAATGAAACAAACTGTGTGAGAAACATGACTTAAGTACTCCTGTATATTCTTTTCTTACTTTTTCTAACAGAGGGATTAGTGGATATGAAGACATAACTTAATCCCTCTGAAATATGCTGAGGTTTTTGAATATATTTTTCAGTTGCACAGTAATACTTGCTAGGAGCTAGGGATTTAATCTTTCTGTCCCCTTTGGTTAGGGATCTAGGGTATTGGTTAAAGTTAGTAGCTCTGCTTTGCCTCTTGTTTTACTATGACATTGGTTAAGCTTTGTTGTACCTACCTACCTTTTCCTTCCTCTTTAATATTAAAGCAACATCTTCAGTTTCAGATATATTGTCAAACACAGGGTGCTATGGTATTATTGCCACAGAGAGAGGGTTGGATAATGCCAACACCATAAAGCGAAATAGGCTTGTTATGAGGATATTTGGTAGCATCTTCCTCCAGGTGAATTTTACTGTAAGCTACTTTTCACAATCTTTTGGACAAATAATAACTTGTAATATACACATTTAACTTGGTTCAGGTCTACTTTTTGTGATTACAGGTACCTGCTGATTTCTGTTTTTCTATTCATGGGAACATTACTGATTTTGTCTTGATTCTACCTGAACTTCAGTATAACATTGTGTCCTGAGTGTGTGACCAAGTTTCTGACTTGTTGACATTTAGCCATAAAAATGGCACTGAAGAAAAAAACTTATAAAATTAGTTATGAACCTTTCTTTCCTCCATGCATGTTGACGCTTTTTTACTAGAAAAGTGTTGCATTTTTTTTTAAACTCGAATGAATACTTGAATGTTTTTGTCTTGCCTGAGATACAGCTTTCACAATAGAGGAAATACTTCTTTCAAGAAGCCTGTCTGATGGACTGTTTTATAACCTGTCATTCCTTTTACTTTCTCTGAACCTCAGGTTCTCTTGTCGTTCCTTGAAGCGTAGCCTTATTTAATCCTTTGCATTGTATAAATGATGAAATGCTTCCTAGTCTTTTTCTCTGGCAATATCAACCAAGCTGTCAAAAGTGCAGCTTGTCACCTGCAGATTTTCTTCTGCTGAAAAATTCAGTGGATGTGAGGCCTCTGATTTGAGCAAATTATTAATGGAATTTCTTCCAAGGATCAGGATGTTACCCTTAATCATAGGATCGTAGAACAGTTTGGGTTGGAAAGGACCACAAGGATCACCTAGTTCCAACCCCACTGCTGTGGGCAGAGTCACCCTCCACTAGACCAGGTTGCCCAAAGCCCCATCCAGCCTGGCCTTGAACACTGCCAGGGATGGGGTATCCACAACCTTTCTGGGTCACCTGTTCCAGTGCCTCACCACCCAGCTTGCTCCAGAGTTAGGACTGGAAAAGCTGGGTTTGTCTGGATCTAGAATTTTCAATAGCAGAAATGTTCTCATCTAATAAATTAGGATTTTGAGGCAACATGCTTCTTGGAACCAATTTACTTGGCTTCCAGATATGGAGATACTGCTTTTGGCTATTGCACTTCAGCGTTTCATTTTTTGTAGTAGGTAGATCACATGGTGCTCTGGAAGCAGGTAACACCATTGCGTTTCTCTTCTGAGACATACGTTAAAATCTTGGTTGCATTACAGAGGAAGTGTCATAGAGCAGCATG
The DNA here is from genome assembly GCA_013399095.1 of Psophia crepitans. Lineage (NCBI taxonomy): Eukaryota > Metazoa > Chordata > Aves > Gruiformes > Psophiidae > Psophia > Psophia crepitans. The sequence goes on from VWZZ01000006.1 coordinate 28,658, forward strand.
TATCTGTTAGAAGAATATTTATCTGCTATAGGAAATCCCCACACAGTTAGTTCTTGGGCTTGTCTTGGCAACATAAAACAGATTTAATTTGCTATTGGTTTTGAGGAAAAAGGGATTTTTTTCCTCATCATCTACCAAGTAATCTTACTATTTCCCATGTTTCTAATTTTACTTCAAAACATTAAGTAGCGGTTTGTTTATTGTTTTTTTTAGTGAAGTTGGATAAGAGATTGCTGGGTTTAGTTTATAAATGTGTTTCTTCAAACTCTCAGTAATATTTGCAATGGAAACATTGCAGAGCTAGTAGAACTAATTCTGAACTTGGGGAATTCTGCATAGACAGGGAAGAAGAACTAAACCAGAATGTGTTTTGTTTTTTTGTTTAACTACCTCTCTACAGCTTAAAGACTTACAGCAGGTTACAGAAACCTTGTTTTTTCTGCAAGAGCTATTCCTCAGCCTACTGCGCTATCCTGTGTTTTGGAAAGTTCAGTTATCTCAGTTTTGTCTGCAACTATTATGCTTCTGTGAAATGTGTTTAAATGTAACGGGAGAATGCTCGTCTTTGATCTCCTTAATAGAGGACAACTTTGAGCTCTTAAAAGAGGTAAGAGTTAAAAAAAAATTAACGAATGTGTCATGTTTAAGACAGTATTTAGAGACACTGATACATGACACTCATCTGCAAGTGACCTTTGTTGTTTCAAGAAATCTTTCATTTTTTTTCTTGGCTAGAGACATTCAGAAGGCAAGAACTTAACTGTTTCTGTATGTATTGGTTAACTTTTTAGTGTGGGAGTTGGTTTAAAGTGAGCTGAAAAGGCTTGAACAAAGTAACAAATTAAAATATTGTTCTTATTCAGTTAAAATACTATTTTTACACCATTCATGTTCTTCACTGAATGTGCTGTGTTGCTCTGTGTGCACTCACTGTGGTTCATGAAGAAACTCCTTACAGAGTTTTGGTTGTTGCCTATTTTTACTGTTTAATGACACTGAAAAACGAAGAAGAATTGAACTTCTTTCTTTATCCCTTGTAGGTATTTCCAGTGGAACAGTGTATAATTGGGCTAGCGCTTCTACTGCTGCAAACACCAGAAAGTCAGCAAAAGTCTGTCTTGAGTCTAGGTAAAGCTCTTGTCAAAGAGGAATCCACACCCTGAAGACTGTGTCTTTGCTTCTTTGTGTTTATGGAAATAAGCACTGCATTCTGCTGAAGTTGGATTGGGTGGTGAATTTTTTTTTTTAATGAGCAGGATTTTTCCTGAACTTAAAAAGTAACATTTGATCTAGTGGCAAAAAAGATTTTCCCGCTATGCTTTTTCTGTGGATGTTATGGTATTCTAAGCTCCCTGCTACCTTGGAGCTTATCCATTTCATTTTTGAGTCAATAACAGACTGTTCTCAGCTGAGGTTCATGCATCCTGAATAGTTTCTTTTGACAGATCTTTAGAAAGCAGGCTTGACAGTCATGGCAATGTTTGGCTGAGCGTTCAACTTCGCAGTTTTGATTAGTGGAGTTATTCCAGTAAAAGCGAGGGACTGCACTACATTCCATTATTGTATTTCTTGCTGCCGTGGGGTACTTTGCTACAAATAACAGGAACGTATGGGTGTCTAAGTAGAACTGGAGTTTTAAAAACAAATCTTTTGCACTTAACTCCGGTATGCCCGTGCCATAATTCTGGGGATTGTTACTTTACTTGAATAGAGTGTTTCTTAGAAATGTTTGTGTCATGCCTAAAAGTACAAATTGTACTAGGTTTTTTTTCCCTACCTGATCTTTATTTTTCCTCACCTTGTCTTAAACAGCCTACAAGCTCCTTTCCTGTTCAGAAACCCAGAACACCTCAACCACAGCCCTTACTTTGGTGATGCCTGTGCTACAGATCTTGTCTTCTACAACGGTTGGTGACTGCCTATCAGAGGATGATTCTGGAACTACCAGGCAGCAGCTAGCTGCAAATCTTTTGGGAATATTACAGGAGGAAGACATGAAGGATAAAAAGGAATTGGTAACGTTATTAGGTTTTTTTCCTTCTTTTGGGGAAGGTAGGGGATTCATTTAACAATTTTGCTGCATTACACCTAGATGTTTGGGAAAGACTCTACATGTGTGAGCTTTGTTGTGTAGTATGTTGTATGCAAACACTCAAAAATATCTATAGTCCATGAAACTAGACTACTGGTAAAGTGGAAGTGTGTTTGTATGCTAGATACTGTTTTACTTAGGAGATGGGATTTTTTTTACTTTTAGAGACCATATAGATTAAAGAATTCACGTGCATTATTAATAAAGTAACAGGACTTATTAGAAAACAAGGTTATGTATACTTACTTTATCTCTTTCTGATTTGCTTATTCTGCTCATCTAAACCCTTTTCCTTACAATTGTATGTGACTGTTAGCTACCATTCTTTCTCCTTTGGCCGAAGAGAATTACAGAGCACACTGATCAAATTTCAGCTCATTATCCTGAATCTTTTTATCTGTGCTGCTGTTTTTTTGTTTATATTTCTTTATTGTTAGAATCACAGAATGGTTTGGATTGGAAGGGACCTCGAAGATCTTTCAATTCCAGCCCCCCTGCCATGGGCAGGGACTCCCTCCACTAGACCAAGTTGCCCAAAGCGCGATCCAGCCTGGCCTTGAACACTGCCAGGGAGGGGACATCCACAGCTTCTCTGGGCAACCTGGTCCAGTGCCTTGTCACTCTCACAGTGAAGAATTTCTTCCTTACATCTAGTCTGAATCTATCCTCTTTTAGTTTACAAACGTTACCCCTTGTCCTGTCTCAACAGACCCTGCTAAAAATATTGTCCCCATCTTTCTTATAAGCCCCCTTTCGGTACTGGAAGGCTGCTGTACGGTCTCCCTGGAACATTCTCTTCTCCAGGCTTAACAACCCCAACTCTCTCAGCCTGTCCCTGTGGGAGAGGTGCTCCAGCCCTCTGATCATCTTCCTGACCCTCCTCTAGACTCACTCCAACAGGTCCATGTCTTTCTTATACTGGGGCCCCCAGAACTGGACGCAGTACTGCAAGTGAGGTCTCAAGAGGGCTGAGTAGAGGGGGACAATCACCTCCTTTGACCTGCTGGTCACGCTGCTTTTGATGCAGCCCAGGGTACAGTTTGCTTTCTGGGCTCCTAGTGCATGCTGCCGGCTCACGTTGAACTTCTCATCAGCCAGCACCCCCAAGTCCTTCTCCTCAGGGCTGCTCTCGATCCATTCTCTGCCCAGCCTGTAGTTGTGCTTGGCATTATTCCAACCCACATGCAAGACCTTCCACTTGGCCTTGTTAAACCTTATGCAGTGTGCACGGGCCCACCTCTCAAGCCTGTCACGGTCCCTCTGGATGGCATCCCTTCCCTCCAGNCCTTCCACTTGGCCTTGTTAAACCTTATGCAGTGTGCACGGGCCCACCTCTCAAGCCTGTCACGGTCCCTCTGGATGGCATCCCTTCCCTCGAGTGTGTTGACTGCACCACACAGCTTGGTGTCATTGCCAAACTTGCTGACAGTGCACTCAATCCCACTGTTCACGTTGCTGACAAAGATGTTAAATGGTGCCAGTCCCGGTACCAACCACTGAATATCTGTGTCTTGACAACTTGTCCAGGGAAAGTTTGTGGGTAAGTGTTGAATGCTTTGCTGAAGTCCAGGTAAGCAACATCTGCTGCTTTCTCCATCTCAACAGAAGATGTTATTTTGTTGTAGAAGATGATCATGTTAGTCTGCGTGAGTTTGGTAAATCTGTGCTGGATTTCCCAATCACCTGCTTCATTTGCTTTGTAATAGTTTTTAGGAGGGCTTGTTTCACCATTTTCCCAGGGACTGAAGCAAGGCTAACGGGCCTGTAGTTTCCTCGGTCCTTTTTTAGGCCATTCTTGTAGATGGATATGAGTGTTGCCATCTTTCAGTCATCAAGGATGCCCCCTGATCTCCACGACTTTTCAAAGATTATAGACAGTGGCCTTGCGACAATGTCAGCCACTTGTGTTAACACCCTGGAGTCCATTCCCTCTGGGTCCATCGATTTTTGTGGGCTGAGCCCTTGCAGAGGGACACTACTGGTGGGTTGACACATGCATTCTCATAACTGCTTGATGCTGTGATCTGCGGTTCAGCTATGCCAGTAAAGGCAGATGAAAGAAGGTATTGTGAACATCTGCCTTGTCAGCATTATTAGTAACTTGCTTCCCTGCCCTGTTTAGTAATGGGCCTATGTCTTCCCTGTGCTTCTGCTTAACTGGTCCTGTGTCTGAAGACCCTCTCTTCTTCTTGACATCTATGGCCAATTTAATTTTTAGTGGAGTCTTAACCTTCCTGTCTGCATCTCTGCATTCACTAGCAAGGTTCTTGTAGTCCTCAATAGATATGTGGCTGTCTTTGCATAGCCACTATGCTTCTTTTTTGCTTTTAACCACCCCCTAAAGCTATGTTTTCTTCAATGACTGGGTTTTTTTGACAGTGATGGTAATGGGAGATTGTTCTGCTCGTAGTCCCAAGAATTTGAAAAATGTTAGAAAGTGGCTAACCTGCACTTCTACTTTGCTATTGAGGGATATTACATATGCCTTTCAGCCTTGGCAGGCTGGAATTGTCTACCTCACATAGTTGAATGGGGTGCAGCATTAAAGTAAAAACTATGGGGATAGCCTTTTTTTCATGCAGGTGAAATAAAGGGAGACAGGGGTGAGTAAAAAAAAAACAAACCAACGAACGACTGTAGTACCCTGATCTTGACTTCAAGTTCTGCGGTCTTGTAGGGACAGGCAACTAAACAGTACAACTTAGAGATCCTGAAGCTCCTCTTAGCCCACTGTATACTCTTGGACAGAGTTTAAGTATCTTTATCAGTAAATGACAGTTTCACAGCTGTATTCAGAAGAAATTTTTGGCTCTGAGTGAGCTTATGAGCCAGAAAGATAGTGTTATAGATTGCTGAATTTTTCACATATAATTGTAATGCATAAGCAATGGAATATGATAGAATCATAGAACCATTAAGGTTGGAAGAGACCTCAATGATCATCTAGTCCAACTGTCCCCCTACCACCTCTTACCCACTAAACCATGTATCAGATATGCTAATTTTAATGTTATTTTAAAGAGGCCATCTAAAGTACAGGGGCATTCTACCTTCCATTAGCCAAAATAAATTTACATTGTATTTAACAGTGTGATTAAAATGAAGTTCTGCAGTTTTATGGAGAACAGTTTTTGCCACTCAAAGTCTATTTCCCTGGTAGTTTAAAGATGAGTGAGCATTGCCCTGTTGGAGTCTGAATTCCATTTTTAATGTTCATTTGGAGATCTCTTTTCAAATACTTTCTTGACCTGATTTTTATATACATGTTCCTCACTTAATTGCTGCCTGCCGACTACTGTCTTGATAATAGATATTTCTGAAAACATTGCATTTTTAAGGAAACAAATATTTAGTGGGAAAGAGATGTTTTGTCTTCGATTAAGCTTTTTTCTTTTAATGAAAAACTTTGAACTTTTGCATTAATTTGCAGGAGCTTTAAAAGATACACACTTTTACACATATAGACAGCTGAGTTAGAAGGGTTCCTCAGTTATACTTTCCTGCTTCTACAAGTTATCTTCTATGACTGAATCTATAGAACGTTTTGTTCTGAGAAGTAAAACAGTTAAGCAAAAAATGTAAAGTTGGGTTAACTTAAACTGCGATGTTTTATTAAGTACTATCAAGAGTTTAGAGAATGTCCCTAAAATAATGGAGGTGATACTTACAGTTTTGTGATGCACCTGTCATTGTCAGGAATATAAGCTTTTAAAATACTCCTGTTTTATTGTGTCCATTTTAATGAGGAAGCAGCACTGCAGTTACAAGCAGGAACAGGAATGATGGATGCTAGATAAAGAAGGAAGCCGTCAATAGGGACTTAGCAATCCATTCAAACATCCTTAGCGCAAGATTATTCTTCACACTTGTATTTGAATCCTAAAGGGGAAAAAAAATTGTTTCGGATGACAGAACTGAATTAGTTACATATTTTTCTTTGTTCTTTCTTGATACCTTATTTGTTTGATTGAGAATTTTGTTTCACTTGTTCCCAGGTGTCCCCAAAACTCCTTTTCCCCATAACCAACTCTTACAGCTCATTGTATACAACCTGGAAGATCATAGAGCTCATGAAAGAGAAGTCTGCAGTCGCTAACTGGTTATCCTCAGTGAAATCACTGCTGCCTGTTACAACTCAAGTCCCTGCCCATGTTTTTCTTCTGCTGGCTTACCTACTGATCCAAGAAAAGGGAGACGGTCTTCGTGATGTGCTCCAGGCTGCTACAGAAATAGCCAAGGCTGATTGTTCTCAGGTAAAAGCATACTGTTAGTGGATTTTGTTACAGGAATTGGGCTGGATCCTGCAGCCTGAGAGTGGCAAGGCTGCCACAGCGTCGTGACACCAAGTGTGACAAGTGGCAACACTGTGCTTGTGTTCCCAGTAGGTATAGGCACATGCAGCACACACACATATCTGTGCTTGTATGTACGTAACACAGAGCACTCACGAGGACACAAAACAGGATCAGAGGCCCCATCGTGTTCCGCTTTCTGGCTGTGCAGGATGGAGGTCTCCTATGGGACTATACGTAAAGTGTATGGGTATATACAATATGTACAGTATGGATCCCTTCAGCAATGGGGCATAGATGGTCAGTGTGCACAGTAGGTAACCCCTGGATCCCAGTCTAACCAGTTGCTGTCATCTGGACATACAGGTCCCTGAGGCTGCAGTTCTCTGCAGGATCCAGCTGCAGTAGACAGACAGACACGTACCCCGTCCCCCTATGCATCCCCTGCCCGGCTGTCTGCGGCTCCGCTGGCCCCCAAGTAGGCAGGCCACCCCTGTGGTCTTGCCCTGGGACACACACAAATGCGTGCACACGTATATACCCCCAGCTGGCTGGAACTTACCTGTGTGCCACTTAGAGCAGAAGATGTGTTGTGTCTCCATTTTGGAGTATTTTAGGACTGGCTTATTTGTTGCTATAATCTAATAAATACGAAAATAAAGCAGGAGGAAGGTGAAAAAAGACTCCTAAACTGTTTCAGGATTTTGGTGACCTCAAATTAGTCTCTGTCCTTTTGTGGTTACTGGAAGATTTCAGAGTCCCTTGTGATATCTGTATTCTTGGTTCTTAAAAGCATATGCATAGTCTTTGTCTGCTTCAGTACTAAATTCAAGACAGAATTATGCAGTGTGCTTACACTTATCTACATAACCTGGGAAGATAAATGAGGATATCTAAAAAAAGTAATAGGTAATGCAGGAGGTGTAATACAGAAACAATAATCTTATTTGTAAAATTAAAAAAAAAAAAGGAAGGGAGAAGTGTTGTTTTATTCAAATTTCAGATGTGCCGTAAAGGTAAGCTTTATTTGCTTCAGGTTTTTTAATAGCTTGCTTTCTCAGAGAGTTGTCGTACTCTGCAGCACAAGAGTTGGAAAAAGATAACAGCTTATGGGATATGTGCTCGGTGACTAATGGTGCTGAGCACTGTAGTTCTGAGCCAGGGAAGCAGTCCAGCATGTGCTTGGTGTTGTACACATTGAAATGGTGTGCTAAACCAGGCCTGTTACACAGTGCTTGTGTAGATAACTGTGTTTCTTAAGCCTTAGTTTAAGAAACTAAGTTTCTTAAAAACTTAAGTTTTTAAACCAGGTGACAGCTTCATTTGTTGCGGATTGCCTGCTGTTAAACTTTTGTCTCTTCTCAAATCTCTTTTAGACTGGCCTTTGTTCTGTTGTCATCTTGTATGTCTCTGTTTCATAGTACACTCAGATTGGTGCAGATTTGGGAGCATGTGATTTCTTTAGGTTTTTTTCCCCATTTTGGATGATTTTTTGGCAAATATTCGGTCATATTTTGTGTTGTAATTAGGTTTTGTGGGTACTTGTTATTTTATATTTCTAGGCTTAATTGGTGCTAGTTCCAGGTGTTTTGTTTTCTGTCTTTAGAAACTTGAAATTTGTTAACATCTGTATTAAAGATAGGGTGTTGTTTTCTGGATGGTATGTGGAAAAAGTAATTCTGACTCCTGTTCAGACACACAGCAACAGATTTAAAAGTACAGTTTTGAGTCGTGAGAAAATTGCAAGTGTCTGCTGTAGAATTACTGATCAGGACTTCAGTGTAATGTGGGCATGGAAGAACATAGAGAATCTGTTAAGTTACATGAACTGTAAGATCACTGCTCTGAAAAAAAGAATGAAATACATTATTCACATTTTAGCCACACTAACTGTAGCTGGGTTTCCAACAATACTTTGGAGGCAGGGCCAAAAAAAGGGAAGGTCCTAAAAGGATTTTTCATTGTGGCATCTGTAGCGTAGCACTGATTTATTTTTTTT
>VWZZ01000006.1:37084-71313 GCA_013399095.1 Psophia crepitans
TTTTTTTTTTTTTTTTTTAGTTTGTCTGGAAAAATCATAGAGTAGTTTTGGTTGGAGGGACTTTCAAAGATAATCTGCTAGGAGCAGGGACAACTTCAACTAGATAAGGTTACTCAGAGCCCCATCCAACCTGACCCTTAATGTTTCCTGGGATGAGGCATTTACCACCCCTTCGGACAACCTCTTCCAGTGTTTCAGCACCCTCACAGTACAGAATTTCTTCCTTATCTGGTCTGAATCTACCCTCTTTTAGTTTAAAACCATTACCCCTTGTCCCATCTCAACAAACCCTGTTAAAATGCTTGTCCCTGTCTTTCTTATAAGCCCCCTTTAGGTACTGGAAGGCTGCAGCTAGGTCTCCCTGAAGCCTTCCCTTCTCCTGGCTGAACAAGCCCAACTCTCTCAACCTGTCCTTGTGGGAGAGGTGCTCCAGCCCTCTAATCATCTTTGTGGCTCTCCTCTGGACTAGGTCCCTGTCTTTCCTGTGCTGAGGACCCCAGAGCTGGATGCAGTACATGAGGTGGGGTCTCACCAGAGTGGACTAAATATGACTGCAGTGTATTGGCAAGAATAAGCAGTGAAGAGAAAATTGCAAACTAAAGAAGGATACAGCCAACTTAAGGTGCCTGCAGGACCATCTGTAGCATGCTTCAAACCCCAAGTAGCCATCAATTGAATTGAAAAGAATTTGTGGGGTAATTTGCTGTTACCTACACCCATGCATGTATGTGGATTAGGTAGGCAAGTGTTGTGCTTTGTTCGTTTTATTGAGTTTTTGTTCCTCTTTTGTCCTGTGCGTGCTGCTATCATTATGGTAATCTTAGTATGGTATTTCATTTTTAGTGAATACACAGGTGATTGCATATTCAAGGTGACAGTGTTCATACAAAGCCTGAACTGCACTGTTGATATTTGCTTTAGGAAGAACCTGTAAGGCTACACAGCTTATTTACAGTTCAAAATAAGAACAGGAACTAGTTCCCAGATAGTTCTTTCTGAAGTATTTATTTAATGTCCTTGGTATACTCCTTGCTGAGTTGCATGTAGAACAGCTGCCGTGGGCTGTTACAAGTCTGACATCAGTGGAAATAATGAGCTGCTCAAAGTTAGAACTGATTCATCAGAGTTAGGTTTCTGGTGGAAATGTGCGAAACGAAGTGCTTTTTGTTCTTTCAGGATATCTTTCAGCATTGTTACTTTGCCCATTTAATGGTTGTTTCTTATTTTCTTAGAATGGCTGTCATTTTCTTGCACATGGATGAATTCTTACTCTTAAAATACGGATTTAAAATTCTTCCATTCTGTTACAGCCTTGTAACTAGCATAACTAAGTAACACAAAACAGCTGAGAGTTAAAAAGCAGGAAAAAAAACATAACAAAACATGCAGGCAAGTCAGAACCTCGCAGTACTCGAAGCAAAAGATTCTTTCTCAGACAGCTGTGGCAAAAGGGCACTTGAAGCTGCTTCTGCTGCTTCATGCAGTCTTTGGCTTCCTTTTACTTGTCATGTGCGGCTTGTCACTCCGTTTAATTTGATACCAGTGCAGTGTGGTGTTCAAAACCTTACAGTGAAAAACACTGGATCACAAAGGTTCTTCTGGTCGTCTGTGGTGGGGTCTGTGGTACGTACTGTACTGAGGGCTCCTAGGTGTACTTTTCCTGACAACAGGGTAAAACTCCAACCAACCCATACTAGGAAAGCTGTTTACCCAGTGGTGCTGGTATTGCTGCTGACCACCAGGTACAATGGCATGATCTACTATTTTTGGAAAGAGCATGGTGTACAGTTCATTCACTAAGTTGTTACTTAACTCTTTTGTTAGACATGGAAGCCATGAGCATTTTTTAAACTTTTCTTAACAAGTGGCTGCTTCATGCTTTTTAAGTTAGAATATATAAACAAAAGAAAACCCCAAGATACCACACTTTTTTAGTTGAAGGGTAAAGGAAACCATAGATTTTAATATTGTCTTTAAAAGTGCAGGTTAGCCTTCTGAACTCAGGATGTGAATTGGATGACCAAGGGAAACTTACAACTAGAAAGAGGTTTTCTGCAATACTAATAATGCTAAGGTTTTTGTTACAAAGTGTTTCATTCACGAGTGTGTTGTCATCAGAGGTCTGGGGGTTTGGGCTGTATACTCTATAATGGATTTAAGTGGGAGCATTTTGTGACATACATTGCCAGTTAAGTTGGGTTTTTTGGGTTTGGGTTTTTTTTTACCAACTCTAATATAGAAGCGGCCTTACCGTATGCTATTTTAGCCCATACTAAAAAGCTTATTGTGCTGGCTGCAAAGCTTTAGGTGCATGAAATATTAACCATATTGTTTAAGTATGAGTTGGAAAGCTGGTAGCATAAAAGTAAGCAATCTCAGTGTCTATCTCCAGGAAACAAAAAGGAATCCTTTAATAAGCAGACATGTTAGGAATAGGATGGTATTGCTGGAAAATAACACTTTTCATTTCTTACATGCCATTTAGCACTCCAGTTGAGAGGAAAGGTGTAGAGCTAATCAATGACATGTGGAAGAATTGTGATCTGACCATGACAGTGTAATCTAACCCAGCAGTCTGAAATCAGTATTCCAGATGTATTTTCTCTTGTAACTGCAAGAGACAAGTTTTTGAGAAAACACACAAAGCTTAAGGTAGCTTATAGATGCTTTGTTGAACTAGATTTTTTCTTTTTGTGCAAGGTAGTTATTAAAACTTAATTTTCACACTCTAAGTAGGAAGCAGCTAATCACAGAATCTTAGTAGTTGGAAGGGACTTCCGAGATCATCTAGTCCAACCCCCCTGCCAAGGCAGGACGACCTAGAGCACATCACAGAGGAACGTGTTGAGTCGAGTTTTGAATGTCTCCAGAGAAGGAGACTCCACAACCTCTCTGGGCAGCCTGTTCCAGTGCTCTGTCACCCTCACAGTGAAAAAGTTTTTCCTTATATTAACACGGAATCTCCTATACTCCAGCTTGGACCTGTTGCCCCTTGTCCTATCGCTTAATGACACCGAGAAGAGCCTGGCTCCATCTTCCCGACACTCACCCTTAACATATTTATAAACATTGATGAGGTCACCCCTCAGCCTCCTCTTCTCCAAGCTAAAGAGACCCAGCTCCCTCAAAATAAAAAGAATTTTCACATAGAAAAGATGAGGGGTAGCAGGTGCAAGTTACACCTGGGGAGATATGATTGGACTATAGAGGAAAATTTTTCACAATGAGAACAATCAGTCATTGGAATAATCTCCCCAGGGAAGCGATGGATTCCCCAACATTGGACACTTCGAAGACTGGATGAGTGCTGGGCCGTCATGTCTACACCATGCTTTTGTCTAGGTGGAGCTTTTGCCAAGAAAGGTTGTACCAGATGATCCTTGAGGTCCCTTCCAACCTGATATTCTGTGAATTTATACAAATTTTCTGGTGCTTTTTTTGTCTTAGTGATTTCGTGCCCACCAAAGCCACTCTCTCACCTCCTCAGCTGGGCAGGCAACAGAAAATGTCATGAAAGGCTCCTCATGGGTTTGAGATAAGGACAGGGAGAGATCACTCACCCGTTACTGTCATGGGCAAAACAGACTCAACTTAAGGAAAATTAATTTGATTTATTACCAGTCAAATCAGTAGGGTAATGAGAAATAAAACCAAATCTTAAAAACACCTCTCTCCACCCCTCCCTTCTTCCTGGGCTCAACTGCACTCCCCATATTCTCTCCCTGCTCCCCCTCAGTAGCAACAGGGCGATGGGGAATGGGGGTTGCGGTCAGTTCATCACACATTGTCTCTGCTGCTCCTTTTTCCTCAGGAGGAAGACTCCTCATACTCTGCCCCTGCTCCAGGGTGGGGTCCATCCCATGGGAGTCAGTCTTCCACCAACTTCTCCAAATCAAGTCCTTCCCACGGACTGCAGTTCTTCACGAACTGCTCTAGTGTGAGTCCCCAATGAGGTCACAAGTCCTGCCAGCAAACTGCTCCAGCATGGGTTCCTTTCTCCATGGGGTGCTGCCAAGAGCCTGTTTCAGTGTGGGTTCTCCACTGAGTCACAGCCTTCTTCAGTATGGGGTCCTCTACAGGCTGCCGGTGGAACCTCTGCTCCCCATCATCTTTCCTCCATGGGCCGAGCAGGCAGTCTGCCTCACCATGGTCTTCTCCATGGGCTGCAGGGGAATCTCTGCTCCAGTGCCTGGAGCACCTCCTCCCCATCTTCTTCACTGACCTTAGTGTCTGCAGAGTTGTTCGTCTCACATCTTGTCACTCCTCTCTGGCTGCATTTGTGGTTGCGCAGGTTTTACCCCTTCTTAACTCTCTCATCCCAGAGGTGCTACCACTGTCATTGATGGGCTCGGCCTTGGCCAGCGGCAGATCCGTCTTGGAGCCAGCTGGCATTGGCTCTGTGGGATGTGGGGCAAGCAGCTTCTCACAGAAACCACCCCCGTAGGCCTCCCGCTACCAGAAACTTGGCCATGCAAACCCAATACATTGATCAAGGTAATCAGTAATTCTGATGCTAGTGTAATTCTGTTACTTTGTGGTTCAGATATGTAGCGGTTGTAGCTGTGGATATTGAATTGAAAAGCCATGGGTGATTGTCATCCAAAATCTGAGTTGAAGAATTGTGTTTCAAAACAAAGCAGGATCAGAAAGTATGTGCATCAAGAATGCAGTCCTCATTGCTTTCATGTTTATTACAACTCCACAAGAGAAGTTCATGAAACAGAATCTCCCATTTCTATGCTGAAGGAGTCTTTTATAAGGAATTATTGTCTCTGCAGTAAATTAGTGGAGCATTTAAAAAAAACTTTTCTAGGTTTAAAAATAATTACCACAATTGATTTTACAGGCATTGTTCTGGTTATGCTTTATTTTTGTTTTTTTCTTACCCTTTCCATGAAGGACCCTACAGAAGACTTCTGTGTAAGTACCTCCTCCTTTCCCGCTGAGTAAAAGCCTTTTAATAGTGCAAGATTAGTGATTGTTAGCTCTGAGTTTAGCTGAGGCATTTTAGAGTAATGATCTGAAACACTGAGGAAGAAAATCGAGAAATTTTTTTAAAAGGCTGACGAATGAAGAGTAGTACACGGCCTTTTAGGCTGTCTTAAATCAAATCATTGCAGAGGCTGCACTGACGCATGCTGCTCATGAAAGGCTTAATACAGTCCTTCTAATCAGATTAATTTTCTTGTTGTGCAAAAACTGTTGTTATACTCTGTGTGAAACCAGCTGTGCTGCAAGGGGAAGAAATTAAATCGTCTGACTGAGAGGTCACTGGTGAATAGTAGCACAAGATCTATTACCATTATTAGAGGATTATGAGGCTCTAGAGGACATCCGTTCTTTTATGGTCTTTCAGCTGCTAGAATGAGATATTTTAGTGGTAGATGACACTCTTCTGGGAAATCCATCTGAAGACACATCTTGTGTTCTTTGGGGGCTGGGAGTGCATTTTGACAAAAAAAAAGTAACATACATTTTTATTTGGGTAGAAAACATGCTTAAGGATATGTTGAAATGGATTTGGTTCACTCAGGTGATGTCTGATGGTATTGTTGTATGTCTGATTATGTGAACTTTGGAAAAGAGCGGTAAGGAAACAATCATAATACAGTCTTGTGGACAGAGCTTGCGGGCAGATTCTTCATGGGTGAAGCTTATTGGATAGGAAGGATCCTGCTGGAGTGCGTGGAAACTTTTCAAAAACCATCTTCTGCACTCTAAAAGGTGCTTATGATTTTTGAGAGCAGTTTATTTTATAGCTTTTATAAACAGAAACTTATCTTCATTTGTGCACGTATCTGAAAAACTGGTTCCTTCATTTGCGTGAATTGTTCAGTATTTTTGTCTTGCTCACTGGAGTAAGAAGTGTCAGAATGCTGAACGGTTTTGAAAGCCTGCTCATTTCACTGCCTTGCCTCCTGGACAACTGGATTGATGCTATCTCTTTTCCAACATTCAGCCCAATGTTTCCCAGAAATATAGCCTGGAATGTGGCACTTATTTCCTTCCTTTTTGTGTTTTTTTGTGGCGGGCATGTGTGTTAAAATTGAGCCAAAAGAACCCTACAGCAGAGAAGCGTGGTGGGAATGAGGTAAAGCAGTATCCTATGTTTAGAATTTAAAGTGGGGACAGCATATGTCAATATGCATTTGGATTACATTTGTTTTGAAAAGGTTTTTTCCTTTTGAACATGAGTTTATTTGGCTTACTCTTTTCTGTCTGTCTCTTATTCTTTGTTCTGATACAAGGGCTGCATGAGGAAAATTTCCTTTCAGTAAAATGTAAGGAAGTGTGATGGAAAAGAAGATGAAGATTATCTTCCACCCCTGCTATCCTCCTTTAACTTGTGCTTTTGAAGAAGAGTAACTGTTATATAGCTTAGGAAAAAGAAATCAGACCACCAAATTGTAGAATGAGAACAGTTCTCAGAACTATTTATTAAATAAAAGTATTTTGTCTCACACGTTTGACCTTACATGAAAAGGACAGTTACTGCCATACCTCAGCATCATTTTCGAGATGCAAATTAATTTTAGAAACAAAAACCGTAATTTTGAAACTTTAATGACAGACTTAACTACCACATCTTCCGGGAGCGTGGGGCCTGCAGACGGCAGTGGTGCCAGGCAGCATGCCTGTCCCTCTCCAGAGCAGCTTCCTCCCTACTGGCAGCTAATGAATCGTCATATCAGCTTTTTAAAGCTGTTAAGTCCTTGATGAAGATTTAGCATGAATTTAATATTGGAATTAGGCCCAGCATTGTTTATCCATTACATGAGGGAGATGGAGAGAGGAACAGCTTTGCTGTACTACAACACTTTTTTCCCTAATCTTGTAATTTGAATGTACAGTTCAAAGGAACTACATTTTAAAGCTCAATACCTTAAGGAAATACCTTTTAAAGGTACAAACTGCTTTATAGTAGTGTGTTCTTAGTCTTTTCCTGAGAATTTTGTAAATAAAACTTAGCATCTGTTTACTCGATGTTGGTGTAAAATTCACTGGAGAACTTTTCAACTAATACCTGTTTAGTGCAGAATAAACTTTGTAACTGGAAGATCATTGTGGACATGGGACTTCTTATTGCAGCTGATGAAGGCTAGGCCTGAGCACACTGACCTTAAAAGGGTTTGAATGCTTTTATAACTATGGGTTATTAATATGATTTATTTTTATTATGATTTATTTTGAATGTCATTCAGTCAGTGCCATGCATGGCCCAGTGAGGTGCTTCTGAGAAAAATGCAGGAAGTAACCTACAGAATAGAGAACTAGTTTAAGACCAGAGTAGCATAAGGCTCCGCTTCTGGCGAAAGGAAAAGGCATTATGGGGAGAGACCAGAAGGAAGGAACTTAAGTAAAAAGTTTGAGCATTGTAATGACGTACCTGATATCTCTCCTGCTGTTTTATGTAGCCTTTTTGTCCAGCACAAGGTAAACCAGTGACAGCATTTATGAGGGGTGAGTGTGGTTTAAAGAATTAACAAAACCCTTTTAACCTCAGGGTTAAAAGCCTTCCAACTTTCACTCCATAAACTATGTGGATAATATTATTAGAAGACGTTTCTTCCCTGTTCACACATTGTGTTAACAGTTGTATGGAAAACTTACTTATCTCATCGGAGGAGCATGTGTGACCTCCCTGATAATTTTGGGGCTTAAAATGGTGATGCAGGTTGCTGTGTTACTGTTAATGATTGCCACGCCTGGAAGTATGGAATGTCTGTTGCTTGGTCATTGCCCTGTGATATACCTTGTATCATTCAAAAATTTAGGTAACAATGAGTCAGGTGATTTTTATTTTTTTTTCTCTTAACACTCAAGGTTTCAACAGGTGCCCAGAAATAAAACTGCTTTCATCTATCAAGGGGATTTTTTTTTTCCTTCCTATATTATTTGGTTTCTGTGCAAGCTTCCCTTTCCCCGAGGCTTAATTTAAGCAACACAGGTTCATGCTCTTACAGTGTCAAGCCTTTGGTACCCAAATCTTCTTTTGGGTTCTATTTAATTAAATCAGGAAGTTAATTTTAGCTTTCTTCCTGTGTACTAATGAACATAGTTTTCTCTTAAGCAGTGCTGTTGTCCCTTTGGCATGGATAAAGTGGGGAATACAACTTCACTGTGCATAGGTTAGCCTAAACAAATGATTACAGTTGGAGAGGGGAAAGAAAGGTAGACCAGCAAATTAAATCTCATATTGTGAGTGAAGGTTTCATTTTTCTGCTCTTCAGTGTTAATATAGACATCTTCCTAATGAATTTTGTCTGCGACCAGAGTTGACACTAATTCAACTCTGCCACGTGCTGGTGAGTTTGGAATGGCTTGTTTCCCCCACTTGCTGTTCTGCTCTAAAGAATGTTGTGATAACAAGGAATACTCCTTATGATGCAGGATTTATAAAATACTGTGGTGATAGTCTTGAAAGTGTGACGAAGCACTTAAAAAACATTTAAGCTGGGAGGAATGTGCTGATTAAAGCACGTCATGCAATAAATTTGGGGAAGCTCCCAGAGAGTGGGATGGAGGAGAAAGATCTCAATTGCTATGTGTGTCTGAAATAGCAGTTGAGCTGTGATGAGAATACAGTTAAGAGGAGGAAAAAAAATTGGAACAGAGAAGAAAAGGTAGTTCAGAGAATTACTGAGGAGCTCCTTTCTGCAAGTTACATCAAAGTCCTGTTCCAGGGTGATACTGTGAGATGAGTTCTATGTGGACTCACTGCTTTGGCTTTTGTGGGGTAGAGCTATGTGGTAGGTCTGAACGGAGTTTGGGGTTTAAAAGGTTCTTACTTGTCATACGAGAGAAAATCTGACGGAATCTAAGAACCGTGAGGTACATTGTTTCTCAGGAAATCTGTTACTCTCAGAAGTATCTTACTTGTCATTATGATTTAGTCATTCTTCTACAGAACTGTTTATTCTGAATGAGTTAAGTTTTTGAGGGGAAAAAAAAGCAGATTGATAAATTCAGAGCAACTTGCAAAGAACCACAACTGTTCTGGTGAAAGTCAGGTTTATGGCCACTTAAACAGGAGGAGTGGTATCCATCTCATAACTTACCTTGAACCACTGGAAAGTTAGTGTGACTTAATGCAGTTAATTTAGATATTTAGAAGCACATCAAAACTATCTCTGCCTGCAACTGTCTTGGGCCAGTTTGGGCTGCTGAGACAATGAATGCTTGAGATGAAGAGCTATATTTGTCACTTAGAGCTTTGTGTATTCAGGTGAGCTATTGTTGCCACCACCTTTATGCTGATCTATGCTATAAGATGTGCACAGTTAGATAAACAAATATTCTCCACTTAATTGTATCTGAATTTCTGAAAAATTATTTATGTATTTTATAAAATATTGGCTTTTGAAACCTATAGGTGCAGCCCAGATTCCTATAAAAGTATCTGTCTATACAGATTTCCAGTCTTCTGTTGGTGTAAATCTAACAGTCTTGTGATATGTGTAAAGCAGGGTGTTTAATTAACCCATTTGCAATTTACATTTTCTGTGTGTAAAAATTTTTAATTCTTCTCTGGAAGAAGTCTTGCTCCTACAGCTTTTATTGAGAAAACTAGTCATTGTGTGTGTATGATTGGATAATTGAATGTTCTCTTTGGAATATTTGTGCTTCATATGAAGATCCTGCCTCGTCTGTATCTTTGAGACTTTATTTCTATCTTGCTCATTCAGCTTTTGTGTAAAAGATAACTTAAAAAAATTAATTTGTACAAGTTCCAGCTTAACCCCAGAGGGCAGCTGAGCCCCACACAGATAGTCACTCAATTTCCCCTCCCACTGGGATGAGGGAGAATTTTGGAAGGGTGAAAGTGAGAAAACTTGTGGGTTGAGATAAAGACAGTTTAATAGGTAAAGCAAAAGCCACATGTGCAACCAGAACAAGACAAAGAATTCGTTCACCACTTCCCATCAGCAGGGAGATGTTTAGGCATTTGCAGAAAAGCAGGGCTTCATCATGCATAACAGGTACTTGGGAAAACAAATGCCATAACTGTGAACATCCTCTCTTCCTCCTTCTTCTCCCAGTCTTATTGCTCAACGTGACATCATATGGTACGGAATACCCTTTGGTCAGCTGGGATCATCTATCCCGGCTGTGTCCCCTCCCAGCCTCTTGTGCACCCCCAGTCTGCTCTCTGGTGGTGTACGAAGCAGAGCGGGTCTTGATGCTGTGTGGATGCTGCCCAGCAATAGCTAAAATATCCTTGCGTTATCAACACTTTTTTTCACAAGTCCAGAACACAGCTCCATGCAAGCTAATGTGAAGAAGCTTAACTCTATCCCAGCCAAAACCAGTAAACAATAAAAGCTGGAAAACTACCCATCTTCTCTTCAATCCAAAGGTCTAAAAGAAAGGAAAGTAAGTGCTACCTGAGAAGATGCTTTCAGTTTGAAATAAACAGCTGGCCAGGCAAGGCACTGTTAAACTTGTATTGAAAGTGCTTGTGGGAGTGGAACGCTACTCAAATGCATACTGCCCTAAATTCTCAGCCACTCTTACTGATTTTACTTTGGAAGTTTTACAATAAAGCCAGTCCTCTTCTAAGGCAGAGGACGGGATGATAACTACCTCAGCAATCTTGGGGAAATAGAGAGAGGGAGGGAGACTAGTTTGTTAGTCAAAACAGTGGGGAAATTTTGGGTTGTAAAGGGATTTATTCTATTTAAGTATTTGGAAAGCTAGAAAAAATAACGTATGGTAGTTAATTCTCAGCTGTAAAGATAGTGATGTCTTGTAGAACAAACAGCATTTTTTTGGGTCAGTAATTCGGAACCAATAATTACAGAGGAAAGTATGCAAAATCCCAGAGCTCTTGGATTTTTATTCATTATTTTTGATCTGTAGTTTCTGTGGAATGAGATGGACTGGTGTACAGTGAAAAATTTTGTCATCTGCAGACATCTCATAAAAATGCATACTGAGACAGTGTTGTAACAGAATTTCCCATTTATAGTTTTTTGAACCACTGTACTTACAAACTACCTGTGATCTAAATAAAAGGGGAACGGAAGTAAGTCAGTCTCCTTTCCTTGATTGTCTCTTCAGGGCAGATCTCTGGAAGTTTTGTACCATGTATTAAAGAATGCAGTAAATTATGCTGTATTCTGAGAGATTTGTGGGATGTCATATGACAGAACTGAATTGGAATAGTTTCTTCATGGATTTGATGTGTATTTTAATGTACTGTTTTCAATTACATGTTCCTTTCAGTGTTTCTGTGATAGAATTTCAAGGAATAATTAATTTATTATGGAAATTAGATTATGGCAATGGTTACAGTTGAACATGCATAGCAAGGTGCTTTTGAGATAACTAATTTCATGTGACTTCAAACTTATTTAAGACTTCAGAATTTTCTTTCTCTTTCCTATTAGCAGAAAAAAATAATGTAAAAAGGTACGAATTTCTAAATATGTTCTGAGAAGTTCACTGTCTTATATAAGATACTGTGTTGGCAACCTAGTTTCAAGTTTATTTCCTGCTTTTGCTTTATTTTAGGTCCCAAATCTGATCCCAGTTCTGATATATAAATTGGGAAGACCTTTGGAGCCTGCACTTTACAGGGATATATTATATACATTGCCTACACTGGGTGTACACAAGGTCAGAATGAAAAATTTTCAGTAAAACAAAACCTGTATCAATAAGAGATCGTTTACTGATTTAAAAATTATTTAGACTGAGAAATGCATAGCTTGCTTCAAACAACTGTTTTTGTAAGCTTCGGCTTGACATTCTAGTATTTTGGATATGACATTTATTTTAAAGAGTGAAATGTACACTATGCCTTATGGTCTGCACTGTATCATCATTATATGCATAAAATAAAAAGATGCTTTTGGACTCTTTATGCACTAAAGTTTTTCAGAAAATGACTTCCAGTTTCTTTCGGACAACACAGTTGGACAGTTAGCTCCTTGTACTTGGGTGTAAAATAATCATAGGTAGATTTGTCTTTGTTCTTGAACATAAAAAGTAATTGACATTTGTCTAAAAAATGTCTTTCAGGTTTGTGTAGCTCAGATTCTACGTGCCATACACATGCTGGGGAGCACACCAAAGCTTAGAGCAATTACTTTGCGGCTGATGACATCCTTATGGGAAAGACAGGTTAGAAAATTCTTGTAGTGTCACTAAGATAAATGTAGTTGAAAAACTTCATTATCGCTAACCAAGGAAGGAAATCAATTTTGGAACATTGCTTACACCTGGTAGCTCATTATCAGCAGTATAAAGTAAATGGTGAAAGGTGTGCCTATATTGATTCTGTTTTAGTGAAAAATTTCAATAATATGTCTTTCATGAAACCTGCTTTTCATTTCATCAGCTCTCAGACTGGAATTAGGAAAAAAGTGTTTGAAGGACAGCTTTCTGCTTTTCATAATATGCAGTAAGAACAAGACCTGAGTTACATGGCAATAATTTGCTTCTCTTGTTATAAAGTAACAATAGAGATTTTTGTCTGCAAAAGCCAGTTAGACATCAATGCATTCCAGTAATGAAGATTCCAGTAATGAAGAAAAGAGAAGTATGATATGCAATAAAAGTAGTATTTAGAAGTCATGTAGAAGTGCTAACCATTGAAAATCTTGTCACCAACTTTTGAAGGTGTGATGATAGTTTTTAAATTTAATCTTTTCTAGGATCGAATTTACCCAGAATTGCAGAAGTTCTTGGCAATGTCTGATGTGCCCTCTTTGTCTGTTGACAAAGATGCTCAATGGGAAAAGATGATTGCTAAAGCTGCTTGTATAAGAGATATATGCAGGCAGAGGTAAGCACAAGTGTTATCCATCTTATTATGTCTTTGTAAGGGAAAACAATCTTTTTCTCAGGAAGGATGCGTAATTATTTTTACCTACTCTTACATTAATATAATATGGGTAGTATTTTTCTAGTTGTTTGAGATACTGACGTTTCTAGTCTCAGTAGCTAGTAAATTTGGGGTTTTATATTATAACTGTTAAAATGTCTTCATCCTGAAACAAAACATGCATCCTGTACTGATCCAGAGTGGAAACTTAAAACATACCACCTCCAAATTATAAAAAAAGAGTGATGATAGAAGAAAAAGCTAATAATCTTTTGATCTACTCAAAGAAAGATTGGGTGCTTTTCAGAAAAGTGTATTTTGTCACATATAAATTCCTGATCTTTATTCAGATATAATACTGACCATAGAACACAGTTATACAAGTCTAACTGGATGATATATTTGTCCTTTCCAGCTGTAACAATCCATGAATATCAGTACTTGATGATAATTTACAGTTCTGGTAATGATTACTTTTAAACACACTGTCAATTTATTTCTGTTTTTATGTGCACAGTACCATCTTTTTTTCTCTGTCACCTATCTTTTGAGTTCTAATTTTTGCTTTCTTGAAGGTCAGTTACTGGTCAGCTGGGAAGATTAATTTGAATCATCAACTACAAAAAATTCTGAAAGAAAATATCCTTTTCCTTTACCTGTTCAACCTTCTTTAGTTTTACCAAACAGCATTTTTCAAGAAATAGTTTAAAAAAAAAAAAAAGTTAAAAGCATAAGATAGATCTCAAAGCAGCTATAATACTCTTTTTGCCAGGTAAGTGGTGTACTTAGAGTTCAGATGTATGTACGTTGTTCATGCAGTTAGAAATTATTTGGGGGAAAGCGAGAGCAAACAGAGGAAGCTTGAATGATCTGTGCATATAAATCACCTAGTGCAGTGCTATTTACCCCCAGTTCTTAGAGAAACAGCGTGGTGAACTGCTGAGTCAGCAAGTTGAATATTGCCTTGTATCTTTGTTTCTTCCTTTAGGCCATACCAGCATGGAGCAGACATGTTGGCTGCAATTTCCCAGGTATTAAATGAATGCACAAAGCCTGATCAAGCTTCGCCTGCTGCCATAGCATTACAGGGTCTTCAGGCACTTTGTGAGGCTGAGGTAAGATTATACTGGCTTGTCCCTGTGTTTTGTGTTTTGCTTGTGAATCATGGACTTTGATCCTAGCTGGGTTGTTTTTTTCTTAAGAGTGCGCTGGATTGTTGCAGATTATTTTTTTTTTTCTTCTGACAAATTTAGTTCCTCTCTTCCAATATCAGTTAATTGTTCCTGGGAAATTGAACTGTGAATTTCTACTGCAGCAGGTCAGCCCTTCATTTGTGGGCTGGAATTTTAGGTCAGCTTCACAATTTATTTCAAAGACATTCTTTCATCCATTTTCCCTTGAGATTTGAAAAGAGCAGCCGTTTGACACATACTTCTTATTGACTGAAAAGTATATAAATAATCTCATTTTTGATAACTTTACTGGTCTGCCCTGCTGCATTTGTTCTAATGCATTCATTACTTACTGATGAAGAGGACAAGTATTGGGACATGCTGCCCAGAGAGATTCTACTCTCTCCATCCTTGGAGACTTCCATGTTCCTTCTGAGTAAAACCCTAAGCAACTGGGTCTGATCTCATAGTGACCCGGCTTTGAGCAAGAGGTCGGACTAGAAATACCCTGAGGGCCCTTCGAATGCAAATTGTCCTGTGATCCTATCCCTGAGTTAGGAGCCAAGGCTCTTTGTTTCCACAGTGACATCCCAGAAGTGGTGATGCAGGCACAGAGGTGCTGCGAATCACACTGTAGATGAATTGTGAGCTGTGCAGGCCATCTGAGTTAGAGGACTAATGATAGCCTGCAGGAATATTTCATTACCTATTCTCTGCCAAACAGCAATTTTAAGTTTATCCACGTCTTCACTTTTAATGCAGTGTTTACTGCCGTGAGGCTAATCCAACAAAAGTCTCCAGCCATTGCCATGTTATATGTTTGGAATCATGTCAGCAGTTCAGGAACAACGTAATAAATGGTTAGCAGTCCATAGACGAGGTGTTCAGTGTAGTTAAGTTTCAGACCATGGCTACTAAAAACCAACTTATTCAGTGTTTGCTTTTGTATGGAGTTTGGCTCTCTTTAAGGTCACATAGATTCTTTGAGTGCTGGTCTCAGTTACTATTTAAGCAGCATTTTCCCAGACTGGATTATATATAGGCTTTGTTTCCTACAAAGAAGCAGAAGCTAGGATATGACAAGTGTCACATCCTGCTATAAAAACCTAACTTGAGAACAGACTGGTGTTGAAAAGGGTGGTGCTGAGACAACACAAGGTACTCAGGATGGAAAGAAGGAAGCAAGGAAGTAATCACTTTCTAGACAGGTACCAATTGTTCCTGTCCTAATTCTCACAAGTTCTCCTCAGCTTGCTTTGCTTCCCCCATTTCATGACAGTGTAACATTCTGGGAGACCAGATCTACCACCCGAGTGTACTAAAACTTTAATAGAGAAATCTTTTTGTGGTTAGGTAAACCGAGTAACTGTTTGGGTTAAGTAATGCAGTCTGTCTTTTGTTTAGCATTTAGACTTGAGTTTGCAGTGCAGAAACCTTAAAGGGCATAATCATAGAGGTTGGTCACAGGGGTTTGTTTTGGTGCTTTCTCTCTCTGATGCAGTCTCAATAGATAACCATGGGAAAGGGATTGAATATCTTTGAGCTTTTCCATGTGCAGCTGCTTAAGTGCAGGATTTTAGTGAGCACCTAATTTTCGGTCAACTTCTGCAGCAGTGTAACAAGTCATGTTTTCATATGTATAGTGTTGACATAGTTCATAGTTGATGATGGAACCCTCTTACACCATGTGGCTTTGTCAAAGCTGAGTTCTGAGAGTCCCAAGCTCCTTTGTAGAAGTAGTGCTGTAATAAAATGTGCTACAGCATTGATTTTATTTTTTTTTTTTCTTGGTTGAATGTTGTGGAAGAATAGTTTTCCATTTTGTTGACTGCAGTAATTGTTTTGTGTAAATGTCTTTACCCAAAGTACATACTATGTCAATAGCATAAAGAATATTAGCTTAGGTTTTGTGGGACTTACACTGTTGGTTTTTTTGTAGGAAGGTACAACAAAAGGCCTTTAATGAATAGTGTGCAGTTTCTTGCACATCAGTAATGCAAAATACAGTTACTGTCAGGCCACATTACCTTTTTCTGGGCAAATATTTTTGGCTTCTTTTCGAGTAATTTCAACAGAAGCCAGCATATTTCCTATGAGGCCCTCTATCCTGACATCTGACTGACTTCATGTATCAAGTACTGTATGCAAGCCAAGAAACACTCAAGAATGGAAATGCTAAGCATAGTATTTAAAACCCCTTTCCAAGCTTTTTGTGGAAATGGTTTCTCGCTGTTTATTTCTTCATTCCACACTTGTAACAGCATAGCAGGGTAATGTAATGAACTGAAAAGTTTTGTGAGAACAAATTATGTTGACTGATTTTAACATTTAGTAGGAATTACAAATATGGATGCTGTTTATACAGTAAAGACTGTACTCTTAAAATTGTGGGTTTGTGTTGGGAAGTCATCAAATGATTGTTACGTCCTTCTTGGGCTCACGTTTCTGCCAGTTACACTTTCTCAGGTCTGATTTACTGCTCATTCTCTTTTTTCCTTCTTTTATATCCTTAGCCTTGTATGTAGTTAACATCATAATTTCTCTTTGAACTCTTTAGCCGGTAGTGTAGGTGTAATTCCTTACCTGTGCAGATCTGCTGTTAAAGGGGTAGATCTGCTGTATAGGGAAGGGTTTTTCCGTGTACTGAATGAGTCAGTTAAATAAGTTGACTGGGAACGTTATGAGCCTGCATTCAGTCTGACTGGTCTGGTGAACACCCACCATCAGAAAATTTGCTGTCTTACTTGATTTCCCAGTTGCCTGCCAGTGCTCGTGAAAGTGGTGCTGCTTCTTTCCACCAACTTCTGAATGGTGTGATTTATGCTGTCACTGAATGAAAATCGTGTTACCAGCTCCACTTTCAAGTCAGCTACCAAAATCCATTTTGGTGCATCTTTATCACTGGTGTGATTGTTGGTTTTTGAAGGCTGGAGTGTGAAAGTTTGTGACAATGTAAATTTAGTTTTTCTTCTTACGAATGCCTTGTGTAACATAGTCACAAACAGTTCATCCTTCTGCACCTATCTGTGCACCCAACCTCTTTTCCTCTTGGAAGCATTCACTACAGTGGCAACTTCATTTTCCCTCACATAATGAGGATATGAGACATACTAATTGTTGTGGGTTTGCATGGCAAGGTTTTGGTAGCAAGAGGGCCACAGGGGTGGTGGCTTCTGCAAAAAAGCTGCTAGTAGTTTCTCCTGTGTCCGACAGAGCCAATGCCAGCCGGCTCCAAGACGGACCTGCCGCTGGCTGAGGCCGAGCCCGTCAGCAATAGTGGTAGCAGCTCTGGGGTAACAGAGTTAAGAACAATAAAAAAAAGACCAAGCGCTGGAGTTTTTGCAGCCAGAGAGAGGAGTGAGAAGCTGTAAGAAACTCCGCAGGCACCAAGGTCAGTGAAGAAGGAGGGAGAGGAGATGCTCCACACGCTGGAGCAGAGATTCCCCTGTGGCCTGTGGTGAAGACCATGGTGAGGCAGGCTGTCTCCCTGCAGCCCATAGAGGAGGGGTGATGGGGTGTGGAGATTCCACTTGCAGCCTGTGGAGGACTCCCACCACAGTAGTGTAGTCTAGCTGGTGTTTTCATGTTGTTTTCTTCTCTTCATCTCCCTATTTTTGCGTTCCCAAGTTTTGCCATTTTATGTATTTGAACACTTCATTTGGTTTTTTTCTCAAGGCTGGAACAGAATTCTAACCTCATCTTCCAGTTTTGCTAATAAGCTAGCTAGTACTCTTGCACTACAGTGTAGAGTGATAGCTTGAGGAACACTGAACTGCTTCAGGAAGACTGAATTAATCAATGTCTTTTAGGTGGGGAAGCTACTACTTTCACTAAGCTTAGGAAAATTTAATTTCTTTAGAGCACACAATATGACTTATAATTTTAAGAAATGTTTTCTTAAATTTTTTAATTTAAAACAC
Source organism: Psophia crepitans (assembly GCA_013399095.1). Classification (NCBI taxonomy): domain Eukaryota; kingdom Metazoa; phylum Chordata; class Aves; order Gruiformes; family Psophiidae; genus Psophia; species Psophia crepitans. The sequence continues at coordinate 55,006 of VWZZ01000006.1, forward strand.
TAACAGTGGCTTTTAACTTGCATGTTCCTTCTCACATCTGGTCTTCATGTTGCGTTTGTTGCAGTCACAAAATAAATTAAGGAAAGTTGTGCTACAAGTACTCATAATCTGTTAGCAGAAACTGGAAAACTGCATGTGTAGTCCACAAAAAAATTCCTCTTTTGTAGCTGAAATTTCAATGTAAGCATTTTGCATTTGAATGTGGCCATACTCTATATAGACAGGACAATCATGGCCAAACTTTTTACTGTGGAAATGGCATTGAGGAGTGATCTGGCCGTTAATCCTCAGGATTAATAGTAGTGCTTCTGTCTCTGCAGCACCATCATGTTGTAAAGTCAGCAGGTTTTGGAGTATTGCGCAAAATATGTTTTGATGGTTTTATTTACTCTGATTTATTCCTAGATCATATTCATCCACAAACGTCACAGGGCAGCAGGGGTCATTTTTTGTTATCACAGCATGTGTGGAGAGTCCAGTGCTCTCTGACCAGGTTATTTTAGATATTCTTTGCATGCAGGATGTAATGTGTAATATCAAATTTACGTATTTGAACATAGTTGTTGTTAGATAGGATTTCTGATTCAGCACAGTCATACAAAATATACTGAAATCACAATACAAATGTAAGTTACACTTAGTGAAATACAGGAATTGCAATATACAATTCGATGACAATACCAGTGTGATTCCCATTACCGGACTCTATAATATGCTCACTGTCACAACGATGAGCGTCCCCAGTCGCCAGGAAGGAATATGTGGATTGAAGCCAGCTCAAGCCCATTGCTCTCTTTGGAATTCTTTTGTTGTTGGTCTAGTTTTTATGTTGGGCTTAGCCACTTACTCCCCCATATGCTGGTCTGACTGACTCAGGACATGTTCACACTCTTGTAATGAATTGGGAAGAAACATTTACACCATCAGTTCTGAGCAGTATAAATATGTCTTGACTTAAATCAAGATGAAAAACCTGTTTCTCATTTGAAGTGTTTTAGGATAGAGGACACATGGGCTGCAAGATGCTGGCTGCAGCACTGTGATCACAGGGAACAGTCAGCTATGCCAACCTCAACCAAAAGGCTTGAGAGCTGTTGTCACACAAGTGCTGTGATCCATGATCCACCTGAACGGAGAGGAGTCTTTTAACTTTTTTTCATTGGAAGAGGTGGTGATACCTGCAGATATCAAAGGGTGAACCCAAGCAACCACAAAGTACTAAGAACTGTTACAAGTAATTTTTGCATCTATTATTTTACAACTGGTAATGACACCATTTCTCCATACCATTTCTCCATACAAAAGAAGGGAAATAGTCTCTGTGTAACCTAATCCCTTTGATCCCCCTTTGTGGGATAGGTTACGCTAGATGACCTCCAGAGGTCTCTTCCAACCTAAGCTATTATCTGAATCAAGGATTCTGTGATAAGATCTAGACCTGGTGCACCAACCTTGCTGGGTTTGGTGTGAGTGGGTATTTGTCTCAGAGGAATTTGCTTAAAATTGTATGCTTATCTGACTTGCTTCCCCCCGAGATCAGACATGAAATTTGATTTAAATGTTGTTCCCTGTTTTTTCCCATGATTCCCCGCCCTCTTAGGGCAGTAGGTCATCTGAAGCAAGAGTGCTTTTTCTCTCCTTGACACCAGTAAATCTTAGTTTTATTTCTTCCCCTCTAGCAAATGTTTCCAGTCAGTGCTTTGGCCACCAATTTGCTCGCTGTTTTAAAATACGTTTTAAAACTAACAAGAAAATACAGATTTAAAACAAAATGTGCTGTACCAGAAGCACTGAGAGCTTTTAAGTTATGTCATTGTTAATGTCTCAAGATGACAATGATCTGTGAATTTGAACAAACCAAAAAATGAAACAAAACCAAACAAAACAACAGATAACATAATGATGGAAAGAGACTTAAAAAGAGCTGTTATGAAAGTATGACACTAGCATGTCTAGATCTGTGAACATACATTTTCTGATTAGCACTGATTCTTTTTCTGCAGATAGTAATTGGTATATCAGTGTCACGAAGTAAAGTTCTCTTATCTTGCTAGCTTTCTAGCTTGTATCGCCTTTTCAGAGGACAGCTTTGTCCAGCTGAGCGGTGACTCTGATGTCAAAGGGTTTATCCTTGGGAATTCATGACTAGCAGAGAAAGTTAATCACGATGATTATCACAGTCATCTATTTCTCCAGAAAGACATCATGTAAAGGTTATTACTGCTTTTATAACCTTTTCATTTGTTTATTTTCTAACAATTTGTGTGTAAAATACCTCTGTCCTATCTTCCTCACTGTTCACATCCTCCCTGCTCCATTGGTTTCTTCATAGTGCTTTATTTGGTAGGAGGTTTTCTGTAGGACTACTGTTACATTATGAGTCTAGAAAAGAGCCGAAAGAATTCTACAGTCTTAACCTTTTAAGAGTGTAAAAACATATTTTAAAGGAAATTTAGTGTTGTAGCAACTGACAGTGAAGCCCATTAATGACAGGCCAGAATGCACAGGTATGTTCAGTGATGGTTTTCATAGGCTCCAGTGTCTGTATTTATGGTGTACCAGATGATGTTTGGCCACGTTAAATCATGCTCCTTCTTCAGATCAATTCAGCAAGCTTATTTGAATTATTACCCGTTCTAGAGTTGTATGAGATCCACTTCAGAAACAAGCATTTATTTGTCAGCAGTGGTTGGACAGGTGAGACATACTATAAAGTCTCCTTTTTCTCAGAATGTAGAAAAGTTTTTTAAGTTGTGGTATATTCCCAGCTGCACTACTTCTTTAGGTAAGAGAAAAAGACACACACGCCACTCTTAACAAATCTCTTCTTCCAAACATGTCCTTGGCTGCTTTTAATCTCTTTCTGTCCTAAATTAAAATTGAAATACTTTAACAACCTGAATGTACTCATGTTGGTTCTGTTGTCCTTTTGTAAATCTCTTAAAAGCAGAGATTATGTCTCTCCTAAGACCAGCAGTGTTTAAAATGTTAAAAAGAGAAAAACACCGTTTGCCTGCAAGGTCCTATGCAAGGGCAGTGTGTTATTTTTGGTTGGGAAGCACGCAGAGTAATCATGCCTTATATTGTGGCAGGAGAGAATGTAATCGTTTGAAGAATGTGCCTTTGTTTTAAAGGCATCCACCGAGAAATGAAACACACGAACATACACCTGCACTATTTTAAAGTTATTGTTTGATATTTAGAAAACGTTCCCTTATTGCATTCTTAAAGAGCTACAGTTTCAAAAATGCTAGTATTTTATAATTTCTGGATGCAGCATGCAGTTTTTCAAACATTCCCACCTTAACTCCAAAGAACTAGGATTTGTTTGGGACCTTCTTAGATCTGATATTTGGATGTTGCATTATTAAGTTTTCATATTTCAGCTGGCAGCGTGGCATCTTACAGAACCATCTGCCTTATACTGGGAACTCTGTTGCGAGTGTTCTTTGCGAGAGTGGAAACATTGTGGATGTTGTCAAGGTTCTCCTAAAAGATTGGAACCATACAGCAGGGAGGTTTTAATTTTGTCAGAAATGCCAAAGGAACCTTGCTCAGCGGCTCTGAATTCTGATTATCTACTTGAACACCACTGAACTGAACACATTCTTTAACGTCTGCGCAATTCAGTGGTTTCATTGAATAAAGAGTTTGATGTAGGCTGATGCTTATTTTTGTCACTGTGTTGTATTGAATGTGGAATGGGGTTCAGATTCAGAACACTGTTCCTAATGTGGTCATGGATCCTAGAAATGTGAGCAGTTCCTCAACACAGATCTTTTTAACTAGTCACCAGAATAGTATGTGCCTTTCTAATCTGAGAAAACACTGGCTTTGGAGAATTCCACAGATTCTTAACTTTGTTGTTTAGCTTCATGCTCAGCTATTTAATGGGGCTGTGGTGAAGATGATACCTGCGTTCAATAAAGGTCCAGAGTGCTGCATACTGGGAAGACAGGAGAATGCTTTAGACAAGAGCATCCTTCTTCTGTCTTACAGTTAAGACACTTCATGCTGTGCAGTCCTGCCAGCATCTCAGCATTCTGCAGGGCTTGAGCCTTCAGTTTTTTGAGCTTATATTCTTTATAAGATGGGAACCACACACGTTTGGACTTTGGAAAACTAACTGATATCATGCATCTGGGATTTTTGTCTTCAGTGCCTGTCCAGCACCTCAAGACCTCATCCAAAGTCAAGATTCCACCCCCCACACTCAAAGTTTTCAGATAGTGGCAGTGTTATGATGAAGGGTCAACTCTGAAACTTTGCTGGCAAAGTTTTTTGATGGCTAAAGCACTTTCTTTTGTTTGAATCTCCTTTTATTTAAAAACACCACCCGACCCCCCCAAATGCAAATACCAGGAAAGCATTCTTTACCTTTTGCTCTCCAGAACAATACAGCAGCAGTAATGATGAGTGAGGAAATAGAAACATTTGGCTGTGAAATGCTTGAAAGACTGACTAAAAAGTGGATGTAATTTAACATTTTTCTGTTTAGTATGATGCAGCTTTTTTTTTTTTTCCCCTAAGGACTTAATCTCTCAAGTAATACAACTTGTTAGACTTGGTGTAGTTCGGGACTGTGTGTTATATTTGGTATGCTGTGGTCCTGACTGAGACAGCATGTTGGCAGTTGCAGTCTAGTAAGACATTTTAGCATATGGTGAGCATGCTGGAGACTGGCAACTCGTTACTTACCGAAACAGAATGGTCGAAAGTTGCATAAACTGGCATACGTATATTGCTGTGCTGAAGAATGCACCTTTCTGCAAGTATATGATGCCTGTATTCCTCAGTCAAATGTTTAGCGTCTCATTTGGAGACATGGCTGTTTATTTTAGCCAGTAGAAGAATGAAATTTTTGCTGGACTTTCACTTCCCAAGATAGACATATATTGATAGATTTCAAAACAGTAGTATGTTAATATAATCTCTGCCTTTAAGATGAATGTTTTATATATACAGTGAAAAAGTAAATCCTTTCTGTTTGTGAAAGGAAAATTTGTTAAAATTGAGTTTAAAGTGAAAGTATGTTGGTGTTCACAAAACTACTGAAATACTGTTTTTACTACAGTCTGCTGAGTACTAAATCCTGTGTGGCAGTAATAGCACACTTAGTACATATGATGCTTACATGTACTTGAATATGTGCGGAACAATCAGTGGAATACTGTATAAGATACTGTATGTTTGTTGTAACGCTTTTATTGTTTATGCGTGACTTAATGGAAGGCCAGTGCTTTTGGCATACCAGATATCGTGGTCCAAAACCAGTACGTTTTTTTCAATGTGGCAGATAAAAGACATTTGGTGTATGTTGTTGGATTTCACTTAGCTCCATCTGCCGTGGGGTTTAACACTGAAAGTGCTAATAAGTCTAGTTGTTCGAACAATTATCACAGAGTGCAATTTGTCATTGCTTAGGTATGATACGGATATCTGCTAGATCTTCCTAAATGGCAATATAAAATGACTACAACTTTATTTGTTTCTCTGTATATCAATACAAGATGTATTGTCTGTTTCTAGACAACTGGCTCATTACAAAGTTTAAATTTCTAGATAGTTTAGTTTAGTAAGAATTTACAGTGCTAACAGATATGTCTATCTTTCTGAATACTGGAAGAGGTGTTTTGTTATTCTTGCAAACAGTGTGTTTTGAAAGATGGGAGAGGCATCATTTTCACTTGAAATGTTATCAGATTAGGTGTTTCTAGCCATCAGTGGCAGTTACCATAGAAATGTACTGCTAAGTTTACTATTCCTGAAATGGATTCAACTCAAAAGGCATCTTCAGTTTTTTTTCAATCTGCACTCTAAAAGGTGTTTTGCAGACAGTGAAGTGACTGCTTAATTCAGCAGTTACCTGAACTCAGTGATACAAAGCATGCGGTTTTTTTCAGTGCAAAATGACACTAAAACTATCTTATTGTCTTTATGCAATAAGTTCATAAGCTTCCCTTCATTTGATTTTATTACACAGATGGATTTGTATTTTTCGTTGACTGAGTCTTCTGTTGTGCTGCTTTAATTTCATAGACCTGGAAGAAATTTTCATGGCATTTGTTCAGATTTATAGAAGAGTTTTGATTTACAGTTTTGGTATATTTTTCCCTTTGAAAGGCTGAATATATATACTCATACCTTGCTCTGCCATAGCTATTTTTTCTTTTTTGTATAGGCTTTGGTTCTAGGCCTACATTGTTATGGGTTTGGTATTTTACTTTGGTTTGTTGTTGGGGTGGGGGGGAATGTTTGTGAGTGTTCTTGGTGTGGATGTTTTTTGATTTGGGTTCCTTTTGTGGCTCTTCGTGTTCTGCACTGTTTTTGTCACAGTGAAACCTGGAACTGAAAGACAAATGCTAGCAACTGATAACTTCCAGACAGCATTATTTTAGGTATGACAGCAAAATCTGGAAAGTTAAATTCTCCACAGGGAGCTATGTGAGGTTTGACCAAATGCTGCAGGGAATATTTTAAGTTTTCATTAGAATGCATTGCTCCTTACTGAGAGAGAGCCTGGGCAATGGGAAAAATCTCACAAGGAAAAATGGGAAAGTTTTAGTACTAATAATACTAGCTAGTCAAGTCTTCCTGTGGAACTCAACCACTACTTTTTGTGATTTATTTTTTTTTGGTGTGTATAGTTCTTCAGCTAGAACTGTCCCACAGATGTTTTTCAGTGCCTAGAAGTGCAAAACATTGTACTATCTGCTTGTTGATCTGTCATGCAGATTTTCAGAGGTGAAAACAAGCTAGGTGAGGCTTATTTTTGTCCAGGAAGGGCTAAGTAGGACCTATTAGATCTCACTGCTTCGCTGTAGTTAAATTAATAGTGTAAATGTGTAGTCATTATTTCCTTCACTATACGAAGTTGATAGAGTTGTGGTGAAAGGGTAAATAGTCATTATGACCTAATAGTCTTTCAGCTTTATAGAAGGTAGGATGAATACAGAAGACATCATTGATGACGGCATCATGATTTCTAACCCTTAGAAACATTCTAAACGCCTAACTCCAAATGTTTTGAAGGTGACCTGATACAGTGATGTCTTCCTGAGCATGTGGCCGATTGGACAGTCTGAAACACAGGCTCATTGATATGTAGACAGCTCCTTTTTCATCTCAAATGTGCTTTAATCCTAGATCCAAGTCCTTACATTGTTTTGATATACCTAATAAAGAGCATAGATGAATGGTAAGAAAAAGAAAAAAAAAGATTTATTAGCTTTGCACCAATAGGAGTGGATAGGCAGCAGGCACATGTGGTATTGCTGTTTTTCTCAGCAAAGAATTCTTGCAGCAGCTGGTGAAATCAGCTTTTGAAATAATTGTGTCCTACCTGCAGAATAAAATATTTTCACTGGAGGTCTTAGGGTTCAATCTGAGCTCTAGAAGCTGAATGCAAACCTACAAGGATGTGAAAAAGATGACTTGCATGATGAATGCATCTTCCACACCATTAATCTAGTAGCTGCTTGTTACTTTAGGTTTTATGGCAAAGAGGAATCAGTAAGTCAATAGTTAAGTAACTGTGACGTTAAACTGGTGGTATGAGCTGATTTTACAGTGTAAGTTGTTCCCCTCCTACTGAAGGAGAAACGAGGTGAGGATAGTGGGAATCAGGGTATTAGCTGTGAATGGATTTGAAGTTGAAGAGAGTTTGATTGGATTCCCCTCCCTTTCCAAAAGGACCAGATTGATGCTTCTTCGTTGAACATTTTTCATCAGGTTGGAAAATGAGAAAGGCTGTTTGGTTTGGCTGCTGAAGTCGTCATGGAGTTCTAACAGCTTCTGGATTGGTTTAAGGAGCAGTCTGGAGAACTTCCAGTGTGTATAAAATTATGCAAATCACTTTCAGACTTCAAGAAGAATCCATAGAGGAGGCCAATCTTCCTGTGTGCTGCTGTTATTATTCATAAAATAGCAAACAGTAAACAGTAGACAGAAAGAACTTTTTTTACTGTCCCTAAGTGGAAATATTAAAGTGTATGGAGACACCTTTTTTTGTGTGACTGCTCTGAACAAAGCAGATTTTGTTGTCATCTGAGGCTTGAATCACGTTTTCTTGGAGATAAAGCTGAGCATCAGGAACTTCTGGGTTGAGTGAAACAGTGCCAGTTTTTCCGTTTGGACGTTATTGCTTCCAGCCTTCCAAAATTCCCTTTGTATTTACCATATTCATGCTGTGCTGTGCTGACTTGCAGCATTAGGAGAAAAGTAAAAAATAAAAGGTCACTTTTCACCTCTGGTACTGCTGCACATTTCTCCTGTCTGAAGAAATCAATGATTTTATGACAGTTGTTCTCTACACTCTCTTACGAGTATTCATTTCTACAGCCAGGAGAAATGAAAGCCTTCACTTTCTTCCAAAACTTCAGTGAAATAAAACTCCAGTGTCTGCTTCCTCATCCTTTCATATGATCCAAAAGATTACTCTTCTCTCTGTATACTGTAAAATTCTTCACTAATTTTGCGTGGCACGGAATTTCCAGGCACGATATCTCAAGTGCCTTGACAACTAGTTGCTTACAATTTCAGAGAGTCATGACTTCGAACTAGGGACAGTTTGGTAAAGTGCTTAAAAGTAATCATGAACTTAAGCACAGAAAATGATCTTGTATTCAGTGGGAGTGTTCATGTATTGAAAGCTAGGCTAAAAGTGGAATGCCTTTTTGAATTGAGATCTGAAAAGTGGAGCATGTCTCTCAAATATTCTTCCAGACAGCTGCCATGAGAATGAATTAGCTACTGCCTTGATAAATAGCGTCAGTATTTTCATGTTTTCTGTGAAATAACACTGTAATTCATAGGTTGCTATAAATACATTTTATAATGCACTTGCACTTTTCTACAGTTTTTAAAACTAGTTTCACAGGTTTTGTAAGTTAACAATTGGAAGCATGACATTACTATCATCGGTGGTTTGCCGACAGAATTATTTTTTGTGTTTCTGGTTCATTGAAGTGATTTCTTTCACTGTACATTGTAAGAACAGACCTCCTTAGCATAGGGCGAATGAAACCACGGTATCAGTGTTTATTTCAGTTTGACATTTTCCCAATGATTTCTGGATTCGTCCAGTTTTACATTCTTTTCAGTTCCCAAAATTTGGTTGGATTTGATTGTGTTTGAAGATTAAGGGCATTTTGTTTTGGAGAGCTCCCAGGGAACATAGCTTCCTCTGTAGCTTCCTGTGCTTTCATCCTGTTGAGGTCCCAGAGACAGCTTGCTTTTAAGCCAATTTGAACAAGTGAAATAGAGCAGTAGTGTTACACAAAGATATATCGTCAGCTTTATGTGTATTGCTACACTGTCCTACTTACTGCTACTGGTAGCTGCTTTATCTGGTTAAGCGTTGACCAGTATTATTGCATGACGTCAGTTAATGTATTGTGTGACTGTTAATACAAGTGAATTTTTAACATGCTTGCTTCTTTCTTTTTTGCTTTTTGTGAACCCTATATTAATTCCTACTCCCAAGTAAAAAGAAAGAATGCAAGTGCTGGAAACAAATGTTGTTTAAGTCAAGGTGGCTTGCTGTTAGTAATGGTGCCTCTCGCTTTCCTTCCAGGTTGTTTGTATCCGTTCTACATGGAAGGCTCTGTCACCAAAGCTGGATTGTGATACAAGACCCCTCATTTTAAAAGCACTGAATGAGTTGTTTGCCCTGGTTCCCTCATTAACAGTGAATACAGACGAATATGAGGTATGTCCTCATGTACTAAGGTAACTCTCTTTTAGCGTATCTTTGTATATGAGCTTTAAATTAATATCTTTAATTTGCACCCACTGCCTAATGCAGCTTAATCATAATGCATATTTCTGTAGTTTCACAATTTTAGCTTGCCTTAGTCATCCTAATCCTAGGAGATAGAAATTCCAGTGCAAGGTTGATCAGAGGCTTCCCTCTTCCAGAGTACGAGGTCATGTGAATGCATCTACAGTTCAGACCTGAGCCCTTTTCACTTTCCTGGTTTAGTGCATGTTGGTGTGGCAGCGGTTTGTTTCAGGTAACTGCCTTTATTTCAGCTGCTTATTGGTTAAAGAAAATCTGAATGCATGTTTTCATTGCTTTTGTAGAAATTCAAAGCTCAAGTTCTCAGCTTCCTTTGGAAAAACACGCAAAACAAGGTAGGTGACACAATTGAAAATGGTAATACTTAATGTCAGGAACTGGATAGTAATTTTGATACCTTTATGTCAAGACAAGTTTATCAGTGTCAGCAATCTCATTTTCTAATAGGGTTTTATTCTTGTCATTGACCATTTAACGCTGTTTTTGAAGCAATGTAATGCACATGAAAAGTAACCGATGGTCCTAAGATCTGCCACTCCCAAGGAAAATTGTAACACAAAGTACTTTGACTCCTCTGGGTAGACTTTAGCCTTGACATGGTGAAGCATTCTTGGCAAACCTGCAGCTGTGACAACTCACTCAGCTCTTCGGTGAGGTTCTGTAACACAGTGGCAATGTTGGACCATCACCACCATGGCGGTGGTGGAATCAAAAGTACTTTAGTTTAAATATAGCTCAGGTTTTTCTACATGAACTACTCTCACAACAATAATGGAGTGTAGCAATTGGAACATTTGCCATTAAGCCTAGACAATTGGTCTTGCTAGTTCACATTTATATATATAAAGTAAACAATTAAGAGGGGACCTCAGGAAAACATTCTTATTTTGAAGTCTTTTTCCTCATTCAGTGGTTAGTGGATAGGCTTTTCGTATGTGGAGTTTCTAGTAGGTAGCAATATACCATATACTGTGTTTATGATTTTTGTTTTTCTTCCCGTTAATTTTCTAGGATGCTGTTGTAGCCATTTCGGCCTATAAATCACTCTCATCGTTTGGCTCTGAAGAACATACAATTCTTCATCTTCCTGAACAGGTAGCAATGTTGTATGTTGAACAGTAAAAACATCTGACACTTCCATCTGACATGAGTTGTATCCTCTTGGAAGGGAAATAAGGCCTTGTGCTATTTCTACCAGACAACTGTCAGAGCCTCTTAGAAGGAATATGAGCTCCTGCTAGTGAAATGGGGTGGTGTTATGTATTGTTAGCGGAACTAAGACTTATGGGAGGAGAAAGGCACAAGTGGAGGTTGAGTGAGATCTAAGTAGTCAGAGAATCACAGAATAGTTTGGGTTGAAAGGGACCTCAAAGATCATCTACTTCCAACTCCCCCTGCCATGGGCAGAGACACCCTCCAGTAGACCAGGTTGCCCAAAGCACCATCCAGCCTGGCCTTGAACTCTTCCAGGGACAGCCACTCTGTTCCAGGCACTGGAATGGACCACCACTAAACCATGTCCCTAAGTACCAAGTCTATGCATCTTTTAAATACTTCCATGGATGGTGACTCAACCACTTCCTCGGGCAGCCTGTTTCCAGTGCTTGATAACCGTTTTGGTGGAGAAATTTTTTCAAATATCCGATCTAAACCTCCTCTGACACAATTTCTCATCCATTGTTACGTGGGAGAAGAGACTGACACCCACCTGGCTACAGCCTCCTTTCAGGCAGTTGTAGAGAGTGATAAGATCTCCCTCAGTCTCCTCTTGTCCAGGCTAAACAACCCCAGTTCCCTCAGCTGCTCCTCACAGCACTTGTGCTCTAGACTCTTCACCAGCCTCATTGCTTTTCTTTGGACATGCAAATGCTCTGTGTATGTTAAAGTGCCAGTATAAAACATTGTTTTCATCTCTGATTGAAGCAGAATCAGCATGACAGTGAAGTCTTAGTAATATTAGTTCAGCCCATAAGTGTCGAGATTAATTTTACTATTACAGATATGGATTTACGTACCCATGTAATTGTTATTAACCAGTCTTGCTTTTCATTCAGGTAGAAGAAAAGCTTTTATTCTTTCAGCTTCAAATTAATGAAGTGGGGAACTCTTCACATTTAGTTGGTATTTTTGACACTTGGAATCATGAAAGGTAATGAGGATTTGGAATTTTTGTGCTGACGTTTCTTTTTTTCTTTAAAATCTTTCAGGCACGACCAGAAATTGACCCACTGGAGGAGGCAGACATGAAAGATGATGAAGAGGAGAAGGAGATGGATCTTTTTGTTCCGGGTTCTTCGTATATCAAGCTTTTGTCTCTAACCCCAGCGACTGTTTTGGGAGGTATAATATATTCAGTATTTGAGATTGCTTTGCAGATTTATAGTCGCAGGAACTGCACAAACATGTGGCTTTCTTATAATGGAGTCTCATATTAAAGAGCAGCCTTTATTTTTTATTTATTTCATTTTCCCTGTCAAAATATCTCACCAAATTACAGGAAAACCAGGTCAGAGGTGCTGATGGTGGGAAGAATGCTTATAATTTTAAAATCCTTATCTCTCCGATAGGAGAAGCCAGTTGGTTGTTATAGCTACTTGTTATTTACTTCAAGTGCCCATTATTTCATCACAGTGCAACTTCAACAAGGAGAACTAAACACACATTTTTAAAGGCAGCTTCGTATTTTAGCCCAACACAGACTGGAAAAAAAAAAAAAAACTGCACCCAAAACCATAATGGTTTGTAAAAGAGTATTAACAGTATTAAAACAATGCTGTATACAAAATCTAATCAATCAATAAAGACAGTAGTGCTATGCTTAATATTTAGTTTTAGTGATTCATATTGATACTGAGGTATGCTTCAACAGACGGTCTAAATCGAATTTTTAATGTTCACTTGATTACTGTCATTAGTGCTATCTTTCACTTCCAGTTACAAGTTTGTGATGTTAGTGGCTGGGCACAGGCATTGTAATTTCACTGTTCATAGAAGGCCTGGGATCTTGATCTGTGATTGTAACCTGTGAACATTTCATGAGATAGTAGTAGAATTTTGTAGTATTTTTGCCCAGTGAGAGCTCCTAGAAAGATCCATTCATTAAATACTCTATGCATTGGAGTCTGGAGTATGTGCAAGGTCACCTAGAGAAAGAGTCTATATGTACTAGTTAGTAAGTTCTGACAGGTTGATGAGGAAGACTGACATAACCTACTTGAATGAGAGTGATGTATCTGAGCAGAAAACTCAAGCTGCATAATGTGTGCTCAGATAAGCAGATTACCAGGAAGATGGGAAAACAAAATGTACTTTGGATAGATTGAATAAAAAGATGCAGCAGCCACAAACTGGTAAAGAAGCATACATGCAAATAGCTTTTCCAACCCAAACAGTCACTGAGTAAGTTCTTCCCCAGAGGGGTCTTCATCTTTTAACACAGTTAATACAGAATACAGAACAGTTGAGTTGGAGTTAAATCCGTTTGGCAGCCAGTCACAAGCGGTGTCCCCCAGGGCTCTATACTGGGGACAGTTCTTTTGAATATCAGTGATCTGGATGAGGGGATTGAGTGCACCCTAAGTAAGTTTGCAGACCACACCAAGTTGGGTGGCGGTGTCCATCTGCTTGAGGGTAGGAAGGCTCTGCAGAGGGATCTGGACAGGCTGGACCAATGGGCCGAGGCCAGCTGTATGAAGTTCAACAAGGCCAAGTGCCAGGTCCTGCACTTGGGTCACCACAACCCCAGGCAAAGCTGCAGGCTTGGGGCAGAGTGGCTGGAAAGCTGCCTGGAGGAAAAGGACCTGGGGGTGTTGGTCAGCAGCTGGCTGAACATGAGCCAGCAGTGTGCCCAGGTGGCCAAGACAGCCAACAGCGTCCTGGCTTGTATCAGGAATGGTGTGGCCAGCAGGAGTAGGGAAGTGATCATCCCCCCCTGTACTCAGCTCTGGTGAGGCTGCACCTTGAGTATTATGTTGAGTTTTGGATCGCTCACTGCAAGAAAGACATTGAGGTGCTGGAGCACATGTAAAGGAGAGCAGCGAAGCTGGTGAAGGCCCTGGAGCATAAGTCTTATGAGGAGCGGCTGAGGGACCTGGGGTTGTTTAGTCTGGAGAAGAGGAAGCTGAGAGGAGACCTTACTGCTCTCTACAGCTGCATGACAGGAGTTTGTGGTGAGGTGGGTGTTGGTCTCTTCTCCCAAGCAAGTAGTGATAGAATAAGAGGAAACACTCTCAACTTGCATCAGGGGAGGTTTAGACTGGATATTAGGAAAAATTTTTCCACCGAAAGGGTTGTCAAGCACTGGAACAGGCTGCCCAAGGAAGTGGTTGAGTCACCATCCATGGACTTGTGACCCTTAGAGGCATCGTTTAGTGGTGGCCCTGGCAGTGATAAGTTTGTGGTTGGATCATCTTAAAGGTCTTTTGCAGCCTTAATGATTCTATGATTCTAGAAGCTTTAGTGACCGGCAAAAACTAGTAGAAGTCTAGAGCAGGTAGGTGGACAGTGTTTTCATGTCAATAAATTTAGATATGTTGGAAGAGTATATAGTGTTGAGGATTTCTGAGGACAAAGATTTATAGCTTCTGTCTGAATTGCTGTAGTGAAAATTGCTAACTGCATTCGTAGGGTTATGTTTTTAGGAAGCTGGCATTACAGGTGGAATAAAAAAAGATGCAGGTACCCTTCCTGCCATGCTACAAAAATATCAGATTTTAGTAACTGATAGTATCAGATTAGACTACTATGAAGTTGAATTGGAAGAGCACATTGCTGAAAATCACGAGAATTTGCTGAAAATGGGAAATGTAAGTTACATTATAAAATTATTTCATTCCAAGCTACCATCAGTATTTCTTGGACCTAGAAATGATGAGGGAGTGCCCTTTTGTCTCTTTTGTCCTTTAGTCAAAGCAGAACTACATGTGATTTGGGAACTTGTAAGCCTGTTTCAAGTCTATTGTGAAACAGTAGTTATAAATCCCCTTAAAACTCAGTTATAGAAAGTATGAACAGACTTCTAAACAGATCAGGTTTGCAGGGTGCTGGTACAGTGTTGACTGTCAGCTGTGCTGTGGTAACAAAACACCACGCAGTCATATATATGTACCTACATAGTACATATAGAAGCACAACCCTCTAACGTGTGCCTGTGAAGGCTTTTTCAGACTGACTTTGCAAAATGAACAATACAAAGGAGTTTGAGCCTCTCCAGCCAGTCAGCCAGCTTCATCAGGGGCCCAACTTAAATGCCTCTATGCAAACGCATGTAGCATAGGGAATAAACAAGAGAAGTTAGATGTGTGCGCACATCTGTAGGGCTGTGATCTTATTGGTGTACAGAGATGTGGTGGGATGGGTCCCATAACTGGAGGGTTGGAATGGAAGTATACAGGTTCTTTAAGAAGGACAGGCAGGGCAGGCAAGGGAAGCGTGTTGGCCTCTATGTCAGTAACCAGCTGGAGTGCGTGGAGCCCTGCCTGGGGATGGATGAGGACCTGAGAGCTTATGGGTCAGGATGAAAGGGAGAGCAGGGACAGGTGACGTTATACTGGGGGTCTGCTACAGACCGCTCGACCAGGAAGACCCAGCAGATGACGCTCTCTGTAGACAGATAGGAGTACCCTCACATTCACAAGCCCCAATCTTCATGGGTCACTTCAACCACCCTGATATCTGTTGGAAGGACAACACAGCCGGAGTTTCCTGGAATGCCTTGATAACTTCCTCCTCCAAGTGATAGAGGGGCCAACAAGGAGGAGTGCCATGCTGGACCTTGTTCTCACCAACAGGGAGGGGCTGCTAGGGCATGTAATGCTCAAGGGCAGCCTTGGTTGCAGTGACCACAAAATGGTGGAGTGATCCTCAGGGCTGTGAAGAAGGTGCGCAGCAAGCTCACTGCCCTGGACTTCAGGAGAGCAGTCCTTGATCTCTTCAGGGACCTGCTTGGTAGAGTACTGTGGGAGAAAGCTCTGGAGGGAAGAGAGGCCCAAGACAGCTGTCTAGTATTCAAGGGTAAATCCTGCAAGCTCAGGAGCGGTGCATCCTTACAAAGAGAAAGTCAGGCGGAAACACCAGGAGACCTGGCCAAACTGAGACACAAAAGGAAGCCTACGGGGAGTGGGAGCAAGGGCAGGTAGCCTCGGAGACATACAGAGAAATTGTCTGAGCAGCCAGAGATCAGATTAGGAAAGCTCTAAAGCACTAGCAGAAGTAAATCTGGCAAGAAATGTCAAGGGCAACAAGAAAAGCTTCTATAGGTACGTAAGCAATAAAAAGAAGACCAGGGAAAATGTGGACCCTTTCCAAAAGGAAATGGGAAACCTGGTTACCTGGAATATGGAGAAGGCTGAGGTATTCCACAACTTCTTTTGCTTCAGTCTTCACTGGCAAGTGCTCTAGCCACACCACCGAAGCCTCAGAAGGCAAAGGCAGGGACTGGGAGAATGAAGAACCACCCACTGTAGGAGAAGCACACACATCAGATTCAAGACTATGTAAGAAACCTGAAG
>VWZZ01000007.1:0-73122 GCA_013399095.1 Psophia crepitans
CCTCTGGACTTGCTTCAGCAGCTGCATATACTTCTTATGCTGGGGGCCCCAGAGCTGAATGCAGCACTCCAGGTGGGGTCTCACCAGAGCAGACTAGAGGGGCAGAATCACCTCCCTCAACTGGCTGGTCTTGCTTCTTGTGCTTGCAGCCCAGAAAGCCAACCGTGTCCTGGGCTGCGTCACACATCGTCAGCTCATGTTGAGCTTCTCACCCACCAACACCCCCAAGTCCTTCTCCTCTGGGCTGCTCTTAATCCACTTCTGTTGAATTCAACCTTTGTTCTTCCTTTTAGTTTTCCTACTCCTTTATTGCCCACTTTTTCCAGTGTAGGGCTGAGCCTCAACTCATTTAGCATTCAAATTGCCTCTAATTAACCAATGCTCATAAGATAAGGAAATTACATACTGCTGTAAGTATTGCTTTGCAAATTAATCAGAAAATCAAAGTCTTGGTTGAAGCCATAGTGCGTTTCTCTGCTGCTGAATCAGTCCTAATGGGCTGTCCACATCCCAGCCAGTCTCCATGTCTGCCTATTCACATTGCTCTGGCACCACTTCTGCTCCCCGCCACCACTCTTCAAGCCTGCTAAATGCTAGTTGCTTCTTTTCAGAGCAGAATTATCCTTGTTTCAGCACCTATACTTGATACATGGCTGCAAAAAAAAACCAACCAAACCCTATGCAGTGTATAGAAATGGTTAGATACCTTCTTTGGGCTGGACACCCCTCTATTTCCTAAGACGCAATTTCTGGGACATGGAAGGATATAACAGTGATGATTCCAGGGTGCAAAGCTACTAAGAACTTCCCCCCCTCTAGCACCATATTTAATGAAATAATGTCTGGTAGATTTCCCACTCCTCTTTGCTCATTCACATCCCCTCTTCAAACTGAACATGCAGAATCAAACTGGTGCTTTTCATCTGCCGTCAGGTACACTTGTTCAAGATGGGTGGAAATGCCTACCTTGACTTATGCCAAGGCAGACCTATAAAATTCCAGATGAATGGCTTACAGGTTACATGAGCCTGCACAGAAACTCTTGGAGTTCCACAGATGAAAACAATCAAAGCAGTCTGAGCCCCTGAGATACTGTCACCAGTGTTTCTATGTATGCCAGGAAAGGAGGACATTAATAACATTAGCATAATCTGAGAGGGAACCAAATGCTTTCAGATGTTTGAGCATTGCTAACTGTCAGCGTATTTCTTGTCTTCTGAGAAGGAGATGAATGTATCCCATCAGCTGTGGCTGCTCTTTGCTATCCCATAGAAGATCAGATTTTCTGGAGCACTTGTCAGCTGCCTGACCCATCACACAACGCGTCTGCCAGGGCCTAATGATATCATCTGAAATCACGCTACCTTTCCCAGCCCAGTTATTCCCCCTGGAGTTCAGGTTTTCCCCTCATTTATAAAATGCCAAATACTAAACCACAAAAGACTTCCAAAGTTACTTCAACATCTCTTCGGGAGCCTTTTTCCCCCCTTCTATTAAATCAGAGGACTGCATTTAGATCCAGCAAAAGAAAAGAATTTGTTTGGCTTGTCAAGGAACCCGTTGACCAGACACAAACACAGTCACTATTTTTAAAACTAAAAATAAAAAAAAGAACAGCTTACATATTTTTTCATTATTTTGACAATTGCCAAGATATTCATCCTAGGCCCCTGCAGTGGTAAGTTGGAGCAGGAGGAAAATGTTAAACAAGAGGTGGCAAAGGAAGAAGGGTTTTCAGGCCAGCTTCACTTTGATGTCATTTGCAACCTAACAAAATATTTGCTTCCTACTCAGTTAATAAGAGCACTTCCAGCTGATTATGGAAACAGGAAGCAGTGCAAAAAGCTGATTTCTTAAAAGCAAACAGTGATAAAAACTAGGATTGTTTAATAACAATATGGTCAATTCAGAACCCTTCCCTCCTCCCTCTCGGTCTCTGGAAACAGATACACACCTGCAAAGGAACAGTGCAGAACTGTTTACCACCATCTTCTTTTTATTATATAAGACATTTATAGAAAACTGCGAAGGACAACTACAGTAAGAGGAAATGTTCTCTCAAACAGCCCTCTAGCTTTTACTCATTCATCTTAGAGTCTCACATCCCATGGACAATTATTTCCCTGGGTTGTAAAACTCGTTCTTTCCTTCTTCGGGTTATAGCACAGATTTGGTCCAAATCCCCTCCTCCCAGGTCAGCCCTGTCGCTTCTGATGCCAGAGCCTATCCTTTTGCCAGTTATGCCTGTAGGCATGTTATATGCAGGATTGCTTTTCTGTATCCTCCTCCCTGCTACTGTAAAACACTTTAAGTGCAGCCTTGGATGACGACACTACTTGTGCAGTTACTGAAAAACGGCTGTCAGCCAAGTGAAGCACCAGCAGACATGTTAAATTCATTAAAACCCTGTTTAAGGATCTCCTACGACCCTGGTATTTCGACTATAATTAAGTTAAAATATTCATGAGGATGACAATACGGGGTAAGAGTATTGGGTAAGACCAGGGGACTGTCTCAATTTGTGCCCATTCCGAACCATGGCCAATGGCAAAAACAAACAAAGAAGAATAAATCGAAGGCCAAGCACGCAGTGATATTCCCAGCACACTCTCCCAGCTTCCAGCAATTCGTACAGGCTTCTTGAGTCCTGTAAAGGGCTGTATCTTTGCATTTATCTTTGAAGTATTATGCCATGGATTTATGTGATCACTTTTTGAACCCAGGTAGATTGTTGACATGCACAAAGAACTCTTTTCCAACCAGCTGCTTTCTGCCGTACTCTGGAGCTCCGATTTTGCCAAAACACGTCCCCCACATTACTGAGAGTCATTCAGAGAAAAAGCTGTGTGATACACACCTCCCAGCCTCATCTTTTAACCAAAACCTCACCTCTGCCTCCCTTGGTTGTTCTCAGGGGCTAAGTTGGCACCAGCTGCTGGAGGTAAGGAAAGGGAAACAAAATATTGCCTCCACCATCATCTGTAATACTCTATCTTCTGAAAAATAGGCTTGAGATATCCCAAGGTCACCAACTTCAACTGAGACTCATGACTGGATGCGTAGAGGTTTTCCCTTTTTCTCACACACACTCTGGTCACCAAGACCCAAAGTCATCTGCCTCCTGGAGTTATCTGCCTCCCTCATTTAGCAACACAGCCAAACTACAGCAATGAGGTCCTCACTGTACAACAGTTAACTGCTTTAGGTCAGAAGGGATAATCTAAGCCTTAAGTTTTTTTAGTTCATTTGAGATAAAAGCAACTACAACAGCAGAGCATTATCATGCTGGGCAACTGGCTCATCGCTAGGTCAGAAGAAGGAAGGCCAAAACCCAAAGCCCCACACCCACCTTACTAGAGCTTTTCAGCCTTCAAGTTTTCCCACGCAGTTTCCCAGCTTGCTAGGCCTTGTTTTCTTTAGGAGATCTAGCAAGGTCACATCTTGAAGTGTTGTAGCTTGAGGCCTCTCAGTGCAATTGTTTGCTATCAACAGGCCAAACAGCAGCTTATTCTGCTTTTGTTGAAAAACATCAACAGATATTTGTAATAGGGCATACAAGGTTTAACCTGTGGCCCCATGAAGCACTAAAATAGATTTCAGTGGAACAGCCCAAGAGAATGTCCCAAATAGAGAACATTATTGAAAGTATTGTGAAAAATGTATTTACAGAATGAGACTGATGTAGCCCAGCTGGCAGATAGGCACACACACACAAAATGTGTGGAAGATGAGAAGAATTTTAAAGCAAACAATGAATGCCTCCAACTTAAAAGCATCTGTGTGATCTATTGCCTTGGCCCCTGACCCTGGAGCGCTTCGTCTCTTACAGCACCGTTGGCAGTTGTGAGCAACCAATCTGCGCACTTTCACTCAAACTCTCCGTGTCATGGTGTATGGCAGTGCGATTTGGTAATGTCTGCCTTTGCCAAAACGGAGGGGCGGAAAAAAACGGAGTGCAAAGGAAAAAGGCAAAAAAAACCCAACCATAAATTAATTTATTTGACACAACCACATTGAATTCTGAGCTGGATTCAGAGAATTAGGGTTCCAGTAATACACAAATAAATAAAACAAATGATCACCATAGAAACTGCAAGCAAGCTACAGATTGTCCTCAAAGTGCAAAAAGCCTGTGGAGCAAACAGGCGTGACGACTCAAGGGCAAGAGAGGAGGGCAAGACAAAGAGCAGAAACCAAAAGAAAAATTTTAAGTGCCTTCCCAGCTTCACACCAGATTACTGCTTTGCAGCCGAGAATTCAGCTCAGATTTCTGAGCTCCCAGCCCAGGACTTCAAACATACAATATTTCCTCTTCGGGAAACGACGGCAGCTCCAAACAAAGCTCTCTAGGACATGCCAAGTTTGGTGGCGGTGGTGGTGCAAAGGCCTAGCTTTTGCTTTTTTTTTTTTTTTTTTAAACTCTCTACTCTCTGGATTATTTAAACAACAAACTGGGTGGTCAGGAGTACTTGTCACACACTGGCTAGTTGCTGGCTGTTTCACAAAGGAGATGGTGACTGCTGATGGTAGCAGCTAATCAAGTCATTCCTTCAGTTCAAACAGTAGGGATGCGTGCCTTCAGATCAAACACCAGAATTTCTTTGCTGGAGGTGGAAACTACCCAGATGTGTGCAGTATTGCATTTGTCAAATGAGACACTTGACAAGTTACTGTCTCATGGCGGGGGGGCCACGGAGGGATCACTGAACACTTTGGGGTCTATTCATCTGCTGAGGGAGACCAGGTAAAGAACCAGATTGGACCTGAATTCACCCAAAGCATGGAGACAAGCAGACGCTTCCTATCTTCAGATGCTCAGTGATGACATTTCTGTGCTTCCAAAGTAATTTATAAAGCATGGAATATGTTTGAGAAGAGAAAAAGGTGATTATTTAACCATTCCCTTTTAAGAAAGTAATAACTGTGTAAAAAAAAAATAATATCAATCTTAAAACTTAAGTCTTTACCTGCCCCTTTTACCTTCTCATTTGCTTAATTTTGATTTTTGTGGAGGTTAATTCCTTATGATGTGGTATTGTTTCTAAAAGCTTTCATTTCTATGAACCTCAGGTCCATGCTCCAGGCATTGACTTTTGCATGGACATTTTCCTTCCCCAGATGATTCACATCAGAATTTTTATCACATTACACCATTAATAGAAGACACATAGCAAGAGGTTAAGAGTGCAGTCTGGTATTCAAAGAGTGAAGACCACCGTTTAATGCAATTTTAAATGACAGAGAAAAAACAAGCAAGCACTGAAGTGGCAAGTGATGCCAAATTATTAAGTTTAGGCAAAACCAGAAAAGACCATGATGAAATTCAGAAACATAGAAAATGGAAAAGATAGCAGAGGTACACGAAATCTAATTTTGGTAAAGCTAGGGTCATAGCCACTTTAGAGAAATAATTTAATTTGTATTGTTGCATACCACTGATGAGAAAGAGGTGGGTAATGCTACAGACAGTTCAGACAGACCCACCTCCTGTGATGCCTAAGGCAGTAACCCGAAAAGACACTTGAATTAAATGTTGAGATCTAGATGTTTATCTAACATGAACCAGTTTGCTGTCCGCAATGAGTATCTCGCTGAGTCCACATTTTCATTCTATAAACTGGCTAATACAGTCTTCCAGCTGAAGAACTGGCCAAGGCTTCACCAGTGGAGAGTCCGTTATGGGTCTAGCTCTGGAACAGAAAGTAATCCTGCCTCAAATGTCCATGCTAGGAGAAGTTTTGATTCAGACTTAATTTCATGTAACTCTTACAAGGTTTCCTGCACTACTTGGTAAAGTATTTTCATATATCAAAAAGCTTACAATCTTCCAAATAATTCTTAGCTTCACAGTCTCTGCTTAATTTTTAGGGCTATGGATCCCATCACTTGAGGAAAGCATTGAAAACCCTAGTAAAAATACATCCACATACAACAACATGGCTACTGGGTATGAATATACTGACTCGGGACTTGCAAAACTACAGTAAACATCCACTGTAACCCAAAGTAATGAAAGGTTTATGAAAGGCAAGAACAGCTTCTTTGGATTAAATGATGCAATGAATTCATAATTGGCTATTTTATCCAGAAGGTCTTTTTTCCCCACCACAGTCTGAGATACAAGCAAGAGTTATTTCATATGTTGTGCAGAGCTTTTCTTTACAGTGTATTTCTTATTTGGTAAACAAACAACCCAGGAGTCTCACATGTTCTAAAGTTAGCATTCCTGAAAGAAAATTAATTTCCGTGCTGAACAGGCATTTCCAACTAAAGAATAGAGCACCATTTTCAGAAATGAATGTGCTGTTTCTGATCAAAACTATACTAACATTGAACAAACACCATTGATAGATTTCTTCGCACACAATCCACACCTTTGAAGTCCTTTAAAAATTCCATGCCTCAAAAATAAGGCAATGGATGTGCAAGCTCCCGAGAGCCCACTCAATAGCCCAGGAACAGTAAAGTTGTTTTTTTTAAACAGAAAAGGCAAATTAAAGACATGGTTTTTACAAGTATTTTCTAGAAAAGGGAGTCTTCTGGAGTCTTCAACATAATACCTGCACGTGTATACAACCAAGACTCCTGCAAATTATAAAATCTGTTTCATTTACAAGCAACCACTGAGTTAAAGATGTGAAAAATACTGAGTATTCATCCACATGGCAGCACTAGCACATACAAAATTACAGCACGGTGTAGATGGACTCACTTAAGTTTGACCTAATCACACTGAAAACCACCGACAGAAACCAACTCTGGAATAAGCCTCTAGCAGAAAGCCTTGCCCACTGATTTTCATGCAGAATTCCTCATATATGCTCATTTTCACTCTTCCCTTGTAACCTAAGTCTCTAAGGGGAAGCAGCAGGCTGGCTACTTTCTTGAAATTTACTTGGAACTTGACTTTATACCTAAACCAAAGTTCAGATTCCCACAAAAATCCTCGGGGCGGGGGGAGGGAAGGATCATAACACATCAACGACATCTGGAAATGGGTCTGCTCTGCTGAAAAGATGCAGGCTGATCCGCGTGGGGCAACATGTCACTGCCCGCACTTGGTCTCTTGTGAACAGTTCATGCCAACGCTGCTCTGACCTGACTGAACAGCCCCCTCAGCTTTTAAGCACCTGACTCACTGCTTATCCCACACACCTCAACATTCAAATCTCCTGTGCATCTTACCCTTTCAGAAATTCATCCAAGCTGAATTGTTTTTTTAAAGAAACATGGTTTCTTTAGAATGGATTCTTTGCCCATCATCTATTTCTAAACATCAAAAAGCTGAAGCTATTGCTGTGCTACTACTATACAGCTAAAGCATCCTTGTATGTCCTCTTATCTTCTGATGCAGAAAACCCCTTCTTTTCGGTATGTCTAGAATGCATTGAAGTTGACATCTAAAAGTCTAAATAAACATCAAGCATAACAATAAGAACCTGTGTCTGCAGTGCAAAACTAAAATCAGCCACCTGCCTCACAAAAGGCATGACCTTCACTGACTTCAAAAACAAGCTATTTTTTTTGTTGAAAAAGTTATGTTAGAGAAAAAGTGGCCAAAGAGGTGCCTGGCCAGGGCTCACAGTTATTTCATGTCCTGAGTCATACTGTTTACACTGTGTTGGAGCACTGTGGCATATAACTCTACGTGCAGTATGCCCACAGGATCCTCTGGAAAACATGCTGTGTAATTAAATCCCTGGAATACTTTTGACCCTGACAAAGCAAACTCTGACGAAAATTGAAAGAACCAAGAAAGCAAATGCATTCTCTGCCACTGGTGGCTCAGGAGAAATACATACAGATAGATACATGGGTGGTAGGATTAGGTCATTAAGCAAAATTTACCCCTGCCTATCCAAATGTGATAGATAGCTTTTTTTTTTCTTTGAGTGGCATTTTTCTTCGCTATGTATTAACACAAATAAGGAATTTTTATACAGTCTTCACCTTTATCTGGAGCAGTGACTAAAAATTATCTCTGCTGCTATTATATGGGAATATGGCACACAAATTACTATAACTGAAATGCAACAGGTGAGAAGAGCAGTGAAACAAAAGGAGATTGATCTGCTTTCTGATCTTACTTTCTCATGATTTCTTTTTAACTCAGTACCCTCAGCTTTAAGGACTTCCCTTAGAAAATTGAAATTTAAAAAAATAAACATTTCACTGTTTCTAAATATGTCCAAAAAAAAGGAGAATCTTTAATTCTTTTTCTGGACAATGCAGAAACTGGGTGTCACCACAGAATACACAATTCATTTATAGTGGAAGACAATGCTGTCCTAACACAAACAAGAAAGCAAGCCCCTGTGCCAAAAGTATAACATTTAACTGAAGAAAAAAAAGTAAGTAGATCAGGGTAGTACTTGGAAACAGCAGAACACAGTATTATGCTCATCTCTAAGAAAGGTGTTAAAGTAATTTATAAAGTCTCCTGAGTTGACCTGCTAGCTAAATCTATGAGTGGAAGAAAACTTCAAGTAGCTTTATATATATTATTGCATGACAGCAGCCCATGATTTCAAGCAAGCCATGTAAAGCAAAGCTTAGACATAAGGAAAAGTGCTTTTGATCATAGTGTTAGATATAGTCTTTGTTATAATAATAATTAGGGTTTTTTATATAATATTACTACTAATAACTAATCTTTATTAGATAACACTATCAAGACTGTACTCCTAGATAACAGGACACAAAACTATTGTTCTGCAATATTACACATGGTGACATAAAATGGTTAACGACTGCCAGGGAAATCACAGGACAGGGCGTGAGTTTGTTCAGTCATTAAACAAAGCATTTGCTAAACTACTGCCTAGGAGTACTGGTGACAGACCAGACATGGCAGACGCATACTGTGGGAAAGCAGCAATGCCATAAAAATCAAAGACCAGATCTGCTTTGGCTCTCGTGGAAAAAAAGGGGGAAAAGAAAAAACTATGAGAAACTGGCACAGACAGACAAACAGACCTGCAATAGAGAGCAGGGGAAGATGAAGCCTGGGGCAAGGAGAGAGCATCTAATCCACATAGGTATCCCCAGACTGAGAGCTTCTATCCTACCTCATAAGACTCAAAATCCAATTTGGGCATCTTAGAGAGGCTATACTCCCTACAACATCCTTTTCATACCCTGAGTGATACCGGTAGATAGAATTAGCTGGGTACAGGCAATGCGACCCACCACATTGCTTTACGAACAAATATGAAAGTGATCTATTTTCTTCCCCCCCAGTGGCAATTCTGCCATCAGAAACCTTCAGGGACAATTTTGCATTTTACAAGCTGCCTTATGCCATGGATACCACTGAACATAAAGCTACTTGACTGCGAGTGCTATAGTTGCAGGCATGTGAGTTTATCTCCGAGCTTCCTGCCCTGTCAGGGTTTCCTTCGCACACTGATTGATGCAACTCTGATTCCTCCAGATTAGCATGATGATATTTTAGGTATGATTCTTACACAGCTATAAATCTTCACAGAAAAGTGTGAACTCCTTGGTTAGAAGCCATGGGAGGAGGTTTCCTCATCTCACTTGTACATGCAGCTGCACTCCCCCTTCAGTGAGGTGACATGCAAAAGTAGCAAAATGCAGAGCTCACATCAGTTTAGTAAACCATATCATAGCATTAGCACTCCAGCATCTCAATATAATTTGTTTAAATTAACAAATTACCTGCCAAATTTTAATCCTGAACTGTCCTAAATTCTATGGCTTTGGGGGATTGTTTGGGGGCTTTTTAGCTGTCACTAGGACACTGCTCCCTAAGCTTCCCTTCCTGTGAGTACGGGCCTGGAAATTGATGACTGCTTTCTCGTCATCACTTTTTTTGCACACATGGGTCTTGGCTGTCCATGGAAACCTGCCCCACTGAGCCTGCTAGTGCCCTCTCATCCCCTACCCCCTACCCCCCCTTTCCTACAAGTTTACATGGCAGCATGCAAATCCCAGACCCCACAGCAGCGAGGTGCCCCCAGACTAGAAGATGAACAATATGGTGAGGCCCAAGCAATGCCAGCCAGCTGAGAAAAAAAGGGGCATCCCTACAACAGATCTTGGAGATGATCATAGGCATAAGCAGCATCTTCAGTAACATCCCTTTTCCCTTATAAGTCCTACTCAACAGCCTCAAGGCAGCCTTTTTCAGCAGTATTATTTTCTATGCCTGGTTCACAGATAAACTGAGGGCTACAAAATTTTACCAGCAGGGAAACATCAACCACTTGCTTACACTATAAAGCTTTATTTAGTTTGTGTTTGGGGTTTGTTTTGTTTTAAATAAAGAAAAAAGTGAAGATCCCATTATTTTCTTTTTATTTCTTTAGAAAACTGTTAAAAGCCACAATTCATTCACATGGAAACACAAGCTACTTTATTCCATCTTACTCCGAGATTTGCTGGTAAGTCTAATGGGGGGCGGGGGGACACAACACAAACAACACAATAAAAGTATCTCCAAGGTCTGAGTTGAAGCCTTGAAATAAGGCCAAATTCCAGAGGCAGGAGGGGAGCCTGCTGACATGATTAGGACCCACCTCCCACAGGAGCATTGCTAACACTGAAACACTTCTCCACCCTTCTCCATGTGCAGGTCTGGCATTTCCTGGCTACTACGGAAATATTTACAAGAAATACTAATTCTTGCATGTTTTCTGCGCCACCATTAGGAATGAAGAGCCATCCCCGCAGGCAGGAAGGCCCTGCAGGTAGAATCAAAAGCTAGCTCCCTGCTTTGTCAGAAGCTGCTAGTATCTGGCTGGGCCTGGCATTGCCTTCGTTCCTCTCAGCTAGTGCATCCCTGCCTTACCTGCTGTACCAGCTGGCTACATGGCAAGCAGGCAGAGCAAAAAGTCATCTGAGTCTCCATTTCTCTCATCTGCAAACGGAGGCCACAAGTCCTTGCTGATGTCAGCAAGGATGGAGTGAGGATAAACTCATCAGTAGGAATGACATCATCCTGGATGATGCAAAAATCACTTGGTTTAAGGTGAAGTTTAGGTTGAGTAAATACACATAATTCAGAAGGTTTTGAGTTTACGGACATTGAGGTGCTGACCCAAAGTTCATCCCACCAGTAACTACAAGTATTTTTTCCAAGCTTAGAGGAAATAATCACCACAATCTGAACCAACTCTCCCTTGTGAAGGGTGTTACAAGAACAGCATTCCAAGAAGCAGCAGTGAGGGTCTCTTAAGAAGTGAATATCCCCTTTGCAATGCAGAGAGAGATCAAGATCCTACATCTTAATCATGCTGACATGTTAAAGTGAAGTAAAGATATCTGAAAAGGGAAAGCTCAAAAGATTGTTTCAGTGCTAGAAAGGAGAAGGAATTGCTCTTACATTAAAAGAAGCAGTGTTTACTACAGAGAGGAAACAGAATGAAAATGAATTCCAAAAGTTTTTGTGCTACACACAAATTTAAACTTTAATCCATCATACTGTGAGGTCAATTCTGCCTCTCCTTCATTTTACTTTTTTGTAGCCTAGCTAAAATCAAACCACCTTACTGAGATTAAGTTTTCCATTCACAAGGTGGTAAATTAGATCTGTCATGCTTGAGGTGGTGGCCATATAAACACAGAGTATATTTTGCTCAAACACAAGCTGCCACTGGGAGGAATGGGTACATTCCCTTCACCAGCTCTGCTTCACCCTCAGTCACCCTACCTAATCCCTGCAGTAGAGGCCCTGCAGATTAAAATGTCCTTTCTCGAGCAGGAAAACCGCTTGACTTTTCTTGACTGCTGACGCCTTCCTCTCCTGTCCACTACTTTCCTTTGAAGTTTTCCTCGCTGTTCAGTTAAGGCAGGAAACACGATACTAATTTGGCAAAAGCAGCAGCCAAAGACATGGAGAAAGTTTTAAGTTTCATTATAGAAGCCAAAGGGTTACAGAAATAAAAATTGGAAGTGCCATCATTTTTCATCAGAAGCAGTGCCTGAATGGCAGAAAGTTATTTACTTTTATCATGGCAGCCTGGCCTTGAAAAAAGCTGGCACAGAACAAGAGAAACTCCATCCCTGCCTCTCTGCACTTCTAAAGCTTTTACGATGAACAGTTTGGAAAGAAAGAAACAGAGAGTGTGTTTTAACAACTTCCTTACCATGCAGTTAGGAAGTTAAGCAAACAGGACAGACTAAAGTCAGCCAAACTCAAGTGAACCTTTCCAGGAGCCATTTTCACATCTGCTACCCAGTGATGGAAATGCCAGGTCAATGATCCATGGGCACTGTGTGACCCCTCTGCCAGGGGGGGCGCAGGGAGGATATGCTCTCTCTTGGGAAGGAGAGAGGAGCTTGGAAGTGCATGAGCTGTGCAATGCTGCAAGTGCGTGGGTCCTCAGAGACAATGCTCATCACTGGCATATTGGTAACCACTAACATCCCTCCTTATATTGCTGATAACCTAAAAATCCAGGCTGTTGCAGCTCTGTAGTTTGGACCAGGGCACATGAGATGGCAGCCATAGTTGTAGGAACGTAATTGCCTACACCAGAAGTCACAGCTGCAATTTGTTTACCTCCTGACAGCAAGAACAACTCCTCTGCAGGTCTCTTCATTCCTTTTCCTATGGCAAATGCAACCTAGTCCTTCACTTATGGGGCAACAAAACTTGAAGAAGAGATCAAATGACATCTGCGGCAGCAAAAATGCAATTTCTCAGCAAAAGTTTTATTATAGAAAGGCAGTGTTTTCTCATCACTGTCCATAACGCCTTCCCCCTCCCACTAGCCAGTACCACCACTTTGTCACAGTACCCAGACAAATCCCATGTGTTCTTTGCCTTTACATGTACTACTATTACTTTGGTCTCATACAGATTTTTCAATAGCTACTCATTTCAGCTCAATAAAGGAGGTGGCAATGACTCAACAAGAGGATAAGTAAAAACCTCACAAGGAAAAAAACAGTGGATTTTTTGCAAAAATGCTTACTTTCCATGGAAGATTAAAGATTTCCATGAAGTAAAACAACAAACTGGCTGCTAAATTTTCTAGAAGGAACTAATATTTTTCATGAACATTATTTATTTATTTTAATCTACACAGCAGGTCCAGCTAGGCACCCTCCAAGGCCCTACTGCGTACTTTTGTACTAAACATCACCTCCTACCATAGTAAATAAAGGTCATCTCACTGTTTCTCCCACTCCAGGAACCTCTCTCTGAAACTAGTTAGAGTTCACTCTGCCAGAAGGACATTGCTACTTTCTTTGTTCCAACCTCTTTCTTTCTAACAGAAGACCTAAAATTAGACGGTAAACTGTTCAGGGGTATATTAAGTGGGGTTTACAATTTATTTTGTCACGAATCTACTTAATTATCAGGCAGTAAAAATAACCTAAGACAATTAGATCGAATCAGAACTTTAAACATAAAATCAAAACAAGGGTGAAGGAGAGAAGAATTTTCTTATGGCTATACTTAATGCTCATTCACATGTTTTAGCTGCTTTCCCTATTCTCCTATGGCTGGAGACAGATCTGAAAGATCTTAGTAGTAAATCCTATAAAGTAAGTGAGTCAGCAAAATCTTGACACAAAATCTCAACTCAGATGTTTAACACTGGAACATGAGAACAGACGTTTCATCAACACCTTATTTCCTGAGGGGTCAAGCAAGGGTAATGCAAGTTTCTAGAGATACACCTAATCATACAGCAATGGAAACATAAGAATAAATCTATTCATTAGCTCTCAAAGACACATTGTGTATCAGTTATTAAAATCCTAAACACCTTGTGCATGTTTTCACCTCTTGGTTAAACCTTACATTACATACACACATACCCCACACAAAAGAAAAAAAAAAAAGAAGAAAAAACACCACCCAAACCACAAAAGGCTTTATTCCTATCTGGGAAGGAAAAGAGTTTTCACAGAAAAACAGAAGAAATTTATTCCTCATCATACCAAGCATGCAAGCATCTCTGAATGTTGCAAGGAGAAGTGACACCTGAATTTATTGTGCCTGTACTCCTACAGGTTTGTTTGCAAAAGTGTTTAATACAGCTGTAGACATTGCTAAGAAAAAGCTGATGGCACTTGATGCTGGCAGAGTCCGAACACAAACCTCAGCTAGTCCCTTGCATTAACATTCCCATGTCACACCATCTGCCTTCCGCACTCCACAATCTGTTCTCCAAACTCCTAAGTGATGGCAAAAATTGTAAGAGAGCTGTAATACAGAATTCATGTACATCTCATTTCCAACAAAGCTGATTTTACCCTTATGACCACTCAATTTTCAAAAGATGAGGTGTAAAATATGACTGGCTTCAAACACAAGGTAACTTTACAGGCATTTCAAACATGAAAAAGAAGTAGACCATAACAATGCTACCACTAAGCTCTTCAGTGAGAGTAATATAAACCATTTAAAACCATTTAGCTAACATCTTTCACAGCTGTTGGGTTCTTCGCTGGGGCTCTGATCCAGCTACTACTACAGCTACCTACAGACAGGCTATGACAAGTTCCCGCAGACATTGGTTGCCATTTTAAAAGCAAGGTGGGATACCAAGCTGTAATGCACAAATACAAATTTGCTGATTATGGATAGCCACATCATATTTCAGTGAAGTCAGAGAAAATTAGTAGGATTTGGATGTATAAGAGACACCTATATCTTCCACCCCACGACCAGTGGACAGAAGAGACAGGAGCACAGGACAGCAGTTGTGCTCTGCTCACTTTCTTTTCACTCAACTAGACCTTGTCTGTCCCAGGTTGAATACAGATTTACAGCTGAAAAGGTTGATTTTTTTTTCTTGTTATTTAACTCCAGGGGGTGGGTGGAAAGTGGTTTTTTGACTGTACCACTTCTCTATTCCAGTCCTTTGGCTAAAATTCAATCTGATTCACTTAATAGAATATTGGAAACAGATCAGTGCATTGTTACCAATTAAGCATTTTTTCTTCTTAACTTGCAAATAATGTCAGACAACACTGGACTAGATTAAGTCAGATTCATTAGGCTAAATGTAGACATCTGGAATACAGATGTCTACCTCCAAAAAGTTGCCCTTGGCGTACTTGCGAGCTAGTGGAGACCTAGCTCCTAGTCAATAGAGTCTGACTTGTCTTGCCCTAACACACACATGTGGAGTGGGCCAAGTGACTCGTGCCCTAAAAATGCTTACTTCTTACCATTAATTGTAAGGGCAACCAAAGGCGAATAGCTACAGACATGGAAAGTGTGATGACTCTCACCCAGTCATACACGTCAACCTTATTTACGCCAGTGCTGCTGTCACTTTTTCTCTCAGATGACCGCTGTTGGCATCCTGTTCCAGACAAATTCCTCAAAAATGTCTGAAGTCATGCTACCTTCCCCTGCGTAGAATAATTATTTCTTCCAGGGAGCCTAAAATGCTGTGAGGTAACAAGTTTTAATGACTGAGCTGGAATGAAATGTGCTCAGCATCACAGCTTAGGCCCTTTGCACTATTTGGGAAAGATTACATGAGAAAACACCAAAACACTTTTCTGTATAAAAAAAAAGGAAAATTGCACCCATTGTCAGTGCTTCAACAAAAACCTGAAGATTGTTAACCGAAAAGATCCATTTGCAAATACAACATTAAAACATCAATACACCTTTTTTAAAGTCATAAATAAAAACACGCAGATGGGAATAGTTTCAACTAGCTGTAGGTATAGACTGAACTGATTAAAATTCATCCCTGTGTGTTACCTAGCTACAACAGGTCATGTGGGAAAGTCCACAGCTGCCCTCTCGCTGAAGGACAGTGCTCACTCCCAGTGCCACGCTCGCCTTCTTGATCACCTCCGTAGGAAAGAGCCTGGTACATTGGTTTCGCATGTGATGGTAAATACTTTATAGTGGGTATGGCTTAACACCACAGCTTCCCAAACACTGGCTGGTAAGAGTCATGCATACTTATCCCTTTATCCCTTGCAACTCCATTCATAAAAGCTCAGGTTTGAAAGAGACCTATCTTAGATCAGTATAGAATACAACACACTGTATGCAAGAGTTGCAGCCATCTCTCCTTTCCTTTAGTGACTTCTTCCTTGGATCACCCAGCAGCAATTCTCAAGCACAGAAGGTAAGCGGCCCTGACAGACTATCACATCCAAAGGGGAAAGGACTGTTCCTAAATGTGCTTTTGTTCATGGCTAGCATGGTAAGAGTTAAGGTCTTGTTAGGAATTTTTTAGACACTACTGTAATATACCCTTACTGTTTTTCTTTTCCTACAGAAGATATCTTACAAGCTTCCTTCTAAACAGGCTTTCTTTTTGAAAGAAACTTTGATTAGAGGCAATTTCTGTAAATATAATTAACAAAAACCAGCATCACTCCCTCTCTCATCATGGTAGCAAGACTGCTCCAAAGTAAGAGAAAAGGGGAACAGCAAAAGGCTTAGTTATGCAAATGACTGGAGTTTATTCCAGCTTATTAATCAGAAATGTATGGTCTGTATAAAATGAAGGATAAGCTGAAAATGCCTACTAAAAAGTTGTAAATATTAGTCAAAATATTAGTAAGTTAGTGACAATAATAGTGAAAATAAAGATTTGTTTGCATAGACACTTTATGACCCAAAGACCTTTCCTAAGGGAATGAAATAGAGTTCCATATTTTTAGACAGTTTCATCCATCTGTCTAGTGAAGCAATCTTGTGGGTCAAGACTTCCATCATCTGTGTTTACGACATACATAATAATTTGCAGCCCACAGCTTCACGTAGTCCTGTCTTTCACACCCAGATTCAGTAATATGCATCCACAAAAAATAACTCCTTGAAACACCCCAAAAGGAAAAACTTTTCTGAGAGTGGAGCACAGATCAAATTGTGAGGACAAAGCTGAATAAGAATATTTTATCTGTTCAAAAACTGCAAGACAAACAAATGAACAAAACCCAATCATTCCTTTCCTTAACTTTGTTATTACCAACTAAATACCCATTAAGGAAATTAGCACACTCATCTGAAACAGTGCAACCTGTAGTTACAGACACACAGTTTTGACAGTTGTCAGCTGACCAAAAGGTTTTAAAAGAGTAGTGGTTTGCAATAGAGGTACGCTAAATTCCTCTGCCAAAACCTAGAGTCAGCCGTAGGTCCAGCACAGACCAACAAGCTCCTAGGTGGAATGCAAGTTTGGCAGAAAGCTTCTTGGCAATCTAAGCTAACCTACATGCCATGCTCTCCAGGGATCATAAATCAAGCTCTTTTTGGATAATGCTGAGCTGTTGGCAAAAGGCAAACTGCTACACAACGCTTGCCTCATGGCCTACACCTATCATCCAGACTGGCACTGGAGGAACACGTTAAACAGAACGAGAAGAGATTTAGCAGTAGGAAAACCAACACGCTAAACATCTGTTTTGTTGCGAAGAAGATGCTCGGGAATCAATCTATTATATTTTGCAATTAGTCCTTTGCAAAATACATCGCAAAGCATAAGCATTCATCTGGCTGACTAGATTTCCCTCTACCTCACATGTAACACAGATCCCTAAGAAGTTCTCCAAACGTACGTGTAGAGAATTTAGGGAGAAAAGAAATTAAGCTGAAGAGGAATTAGAAACACATCATCATATCCTGAATTCATTTAAATAGTCCTTGCGTATTGACATTAGAAGTATGAGAGATGCACATGTAAATATATACATCACTGATGCTCTTAGTTTCTTCTTCATACCTACTTATTTCCTGCTTCTGAGCCACCATCAGAATACTGCACTGTTCAGATGGCAAAGATTTGAGCTATATCAAAACTAAAACACATACACAAAGCTTTACATAAGCCTTTTCACGGTTTGGAAATTTTTTTTCTTCTTTTCTTAATAAGCTACTAATTATTTCAGAGCTTTCTTTACTTTCTGGTTCTGACTGGAACTAGAAGGATGAGAGCGCATACCTTCCCCGAAATGCCCCTACAAAGCATCTACAGACAAGCCAGAAGTGGGAAGCGTAAGAGCGGAAAACCTTCTCTCGTGGGACCTCCAGTCTAAACTTGGCTTTCTCAAAAGATTTAGACAGCTTATATACTCTTTGCAATTATTTTGGGGATGTCTATTTTAAGACAACAATCCTCAAACATCCAACTTGAAACCTTACAAGTTCCTCATCCATCACGACAACCGTTTCCCTGGCCGTTCATAGCCACGAACACTGCTGCTGCTTATACAACGGTCTGTACCAAAGGCTGTCCCTGATGCTGACAGCTCACAATCCAAAAACCTTAGGAGGTATTGTCATGAAAGGCAGATATGTTGCTGTACTTTAATAATCCCATTGACTCTGTGAGATGAAGTCAGTGAGGAATCGTGGCAGTTTCTATGCCTCTGGCACAGGTGGGAGCAGTGGCTCCCAAATGGTACCAGTAGTCAGGAAAGCAATAGAAAGAGATCTACAGAACTTTATTAAGCAGCATTTTACCTTTATTGCTTTTGCAACATTTTCAAGGCTGACAATACAAGAACCACTGCGTTAAAGACCTAGGGACAGACATAAAGTAAATGCCCAGAAGAATAAGAGATTAATAGTAGTAACACATATTAACTGTTAAGCTGGCTGCCCACCATGGAGCTCTCCAGAGCCATGCTCAGAGCATTCCTTTCAAGACAAAAAAAAAGACTTTGTTAACATCAAAAGATATATACAGATTATGCAGTCAGAAAAGTTAGATTTTTAGATAGTTGTCTTGGTGGGTAGGAGAAAGACATGGCAGAAACCCTATGAATACATTCTGCTCATTCCCTGAGAAAAGCAACCTTGCGCTGAACCCACCAGCCTTGAGTCAACACAGGACATGAGATAATTTTGTTACAGAAGGGGAGACAAGAAAAAAAAAACAAAACACCACAATACAAACTACACACAAAAACTCCCAAAAAACAACAGAAACAATGCAGGGTAAAATTAAGGCTGTTCCCAAAATAGTAAAGAAAGAAAAATGAACCATCACAAGTATTTAAGTCACTTACATAAAGTTTAAAAATAAATTTTGGCATTTGTCCAAGTTTTTGGAAGAGAGAAATAAAACCCAGCTCTTTGGGTAATATTTCTTGCTTGCAATGGCTACGGTGTCACAGCACAGTTTCATGCAATATCTCCATGTCAAGGATGCGTTTTGCCACACTTGACTAAATATGTACTGGTCAAGCAGAGATACAGGCAGCACAACCTGCCCCAGTGCATTTAGCAGGAATGGAAACACCAGAGGTGGAAGTATTGTCCCAACCAGCTTAAACACTCACCCATTCCCCCACATCAGAAATACTTAGTGCATTCAGGGAAGGCTTTGAAAATGCTCTCTCATGCGAGTAGGGTCTGCTCTGGTTTCCAGGCGAGATCCTTGTCCCTTGCTGAAGCCTGGGATAGCTTTTGCTGTTGATTTCTGTTCCAGTGCTTGTGTTTTCTTGGCACAGACTGCGGATGGGGCTCCTGAACCTGGCTGTGCTCCAGGGTTCAGCCTCTTAAAGCCAGCTTATGGTTTTTGCTGCTGCAGTTCAAGAGTGGACAGGGGCAGCTTTCATGGAAACAATCCCATGGGTAACACAAGAAAATGGAAACCACCTCTTCCAGCTCCCTTATTGCAGTCGAGCAGAGGATGGGTTAAACACTCACATATGCCAGGGCCCTCACCAACCCCTATGAGTCACAAGGAGCTCAGGAGTTGCCAGATACAGCTGGAGGACTCCGGCCTCTTCACTGTGAACTGCAGAGCTCAATGAATGGGTGCACACCAGCAGCCTCTCCTGGGCAGGCTACTCCTGGGGTGGCGGGACATGCACCACAAACTGGAACTGGAGTCACTCACTTGCTTTCACAGGAGTAACATTTTTTCATATAAAAATCAGGTTTGTTATCATGTGAATTTGTCAGACTTTTGCACTTTACCAGGGCACAAAGCAATTGTTTCCCCCGGTGGCACATAACCAGAAGAATGATTCAGAACCACTCAGAGATCTGCTCAACAATTTAAAAAGGAGTAGTTTATAGCTATTACAGTTGCATGAAAGCACCTGTTTTCTCTGAATAAAGAAAATCCTTATGAGAAAACAGTAACAAAAAAGGTTCTTCTTTTCAATTTTTCACTCTGGTCTCAAAGACCTTGTACCTGAAAGACAGAGCAGAGCTTGAAAAGCAAAAACATAGTTTACATGTTGTGCCACTCCAACACTGTTACCACTTCTGCACTTGCGGGAATACTTGTCACATTTTTTTTTATTATTATTATTTAAGAATTGAAAACCACAACACTTCCTAAAAACATTCAAGATATCTTAGCGACAACCTTAGCTATACAGACAGTTCTCAAAGCATCCATGATCCACTACTAGTCCCCAGTGAAAGAAGGAGATGCAAGAGGGTAAAAACTTCACATCTACTTCAACTTTTTATTTTTTAACTCCTTGGAGCACGATGAAGTTCCTGGCTTTTAAATTTTTGCATTGTTTCTAGCTCCCTGAGCAAGAGCACACAAGTCAAATTTGCATGCAGAGTGACAGAGCTTAGTATCTCACATGGAAGGGCTTTTAAAAGCCTTTCCATCAGACCATGGTCCCTACACATCTGGGCTTCACAAAAACCTCTCCTTCACGGCTAATGGTACATTTTGCGCTTTCTATATCACAACAGGTCAAAACATACGTTAAAGTATAAATCGATGTAAGACATATCCTGTTTTAACTTACATTCTTTGGTAGCTGTTTCTATTTTTACACTCTTTTCTTCTCAAAGTGACATTAAAGTGTCAGTTTCCCTACAGATAGTCTTGCCAAATGAGAAGCTGTGTGTCTGCTAATACGATGCAAATTACTAAGTCATGACAGGTTTAACCAGTTGTATTTTTAACTTATTTTGTCACGTAAGGAAGTCTTAAGTGATGCAGTGTGTGTGCCAAAAGAAGGAAGCAGTAAATTTACTTTGCTCTTACATTAGATTCCGTTAGATTTACAGCTAACTCTTCACATTTCAGTCTAGAATTTAACACCAGACCTGGGACTTGTCCCAGGTCAAAAAAGGGAAGAAAAAAAAAAGGCAATATAAACTATTGCAGAATTCTCTTCCTTTTCATTATTATTTGTTATCACAGTCAGGTTATCGCCCAAGTCCAAGCCTTATGGTATTAGGCACATTTACACATTACAGAGTAAAACATACTCAGTGCCTTAAAACCTACGCATAAATGGAGATTAAAAATATTTTATTGCCCTCTTGTTCTAGCTAATCTAGCTTGCACAAAAAGCATGCAAAAGCTATTCATTATTAATTATTTTTCAGGGTTTTTTAATGGAGAAGATAAATGTTCACAAATAATTTCAAGGAGGACTTTATTTACAGGAGACTGCTCCTGTCACATATGTCATGAATACCAACAGGTACCACTTGGGCAGAAAAACTGGTCAATAACTGAACAACAAAGACAGACTAGAAGATCCTCTGGTTGAATTTTCTGTGAAACACTGAAGTTGCTACATTATGTTCTTGATGGAATTTGATTAGAGAAACCTCTCTGGTGCAGTAACGCTGAGTTTTTGCTTAAGAATCAGTTACTTACGTTACACACAGCCTTTACAACATCCCCTTCTGAAAACTGTTCTTTTAAAGCTGTGTAATTCACATGCACCGATACAAATTTTTTCATCAGGTGAAAACAAACGGCACATTATACTGTGAGTCAGTCAGAGGATCCCAATGGAAGAAACAACCCTCAAAATTAGATTGCATGTATTCCTAAAATTTGACTACTTCACTGCTTTGAGGGTATCTTTCAAAAGTAAGCTTATTTTCAAAGATTATACCTTTTTGAAAACAAAAGCGACCACTGAAAGCAAGCACAGGGACCATAAACATTTGATGGGAGAAAAGGCCATTGTAACATCATGACACACCAAAGTGAAGAAGCTCAAGCTAATTTGCCTAACGCATCCAATCCAGAACATCTTGTACATAAAGTCAGGAAACAAGCTTAAGCATATGCCATTCATTCAAAAACATTGCAGGCAAGTGAAAAACAATTTGCACTCCCAGACAGCTACCCATTTCAAATCTCTGGAGGAGCACAGCTGATGTAGGACAATATGCAGCTTTCAGGCACAGAATACTAAACATTCCCTAAAGTAACTGGGACTCCAGAAGAGGTCACGGAGCTCTACAAGGAGAATTAATAATTAAATTTATGTAACAAACTGGATCACTAGTAAAACCAATGGGGTCTGTAATTACACTATTGCATATGGGAATGCTGGTGGGGGTGAGGGTAACAACACAGGCTATGGGCCTTTTCTCAACTGTTCTTGGACTTCAGGAATTCAAGATTAATTCAGTTCCACAAGTGAAGTTACGCACAGGGGAGAAAGGCAGAAAAGGCATTTTCTGCCAAAAAACCTCCATGCCTGCAAGCTATTACTCCCACATTTCTTCAAACACATTGTCAGGCACTTTCAGTATGAATTAGGGCACTGGATTAACATTACGTGTTGCCATCCAAACCAAACCAAACCCAGCATCTGGAAGAGTCTCCCAGGAGACTCAAGTCTGATCTGACTATGAGGAGGTTATATGTTTGGAACATACCCAAAAGCAACAGCCAGCAAAATTAATTGTTTTCTTTTTAGCCTAGAGAGGAGTTTTCTGTTGGAAGTTGCCTCCAGCGTTTCCCAATGAAGTGCCTTGCTCATTCGTTCCTAAGGGCAGCAAAATGAAAGGGTGATAATTTTAGGTACTCCCCAGTTTGGACAGGATAAGCCGACCGTGTACATGTGTGTGTGTCTGAGATTACCGCACAGACTGATATTCCTCTATGTGTTATAAACAGGAAAACCACTAAGACAAACAAGCTGTTCCCCATTGTAATATTTTCTGCAGCAATACTTTAGCATTACGCGTATTCACCTTAAGTGTAAATTTGTCCCAAAGAAGTACTAATAAACTTTTACGGCACAATTTGCCATCACATGTTTAGTTTATATCACTCTGTACAAAACACAAGCATAGAAAGTTCCTAAAAATAGTACCGTTGCCTTCTTTGCTGCTTCTTTCCACCTGAGAAAACAAGCTCTTTGGTTAACAGGAGTGCCAGAGAAAGCAAAAATATTCCTATCCATCATTACCTGCCTTTTGAAATGACTTTTCCTAACACAAAGTGCAGCACCTCTTTTATCTCTGTTTGGCCACTCACTTCCTAGAAGGGCCATCACTGGGAAATGCAATGACCCCTCACAGACAAAAGCTCCATGGATGGCCTCTCCAAACTGTGGGCTCTGGTATCCTCCTCCCTAGAAGAGCCATGCTCTGTCCAGGCCTAACTCTGCCCCTCCTGGGTCTCCAAAAGGCTTAATATGCAAACGAAATCTCTTTTTGAGGAACTACAGTATTGGACAAAAACATATCAGTGGGCAGACAGTAAAGCCAGGCATATGCCTGCTACTGAACACCTAAGAGCGGCAACAAAGCGTCACGCTTCATTAAGAATTTACATGCAATAAAAGTAATTCTCAACTTTGATAAAACTTAAGCAATATGTATTTTTGAGAGACTTCTTTGGGGAAAAAACAGGTACTACTTTCCCATTACACAATATATTGAAGGGACAAGCTTATCAAAGGGCTCAAAACTAGAGTTTTGGATCCCTTTAGGGTTTAGCAGGGAACAATGTAGCTGAAAAAAGGCAGGTTAAAAAAAAACACAAGGCAGGCAAAGCAGAATTTCAGCAGCCACTGTGCTGTAAATCTACTCACTGAGCCTCATTCAAGATATTTATTTCATTTTGGAACATAAAATCTCTTTACTTGGATCCATGAATGTGATTAGCCAGGCACTTTGTCTGACTGCAGCTCCACCAGAGCAACCAAGTTTCTGCCTGGGCCATAAACAGTGTACTTGGCCTTTTTCATACATGCTGGCAAAAGCTGAAGATCAACAGTGAACTAAAGTAAAAGCTTTACTAAAACTTGAAATGGAATGGCTTTTTTGCTTGTTTGTTACATTATTTTTGTAATGCACAAGCTTCATACAGAGTAGAACACACTTAAAGACACTCTTCAACCAGAAAGGAGCAGACATTTGCCACCCAGTTATATCATCTATCAGTGTGAGGGGAATAAAAATGGTTTCTTTAAAAGCCTGGAAAGATGGGCAGGGGATGGCATCCAGGCAAAACCTCTGCCTTCAGCTCACACCTGAAGATCTCCTACTGGCCCCAAGACACAAGACCTTTTGGGCTACCAAACAGCCCTACTAGCGATGCTGCCCACCACATTTAATAGCACAGTATCTGCCACAATTTGCTCTCCCATGTAGCTGCACTACCAACCCCAGCAGATCTTACAGCACTTTACAATTTGTAAGCATGAAGTCCCCTCTGAAAGGAATGCTAGTGCTAGGCATATTTGGCAGCTTCATTTTGGCCACATGGCAGAGGACAGTTTTGAACTTGAACATATTATGCTTACCCTTGAAAGACAATCTTACTTGCTCTTGGTGAACCTGGCAAAAACTTCTGGAAAAGCCAAAGACAACTCCATGGCCATTAACAGCATTCAAATGTTGATACCATTAATGCTCAGTTCAAAGATTGTCAGTCTTCCCACCAACTCCTAATACTCTTTCTGCTACGTCTAAATCCCTGTACTTAAGAAACAATGAAAAGGAACCCAGTTATGTAGCTAACAACTATTCTTTCCTTGCCCATATGAGCTACTCAGGAAAAAATGCAGTTTCTCTTCTCCCTGGCTTATTTTTCAAGGTGAGACATCAGCTCTACACAGTGCCAGCCAGAGTATATCCAAAAAGAGAGGGCTGATCACTTTACAACAGAGTAAGGCAACAGAAAACACTGTATTTGTTTTGTTAGGATTGTATTTATTTTGCTCTGCTGGAGGGGAGGCAGGTTGTGCTAATAGATCATGAGCACACTTTGCCCAGTTTTGGAAAACAGAATTGTCCCGGAAAGCATGCTTCTGTAAACAAACCTCTGTGCTTCATGATCACCCAACTTCTCCCACAGCCCCTTATGACTGAACATACGCTATGACTGCATCTGGCTCGGCCTGACAGTTTCTCCAGTTGGCTCAGCAAAAGGGAAAAAAAAAACCCATGAAACAACAAAAAGGAACAAACCCAAAGATATCAACTCTGCTCTTGGTCTTAGCGCTGAATCTCACTGCAGTCATCATTCCTGGCAAAACTACACAGCAGCTTTCGTCCTTCTTGCAGTGACAACAAACTTCCTGCTGCAGGCTGGAACAGTTCATCGCTCCTTTTGTCTGCCCAGTGGTCCAAACCCTGTGAAATTCTAGATAATTGTGACTAAGTTTTCATAGCTGTTGCTGCTGTGAAAGCAGTCTCTGGTTCAAGTGCTATCCCTTGACTTGCTCTGATGTCTCTCCCCTCTCAGGGAGAGGTGAGCAGGACCAGATGGGTCACTACCCAGAAGAGATGCACTCACTGAGGGACCGGTTTTCACCTTTTCCTTCCCAAAGCAGTGGCTATCATCAACATCCAATACACAATCCATCACTTGCAGCACCAGCATACCAGAAAAGGCCTTGCCAACTGTCAGCAACCAGCCTCAGCCCGGAGCCACCAAACCTAATCTGAGTGCTTCAGCGGCAAGCTCAGCTGATAAATCCCATCTTCAAGAGGCTCCCTGTTGACAATATGGGAGAAACCAGCCCAATTTAAAAAACAAAACCACAAAAAAAAACCAAAAAACAACAACCCAAAACAAACAAACAAAAAGAAACCAAGACTTCAGAGTAAGTTCTTGAGTGTCTCTGGCTGTCTCTCGGTATCCTGTAACACCACCAGTCAAACCTTAATACAGAGTTGCTAATTCACAGCCAGAGGACTTTCATCTTCCAAATGATACCATCTCTACATCATACATGATGGTGAGACCAAACGCTTCGCTACCGAGACTCTAGGAATAAAACAGATTACTATGGATTAAGAATAAGAGACTTCAATACACACATCCCCCTCAGATGAGATCAAACAGCTACAGAGGGATAAATATCACAACCACAGACAGTCACTACAACTGGCAGGCACTGGAGATGAAGTTGTGTGAGATCAGCACCCAGAGTATCTTTAGAGACCTGAGGTAACAGCGACGCATGGCAGACAAAGGCCAGAAGCATACTTATAAAAAGGCAAAATTTTGGCTACGTAAATCAGTAGTGAACAAAACACGCAGCTGTGCAATTTCTGTTGAAAAGGTGTCATTTTATTCCAAATTTGCCTGTATAAACACTGCACGAGCTCCTCACTTACATGCCATTATGAAAAGCCTTTAGTACCACCGCTCCTCTGCTGTTTCGCAGCCCCACCCCTCCCAAGAGCTACAACTAGATCCATTAAGAGTTAATACAACGAACAACATGAGACTGCTTAAAACAACTAGACAGTCACCAAGATAAAGATCTCTGGAAAATATAAATGCTGTGCCTGGTTTAATCATGTGCCAGGACTGCTGATGGTGTTTGAAGCCATTACAACATTCACTCTGCACACAGACAGCAATGACTGGTAGCAATAGGCAGCCCAGCTGGCTGGCCCATACTGGGGCAAGAAACCAGACGGTGCTTCTTTAATAAATGCAGGAATCACACAAGGGGCTTTCACCATCATCATCATTACACCTTTGGGATAAATCAAGGAAAACAAGATTTGACCCTGCATAATCTGCAGGCACAATGTGCTTTGCTGTCTCCATTAAATTCTCTTGTCCTATCCACAGGCAAATCTATCCTAAATACCAGGGTAGCCCACATAAGCAGGAAACAATCAGGGCAGTTACTGGAAGAGAGAAACAGTGTTTCCTCAGAGCTGATGCCCTGATCACAGCACGTCTTAAACACACAGCTCAAGTCTTCTAAGCACCATCAAACGAGTGCAGTTCCC
Source organism: Psophia crepitans (assembly GCA_013399095.1). Classification (NCBI taxonomy): domain Eukaryota; kingdom Metazoa; phylum Chordata; class Aves; order Gruiformes; family Psophiidae; genus Psophia; species Psophia crepitans. The sequence goes on from VWZZ01000007.1 coordinate 26,894, forward strand.
AAGGGAAAACTTTACATTTCAGCTGCAGGTTTAGGATTACGCAGATGTTTGTAAAGCCTCCAAATCCATTTATTTTTTCCATCTTTTTTGTTTCTGCCCACTTCTGCACCTCAGCTCCTTCTCCTCTTAGTACCATGTTCCATTTACTCACATCTCTATTTGCTACTCCTTCTACCAAAACCAAAATCCATTTTAAAAAAAAAAGTTAATCAGATTAAAACTTTTGCTTCATCTTTCTCCAGCAAAACTGACAGAAGGTTACCATGTACTGTATTTATCTCCTGTTATTACTTTTACCATCGTTGAAGAGACTGGCAGCACCATCATCCCCGGACAGCCAGAGAAGAAAGTGTGTAGCAGTGAAGCACCCTCAAGAAACAGCAGAAATTAGCTATGCACCCACATAAGAAAACCAGTGATGCTCCTGAACTTCGCAATTAAGGGCCACTTGCACCAGCTGTCCATTTTCTACTGAACCTATCAGTGAAACCTCCAAAGGTTGTTTAAATTAAAACAAATGCAGCTTTTGCAGATGAAACCTTAGGCGCTATAAGTATTGGAATTAGTGTCTAGGTATACTAAAGAATTAAATTTTCTTAATGAAAAATCAAACAAGTCCCAATGGAGAAGGGGGGAAAGAGTAAGAAAATGAATCAAAAAACTGCATTTCTCCTCTTCTTCTCCATGTCCACTACAAAACCAAACTCAAAGCATTTCAAAGTCCTAAGGCACTTCCATTTCATTCTCTGTTCTCAACCAAGAAAAACATGTTTTCTCATAAATTACCATTAATTCTAGCAACTTGAGCTGTAATTTAGTAGCCTACCTAGTACAAGATCAAGTTCTGAGCTACACTATCTTACAAACCGTCCAAGATCCATTTATCTCAGTCACACAGGTATGAGAAAAGACAAACTTTAATACTTAAATTCAGCAGCAGCAATAAGAACAGTAGCTCCTCTCCTGAGTGGACCACAAACAGTAAAAGAATCAAGCTCAAAACACTGAGACTTACCAATTGCAAAACAATTTACTGATTATCTCTGTCAGTTTATTTGCAGCCTGCAACTCTTAAGTGCTCAGCTTCATTGGGTTCTAGAGATCAAATGTGTCAAAAGAAACTGCATCAAGCTTGTATTGCTCTAGTTTTTCTACAACTTTTCTCAGTCCTTCTGGTTTATGCCTCCAACATGCTAGAACAATATGTTGGTAAGACAATGTCATCCAGCAAGTCCTGGCATAAGCTTTCATTTCACTAATACAACGTACAGAGCTCTTCTGTGTGCCATTTGGACTGGACATCTTGTTTACCTAGTAAACTCTGCGTTTGTCAAGCCAGTACATGAGATCATGCACAAGTTCAAACAGCTTCTCTGCCCTTGATCCCATGCAGTCCAGAGCTGACATCCTCACGTCACCGTATAAACCTCTTTGTCACCAGGAATTCAAACTAACAATAATAAAATGAACAGACTAAGGATGCAGCTGCAAACAGTCCAACTTGCCACGGAGGCAAATTAGTCAGGCATACAGCAAAATGAAGGAGGAAGGCTAAAGTGAAATACTTCATAGATTCTAAGACGACCACATGTTTTGTCACCCATTTCATCATAAAACTGTGCAATCAGGGAGATTTCTGGTTGGAGTTTGGGGAGGGCTTTCTTTGTTTGTTTGTTTTCAGAGTTTTTGTTTTACTAGCTGTTACTTAAGGACAGCAGCGTAAGATCATGACCCCATTTCCATTCCTCCAGAGTCTGCAGGACTCTCTTTGATGTTTCTAATGTCATGTAGCCTCATGGATCATATCACCTTTCCCATGAAAGCACAGGGATTAGCTTTCTCCACTACTTTGCATTCTCCTTTACACGAACAAACAGCACTTCCTACTATTCTTCCAACTGTGAAAAAATAGCTGCTTATATCATATAAAAAGCCAGTAGCCTTGTTTGTTAAGCAGCTGTTTTGCTTTAAGGTGTTGTTACTTTTAAACATGTTTAAATGTTTACCTTGCCTATAAAAGTCAAATTTACCAGGAATTCTCCAGAAAAAATAGCTCTTACTTTGCAGTCCCAACATCAGCTAGAAATGCTACAATAAATAAAATTGTTTCCTGGGCACGTTGCCCTTTAACAAATTCTGTTCAGTACTCAAAAGCTACAACAGCACTAACGTGAAAGAAATAGTTATTGGGTTAAGATAGAAAGGCACATGCTCCTTTTCATTTGAATTTAATACATTAAAGCCTAACCAGATATGCTCCTTTGAGAAAGGCCAGAATTAGTAAAGTCACAGCCATATTTTCTAAGTAATGTTAATTTAATATGTCTACATTTTATTTAATGAGCTTTTCCACAGCAGAGTAAAAGTTGTTCTAGAAACAAAAAAACACAATATATCTAGTCTCTTCCCAGAGATCCACACAACTTAACAGGACGTAATTTCCTCTATGGTGGTCTCTTTATTTATTTTATTTTCTCTCAACAGCCACGCAAAAATGTTGATAAAGTCAAAGGATAAATTTTATCTCCTGTTCTCACAGTTTTTAGGTACAAAGAAGCTTCCTGGAAAAGTTTATACATTTAGGGATGTCTGGACCTGTTGGATTCTCAAAACAAGGCAGTGCCAAGTGATATCCACTGAATTTAGGTCATACTATGGGAATATGTCCTTTAGTAAGGAGGATATACAACTCAGCCACACAACCGTGTTGCCTCATACTGCCCTCTAGACTGGTAATACAGATTAATGCTTGTAAGACATATACGGTTTAAGAGATAAATCTCCTTCCTGTATAATTTTCAAATCCACTCTATACATTTCTCAACTGAGAAGAAAACTATTGTGCTTACTTTACAAACAGAATTGCACCTGGGTGACATTTCTTCAGCAACAGCTGCTAAGGAAAGATAACTACGATCCTAGCAGACGCTGGATAAAGAGTTTGTCACAGGAAGAACAGACCCTCTCCACATCCCAACGTGTCTGGAAAGCACTTTCTATATCCCTATGACCATGACACACGTGAAATTAAGTTATCCCGCTGCTATTGTCAAGCCCAGGTGAAATCCAGGGTGCTCTTCAAACCCAAGAGCCCGATTGCTTCAGGACAGACTCCATGATATCCCACCATTGCCACGCAGACTGCATCACCAGCCCCTTGTGAAGTCAGACACTACACAAAACTGAACACTAAACCTGCTGCTCCTTCCGAAAAAAAAACTTTACCTCCTTGAGAATAACAAGTGTAACAATAAACCAAGCCAAAAGAAGAAAGAGATCCCCTGCAAATGCACCTGATCAAAAGTAAACAAAACAGATATTCCTGGCACCAGGTCTTGATGGCCCAATGGTGCTCAGACTGACTAATCATGCCAAGCAAGAAGCTCTGAGCTTCCACCCAAAAAACTTCATCCACCTGTCAGGAAAATAAAAAACATTTGAACCCAAGCAGCACCACTGTAATGGTTGAATATTAAAAAAATAAAATAAAATAAAAAAGCATGGAGTTGCAGTGAGGCAAACGTAAGGAAGGACAGGAATGAACTGACCTTGACATACGCTAGGTAATGCTCACATTTTTCCTGCATGTACGACAGTTGTAACTTCTCTGTGATCTGCCCCACTGTCTCTCCAGAAGTCACAAAATAAACTCTGGGTTGCTGGCTCTTTTCCTTCTTTGCCACATCAGCAGTCAAGTTATAATTCAAACCTGTTTTAAAAAGGAAGAAGAAGAAAACAAAGGATGTCAGTGAACAATAGTTATTTTCTAGGTACCTATCAATGGATCCTGTTGCCCCTGGGACATGTGTGCTTGAAGAAAGGTCAGCCCTTGCAGGCACTCAATCAATCACTAAGTTTTCTGTGGCTGCACAAAACCAAATCCAATTACTAACATACTCACAGGTTTCATATCACTAGGTTCTCCAGCCCATCCTTTCCGGTAAGAAACGTGCGGAAAAATACAGCTAGACATGCACACTTAAGAAAAACAACAACAACAAAAAAAAAAGAAGCAAAAGATGCTAAAACTATGTTGCTAACAGAAAAAGCAAAAACACAACAACAGCAGAAGCCTCAAGCTTTGTTTTCCTTCTGTAACAGCAAAAACCATGCAAATGTCAACCAGGATGTGGCACTTCCTGACAATTACTTTTGTTGATTTGCAGTCATCTTAGCATTTAGACCTTAACTAGAGGTTAATATCATTGCCTTGCACTCAGCATCCCCCTTTTAGATGTTACACATCTCCAGCAGCTTATAGAAGACATATCCAGAGACTAATGGGCTGTATCTCTGTAAATCCTGTTTCCTGCTGTTCTACAGAGTAGGTATCTTTACACAATTGGTTGGTTTGTGACTGGATGTATCTGCATCCCAGAGAAAACTTATTTGTTACCTGAAGTAGTCGTACAGTGATTGAATAATCCAGGCTGGCTATACCTTTCCTATTGGCAAACAGAACAGGAGCAACAAAACTGAAACAGAAGCAGGAACACTAGTTCTGCTGCTATCTACAGCCAAGGGAAACACTGGCTGTGAGGTCCTTTCACTCATCATGGACAAAGGCCTGTATTGATTTCAGCTGCTATTAAGGCAAGAATGGGAATACCATCAGATTGGCTCACTACAAATGGCTTAATTAGTTGATAATCTATGTTAACAACAGCCAGCACCAGCTCCTGTGCTGATTCATTACATATGTGGGGTCCTTGCCAAACTATTGCTTTGGCTTTTATTTATGTTTTAAGCCCTAAATGGTTGATGCCAGATAATATGCTCCCCATAAACGTAAACTTCTTTAAAGCCAGAATTTTATAAACAAACTATGTAAGTGTAACACATTCTTGGACTGTGGTCTTCCATACCAAATTTCAGCAACGGTTTGTTGCGGTTTTATTTGGTTTTGTGGTTTGTCTTGGTTTTTTTTAAACCAATGAAAATCCTAATCTCTCTATATTAACTTGGCTGCCAACACTATCACCTCCAATCATTTCTCCACCAAAATTTCAGTACCTTGCAGAGATTTTTAAATATGTTGTAAAACTTGGTGCAAAAGTCTCTGTGAACATTCATAATTCATGTGATTCAAACCGACCTCACTTCCATTTGCAATGTGTTGCATTCTGATGACAAATTCATTCACAAGTTCACGCAAAGGAACCAGAGATAGACATATCCTAGGTAGCATGAAAAGCCACAACTGAGGAATCAGCATAACTACAATCACAAGGCTTCACCTGACCTTTTTTTGCCTGCTTTTGGCAGAATAACTTGCTTAGAAGGATAATAATTGAAAGCATTTCAAACTCTGACAAGCTCAGCATCAAAAACTCTCACTGAAGTGGCGTTTGCTCAGTCTCACTAAAGAGCACCACCTAAACAGAAACACGGGGTTTAGCCTGTTTAAAATCCCAGCAGTCTCTTCTATAACTTTTTTCCCCTCTTTTTTTTTTTTTTTGAAGTGTCCACATCCCACACCCATACCCAATTGTCTCCCTCCCGCTTTCAAGACCTCACATGCATGTACACATGCTGAGGTCTGTACTGGTATCCCAAGAATAAAAACAAGAAAACCCATTAGCAAACCCAGGCCATGCGTAGGCAGAGGCAAAAAGGCCTGTGGGGAGACGGAGCTCTCTTCAAAGGAGGAGCACCAAAGGCAGGCAGGGCTGCAGAGCTTGCAGGGGTGCCTAGGGAGGCTCGGAGGCTCTCCAAAGAAAGCACGATGTATTACTGACACTGAACAATTCCTTGCTACAGGCGTGGAGGCACATCCCAACGCAAGCCCCGTACCAGGCCTCCGAGCAAAGCGATCCCAGCTACCGTCTCTCTGAAACTGCAGTGGATGTTTTCAATCAAGCAGCACAGTTCCCATCCTCCACCCCGCCTCCCCTTTATTTTGACAACTTGTTTCTATGTTATATCCAATGATGTCACATCAGTGGAAAAACTGAAATATCATGAGTAACTTTTTTTTTTTTTCCCCCCCAACTTCATTGCTTCCAAAAAGCAACCAGGGTGGGGAGATAACCAGCCAAACTTAGCACTGCTGGTGGTATAAGTACCCCCTGCTCACTCCAGCAGGAGACAGGGAGGCAAGTTTTCCTTAGCTAATTAACTCTTCCAGGTAATGCCTTCAAATATTTGTCTAGCTTTAAGTGCATCTGATTAGAAATGTTTCTGGGAATCTGCCCGCCCAAATTCACAGATCAAAATAAAACTTTGGTACGGATTTGATGAGCTCAAATGAAGGGCTTGATTCTTCTAATGACTATTCCTTTTCCACAACAAAAGTTAAATGCCTGAAAGCTTTGATAACAGCTCCCTCAGAAATTTTTGGTCACACCTGCAAAAGGACTGCCAGCCAGCAGGGAAGTTACTTCAGCCAGTAACAGATGCACCGAGTAAATGGCAGTAGGCATTTTATAATGGATTTTCATCTTAAGTGGCACATACATAATCCTGATGCAAAAGTCATCCCCTCACAGGGCTGAAGGCAGCCCTGAAGCAGAGAGAAGTGAAGAGGGATTGAAATCAGCCAGTATATCCTGTGAGCTAACATGGGAATCACAGCTGGCTGTGCTAATGGAGGGGTTACACATCCTGGCACATCCCTTCCTTGCCTAGTCAGATGATGCTACAGCACACAAAAAGCAGGCGGCAAAATGCTCAGCAGGGATAAGCACACCCGTAAGTGCTTGCTAAATTACTAGCTCTAGTATTGATTTGCTGGGAGGGGGAAGAAGAGGCACCACATGGAGAAAATTAAGAACTTACTAAATCATAACAAAAAGCCATTGCAAGAGGAATGTGTTTCTTTGCTGTCTCTACCACTAATTATTAGGATAAAATTATTCATGAAGTTTGCTTGAAGAGAAAATTCTTAAGTAATGAAAGGATTGAAAAAAATGCCCTAGCAAATGACAACGTACATACGATGTTCCCCTCATTCTCTTCCAAAAAGCTTTCCTTTTCCCTTATTTCAAACCTTGCTTCAAATCCTCTCTCATAGTGTTGTCCCTAGCTGCTAAGTAGGGAGCCATCCTCACTGCTCCAAACACTGAACACCACATCCCTACAGCATCCCTGCTTCTGAGGCATTCAGAGGGTGGCACTGCCTTAGGCCTGCATCCAAGCAGACTGGAAACATGAGGGACAGAAATAATACTCCTGCACCAAACTACAGCAGGATACAGGTAAGAAGAAGAGTGTCCACTTTCGTCAGACATGTTTCTTCAGTCCTAGAAACTTACTCAGTGAAAATATCAAACAACATATTCTCCCACATTAGACCTCACACCAGTCTTTCAGGTGACAGTGTTTGGGAAAGGAGGACTACCCTAAAAATGCATCAACACACAAGCAATTCACATCTGAAGTGAAGAGTACAGGAGAAACTTTGAAGCAGTTTCTAATGCATCTGCCTAACTCTAGCCAAATGCCCCAAACCCTTCATTTTCACAACCACTAAAGTTGACCTGTCACACTGGCTCGATTATTGTTGCTGTTATTATTATTGTAGCGGAAATTATCTAGACTGCGTGCACAAGTTTAATTCCATTCTCCTGCAGGGATGCATGCAGAAGCAGCGCTTGATGCAGAGAGATGCCAGCAGCTTCTATTTTCTTGTCCTGGTCACCGAGAAGCACATGGTCTGAACAGGCTGAAGCCTTCTCATCCAGACTAGGAAAGGCTTTTCTCTCATCCCTGCCCTGATATGGACACCCCAGGAGAGACAAATTAATGTCCCCTCAAGTGAGGAGCAATAGCTTAAGTGAGATTCTGAAGTGAAACAGTGAAAACAAAAAGCCGTATTTCTCACACATCCAAGACGTAGCAGAGGCTGTCTCTGTCGGTGGGCGTACAACTAGACACTCAGCTCTCCAGTAAGGGCTGCGGCCGAGCAAAGGGTCAGACAATGCCTGGCACACAGTGCAGAACACATGCTTTACTTCAGCATGGCTCTTCATTCAGACAAAACCATTTCAGCATTAACTTCATACTTCTGAAGACCGTAGTCTACAAAGTATTCACAAAAGGGAATTATACTGTCATTGGCAGTATCAAGCAGTATCAATAAACACAGATCCTCCTCAGCTGGCTGTTACCTGCCCAGTAGAATTGCAAGTACCACTAGAAGACAAAAAAAAGGAGAGTGGGGAAGATTTATAAGCAAGTGTGATGCAGTGCTAGATGAAGACAACTTTCCTTCGCATGCCATTTAACAAAATAACCACGTGTTCAATAAGCACTGAAGGCACACATTTGCCACAAAAGTATGCTGCCTGCATGTTCAGTCTGACTTTCTAAATATTATGCAGTAGGTGACCAGCTGTTCAAAAGCAGGAGCAGCACCCAGCTTCTCACTGGTAAGCAGCAGTCTTGAGTGTCAAGCCTTAGGGGAGCACTGCTCCTGGTGAGCACTGTGTTCAGGCTGTCTGACTTAACAGACCACCCCCAGACATCCGAAGATAAGATGATCCCAACACTTCCAGCCACAAAACTTTGACATAGTATTTTACACCCCCATATGCCTTTCAGAATCTGAACTGGACCACAATGTAATTATGGGGATATTCTATTTCCCCACACACACATTTAACCACGAAGGAGAGGAATCTTTGCAATATTTCCATGAATTGTTCCACCCTTTGTTAATTGATACTCTTCAACTGCAACATAATTGCAATGGCCTGACTTAGATTACAAACTGAAAGCTTATTTAAGATACTTTATGCAAATCATATCCCCAAGGGGTTTTATACAGATAGTTCTGGCTGCAATGTTTTTAAGAGAAGTCACTTTGCTAGAAGCATTGTATACAAGGACAATGGTTGGAAGTTTTATAATCATCTACTTAATACTAAAAAAAATTCCTTCTAATGAGATGGATGCTACTCGTTGAAGAAGATGCACATGTGCTTTCACTGCAATAAATCATTGGGAGTACAGTTTGTATGACAACACAGAGGAATTCAACTGGCTCTTAACAAGACATGATGAACACGAAGATAGGACTTTTGTGAACAAGGGGAACAGAAAGCAAGAAAAATACGCAGCTCATTTCTCAGCTGCATGTCCAGACATATGAAATTAAAGCAAAGTGTCGTGGTTCGGCCCCAGCCGGCAGCCGAGCCCCACGCAGCCGCTCGCTCACCGCCCCGGCAGCAAAACACGGGGCAGAGTGAGGCAACAAAAGGGCAAATGGCTTCGAGTTGAGATAACGACCGTTTAATGGGCCGACAAAGGGAGAGGGGAAATGACAATAGGGCTGCAATAATTATCCCGGGATGTAAACAACCGCGGTAACAAACGCAGTACTTTACCGACCGACGACCCGACAGACCAGACGGACCAGACGCGCAGCCCGCAGCGAGACCGTCCCGGAGCAGCCCCGGGCCCCTCCCGGCCAGTCCCTTTATAGGGGCGTGACGTCACGTGGTGCGGAATAGCGGCCGGCCTGGCCCGGCTCACCTGGCCCGGGCCTGAGCATTAACCCCGGCCTGGCCACAGCCAGGACAAAAGGAAACATTTTAAACAGTACCCCCAGGAACATAAGAAAACCCAGATATTCAGAAAATCTATTCAATCTTTTCAGAAAGGAATTAACACCCCTGGAGCACTCAGATCTAAGTGTTTTCTTAACCGACAGAGTAGCAGGCAGTACAAAAAATACTTTATCAAAGCATGTACATGTCTGTTGAGAGTCATCATTTACAGGGAAGGAAAAAGTGCAAAAATAGAAACTGAAGTCTCAGTTGCACCAATATGTTAGAATTCAGAGGAATCTTACGTTTAGTAACTCCACTTTTCTGAGCTGATCACTAACAAAGTGACAACCTGCAGAGAGCAACTTCAAGAAGCAGCTTGTAGTTCTCACTCCATGTGAATCACAGGAGAAGCCTTGTTCTTTTCCAACTAATTTTAAATCCAAATACTGCAGCCGCTTCTGCGTACTGGGATGTACAGATGCAACTCTCACCCTTCTCGATTAGTGGCTCAGCAAGGCCGAGGCACAGAGCAGGAGGAAGCACTGCTTCCCTCAGCTCCTCACCAAACTGACAGCAGAGATGCAGCACGCTGCGAGACTGAGGCGTCTTCCCTGAGCAGCACACTGCAAGTCTTCTGCCATTCCAAAAGCATGGTGAAGGTAAAATGTCGCAGCCGAACTAAACAAAACCAAACTTTACAATATTTAGAAACGCTGTTATCTATCCCATACCACTTCGCACAATATCTGACTTGTAAACATTGGGATGTATAAGACATAAGTAATATTTTAATGCAGCCAAGATGTAAAGGCTTGCACAATTACACACCTGGCACAATTCCATTCACCTGAGAAAGTCCGTGTGTTTTAACAGAGACTAACTAATCTGGAAGACATTCTTGCCATTAGTAAAATACTGGGCTATTTATAATAGTTTTACAGACAGGTAAGCTGATGTATAGAAAAGGATTTGCTCGTGTCTGGTAGGAATTGAGACTTATAGTGTTCTGTTTCAAGAGCTCCTTGTAGACTTTCAAAAACTATTAATCCAGAGCAAATCACACAAGCTTTCTGACAACAATAACAGAGGATACAGATACACAAATGGGTTATCAAGAGGTAAACGGGGAATATGAATTTACAAAGCATCAATTCCTTCTGTGTCCTCTATCATTGCAGTAAGCCCAAGGACACATTTTCCTCCTTTCACTGAGGAAGGAACTACCCCAGTATTATGTCAGTGTCATCAGAAGGTAAACACACACTTAAGAAAGTTCCCAGGGAGCCTCCAACTTTCTAGAATGATATAGCCCAGCACACCGTGAACACCTTATTTCACATAAAAGCTCTGTTACTGACTCCGAAGGGAGCCCTGGACTCCAGGTCAAGCTGCTAGTGTGCCCAGGGCTGGCACAGGCACCTTACCTATTTCTCCAGGAACACGCTTGCCACTGAAGCGAAAGCATGCTGTGACATTGAGGCAGTTCACCGGCTGCAAGCCGTCATGGCACTGAGGAGCTGTGATATTGATGGACGCAGGCAGGAAAATGGAGATGTCCACGGTAATGACAGGCCTAGATCTGGAGATCAACAGAGAAGTGGAACTGAGTGGTCATTTGGAGGGAAGTTTTCAGCCAAAGGAAAATAAAGCAAATTTAGTAAACTGCACGGTATCAAGCAGACATGAAAAATATGAGAGTGCATTTGAACTGTAAGATAAATGAGCACTTGACCTAGCTGGCAAGACTACTAGTGTCTGAATGAAAACCGTAATGTCAGCATGAACAGTGCTCAGATACAGACTGCAGACAGGCAGCTGGAGAAACTGATAATACATAATACTAATAATCTCCAGCAAAAGTTGCATAAAGCCTTTCTGATGGCTGACGAGGCTAACAAAATTAGCACAATGGCAACCAAAGACAACAAGCTCATGGCAGTGAGACTGCTTGCTAATCATCCTGGATGATCAGGAACAGGCAGGTAGAGACCTTAGGTTTCAAGAGAATGGTGTACAGTCAAATTTGTGACCTGAAAGTCAAGGAGGGAGCACAGGGGTAGGAGATGGATTCATACATAATTTTTCTGACAGTATAATAGAGACAACAGCCAGCACATTCATGTTTTCTGGAGGGAACATTTGGTTAATTCCCTCCTGGTAAGGACTGAATACTCTTCAAGCTGCTGGACTTTGTTTCAGGAGTTACCCAGTGCACTGTGAACAAAAGCTTTCTACCCTTGCAACTCCAGCACCAGGTTATTGCTATAACTATTCCCGGCTGAAGACAACCTCGGCCAGAATCACAGAGGTCTCCTCTCTCACGCAACAGAGAAGACCCACCAGGTTGGTTAGGAAAAGTAGCCCAGAAACCCAGACTCTCCTGAGCCGTCCTCAGCGCAGGACTTCAGCCCAAAAATTCACCGAGTGTTATTCTTTGTGGTTTCAATTCTGTACATGTTCAACATGAACATGTTCTTCCAAAACCAACTTCAGTAGTTAAAAAAATGTGCAGCAACCAGCAGATTCACTTCCAAGGTGTAGTCCCAGCAGCGGTGCAAGGCCAGACCGTGTAGGTAAACCACTTCAGGACTCTCACTCTACAAGCCACTTAATTTAGAGGTAGGGGAGAGTGGGGAAAAGAGCGGGGATTGTAGTTACACCTAATTCATATTGACTGGAACAAGGTTCACATCAATCTCTGAGACAGCTGCTCAGACTTCTACCACAGCCTGAAATAACAGTGCAAGTTCGCCTTTTGAGATGGAGGATCAAGATGAATGCTAACCCTAGAAATATGTACAATAATGAGGGGAAAAGGAAAAAGGAGGGAAGAGAGTGAGCTTCCTAGGATCATTTCACACCTTGAAAAAAACCTTTCCAAATGCTTCAGGAAACATAAAAAAGTAAATCCTGTAATTGATCCAGAAAAGTATTTCTCCTAGAAAAAAAACTTATTTCTCCAGCCATGATGCACCATGTGATTCTTCCTTAACATTAGCTCACTTGGTTATTCACTGGGGTAAAAAAAGCCATCAAAAACCAATGCATGTGTCAAACAGCCACATACACACACGAGCAACACAATGACAATCTGCCCCAAGTCACCGCGGCTTCCACCAAAGCCTTTAATATCACTTGGCAAAACATTTGTTGGTTTTGGCCAAAGGACTTCACAAAGGCTTCTGGAGGGGCGAGGGGGAAAGAAAATAGCTTTCTTTATCCTAATCTGAATCTAAACAGCAAGAGGGACACGCTGTAAATTGGCAGTAGCAGCAATTAATCAGGCCGCCCACAAAGTCAGTCGGTAATGCCCTAATCTCCGAAACACACAGGCAGTGACTGAACGCGTGGACAGAGGTCACCATCCTGTTGCAACGTATGTTGTTTTAAACATCACAGCAAGCCTCTCGGACTGCCCTTCCCCACCCTGTGCAAGTAACAACAGTGCAGGAGAAAAATGCACAGTTTTCTTTCTAGTGGTTTTGGAGATGCAGGGCTGCAAGATCCCGTCTGGGGCATGGCACACATTTTTACAGAAGCAGCAATTGGCTTCCTCTGCACGCATGATGAAGGATCAGAAAACTCTTCAGAAGACTCGACTACCTGCCATGCTGATCATTGAGAGCATTTCTTCCCCCTTCTCCTTTTTATTTTTGTTTTGTTTAACTGATTCAAATGGAAACAGAGCCAAGTTTTTTCTGCCTTGAACAGGAAAGAGGCTGGCACATCCGTTCTGCAGCTCGACAATTTGTCTTGCCAATCTCACCACATCCCTGTATCTTCCATTAAGATGCAGGAGTCCCGAGTGACTACTTCTAATGACATCTAGGTACTGGCAGCATTTTTTTATTAAATATTAACAAGTGCAACAACAGAGCTACTGGCAAAATTCAAACTTCCCATTCTCTTCCCCAGGTCTGTGCATCCCAAGCGCATTCCTACTTGCCTGCATAATTTGGTGGACCAAGCTGCCACACTTGTCTCCATCAGGTGAAACAAACAATTGCATTTAACCCATACACTGGAAACAACAACCCAAATCTCATGTGCACTGCAAACGTCTCCGTATTTCATTTCCCTGAAGACTCTTATTTCGTTCTGTATCCCATTATAACCTGCAAAATTACATCCTGGCATCATATGCAGCTGGCTTTTTGCTCAACCACATTCCCTTAAATCATAATTTATTTACTTTATGCAAATGTAAGAACAATAAAAAAGCATTCTCACAAATGCAGAGCAACCTTTATAAAAAGGCACTAAGATGCAACACATCTCCTTCCTGCTCTAACCCTTTGTGTTGCTCATAGCCCTGGGAGTCCTACGTATTGTCATCCCTCACTACACTGTTTACATCAGATTGTGCATTCTTTCACCCCATCCATGTCTAAAGTTCTGCTCTAGAAAGTAATCCAACTTGCTTCTTCTCACCACAGTAAACTAAGGAGAAAATTGGAATGGCGGAGGACTTTGACCACATAAGATATAAACAGAAAACAGACTCAAAAAGAAGACAAAAGCAGATGAAAAAGACACTGATCTCACCTCAGAAGTACCACATTGTCTGACAAGAAGGCTCCAACGGTCATATCTGAAATTTTTGTAACATTGAGACATTTAGAAAGGAGGCACAGCATTCAGTTCTCTCATGTCAGTTGATAAATTACAGAGCATATATTAAAAAAAAACATTTTTCTGACTTAAATCAGCCAGCTGGTCCCTTCAAATGGCATTATGTCATAAGTATTGTAACTGGAGGATTATGTCTGTGACATTACTTCTACTTCATCATTCATTTTTTACTATTATTACTATCATGTTATTATCTGCTTTTTAAATTTTTTTATTTTTTTTTTTTAACATTGTCATCATGACTGGGCAGCTACCAGGCAACTTACAACCTTGGCCAGGTACTGAAAGCCTCTCCCTTAACATCTCAGTCCTCCATCATGACTGCCCAAACACCTGAATGAAGCAATTGACTCAATTTCTTATCAGGACCTTCAAATAACAGAGGGAAAAGGGAAGAAAATGCTCAGCTTCATCAGTCTCCTGCAATGGGAGGAACCAGCAACCTGGAAGCAACCAGCTCCACTGTTTTCTCAGCCCGCTGCTGCATTTCCCAGGTGCTCTCGCTGCCAGAGTAGCAGACATACCTGGATAACCATTGCCATCCATATCGACTCCTCCCGATATGGACTGGCCAAACATCCGCAGCATCGGGTTTATTGTTTGCCCAGACAGCTTCTGCAGCAGAAAACATGAGTGAAATCAGTCAATAACACAAAGAATCCTCTTAAAAAAAAAAGCAAACTAAAAAAAACCCCTTCAAGCCTGATTTTCATGGTCACTGGGGCTCTTTTCCGTGGGCTGGAAGTGCTGCACATCTGCAGGCTCACACTTCACCCACGCAGCCCTGAGCAGGAAGGCTGTTGACTGCAGGAAGCCCTTCTGCTCTGGACTAGGAGGAGGCCAGTGTTGACTTGGATTAAAAAACACACCTGCATTACAACCCTAATGCAGACCCAAGCAAAATAAAGAACACATCAAACAGATTTCTTGGGGGGAGGAGGAAATTTAACTACACCCTAGAGATTTTATCTTTTTTTTTTTTCTTCATTACCTTCATTTCTGTAAATAAAAGTTTTAAGCGACATCTTAACAAAATTAATGATTAATTGAAACAGAAAATCCTGTACAACCATTCCTTTTCACAAAGTTTGCCAGCATACTCAAAGTCAAAATGATTAATTTTCATCCCACTTGGAAATTCTGGTTTCCATCAGCTATTATGCAGTATTTTGTGTCAGTTTGGAAGCAGTATCTCATCTCTGCCTCCTCAATGCAAAGATTAATAAACTTCTAACATAGCTTCTTTTTTTTTAATTACTAACACAAAAACTTTCTCTAAACGTTTTGAATTGTAAATGCCTTTGTCTGAAGTAATTAATATATCAAAATCTCATTTTCTAAGGATGTGTCTCAGCTCTCATTCATTATGCCAGGCCACCAATGCAGGACCTGAACTTAAACCAACATCTGACTGCATAAGTTACAGACAGAGGAAACCTATCCCATGAAGTAATTTCAAGGCTGCTGGTGGTGCATCACAGCTTACGACATGAGACCAGCTTTTCCTGACCCTCCCATAAAAGGACGTAATATTGGACAAAAGGTCAGACAGGAAATTCACGGAAAAAAAAAGGCAAGTTGAGGGGAAGAAAGATAGCCAGCAGTCCTGACAGACAGTTTAAAGGGAAACCAATGTTCTGCCGTGTACAGATCTCCTTTTCCTACACATGGGCAGATAAGATTAAGGCAACTGGAAGTCTCTTCCTCCCCACATCACACTTGCATCACATTTTTGGGGGGTCCCAATTAGGGTGGTAAATTCCGCCTGCAAACATCCCAGTAAACATCTGCAGGCTATTAGGGCCTAGCAGACAGAGGTATAACGCTGCTCTGCTTTTAAGTGCCATGAATGAAAACAGCAGGCCACAAAGCCAATTAAGCTGCTTCTGCTCATAGCCACCACTAAAGCTGCTGAAGAGACATCAGGGAATGACACCGATCAGCAGTTTAAATGAAGAAAAGGGTGGGGAAAAGCTAACAAAATGAAAAGGGTGAAAACATATACCTTGCAGCCCCCCCTCCACCTCTCTCAGCTTATTTAAAAAAGGAAATCCAGGGCATTAAGATGGCTCGGGGGTATAGTAATAAGATACAAAAAGTCTTTCACCTCTGGGTTCAAATCCAGGGCAGGTAGGTAAAAAGCTGAAGTTGTTGCACAGTTTTTTTGGTTGCACATGGGAGATGAACCAGCGGTGTGTCTGGTGCCCTGCAGCAGACACTGGGACATGGCACAGAGATACTGCTCCTAAGCGGTGCCCCCTCAGCTGCCTTGGGACAACGATAGGAATGGAATCAAGAGTCAAAGACCACGGTACCCTGCCACCTTCTTGAGCTGGGCTTTGTCCCACTGACCAAGCAGAGAGGCCATGTCTGCTGGCCTTTCTCCAGTGGGGAGGGAGAGATCGCAAGCAGGATGTTTCACTTCCCACCCTGCTGATCTGGCCTCTTTCAAAACTGTAAAATTTTCCCATGAATGACAAAAAAGAAATAAATAACTGATCCTTTTCAGCAAGAGCTGGAAAGCTCCAGGCTTTTCAACAGCCAGAGAAGAACCTCCTAACCAGTGTCTCTCAGCAAAAAATGGGCAGAATCCTTCACAGACCACACATGAGTGCATTTTAGAAGTATAAAGAGTCATGTAACTTCCTTTTTTCTAAAAAGCAGTGCATAGCATATACATGGTAAAAGGAAGAAGGACTAAAAATCTATGGTCTGTTAGAAGAGTCTCCAATATAACCACTAAACTCTTTATTTCGGTTTAAACTGATTTACTGCGAAGGATCCCACCCAGCAACAAAACAAAACAACCAGAACTTCAAACACGCGGAGGGAGGGAAGATTCAGGCTCTCTGAAAAATAGAAATGTGCTAGACAGAGGCTAGGGGACACATGTTGGGCAGCATGAACATAAATTTATCTTCTCTACTGTCTGGCTACAGTAGCTAAATCGCACTGTGTCATCTCTGCACAAGATGCTAAAGCATATCCCAGCCTAGATTTTACTTCATAATAGTCAAGGGAATGGCACCCAAGAATGACCTTGTGACACATTGTCATATTGGAAGAAGAGGGCCAACAAGATGGGTAAAGAGGTTTCTGTGGGGCACAGAAGAAAACTTAGCACCTCTTCCTTGTCACTAAGCCTGCTTCTGCAGGAAGAAAGTGCAACCTCCCAACTCCCCACCAGCCTCTCCGTAACTTGTATGCTCAACCTCTCCAGGGTTTTAATTTCTTCTTTGCAGCAGTGCTATAGCTAAAAACTGACACTCAAACACCTTCATTTGTTTCAAGAAGGAAGGTATAGCTGATAACTGGAACAAAAGACAGTGAAAAATATCTCCTGACTAACATAATTTTACCCTACAGCATAGATATGGACAAACTTTGGGAGAAGCCATCTTCTAACCAGGACTGAGAAGAGGATGTAGAGCTATGACGAGGCTACCTACAAAGGGACCCCTAAGTATGGTTTATTTCTGCAGGCCCTGGGAAAGTGGCTTCAGATAGATATCGCAAATGGTAATGTCACATACCATAGAGTACTGAGGTATGACACCATTGGCGTCCCCATGGTAAATGTACACTGCTCCTATGTAGTTATCCTCCTTAGGTGCTCCAATGGCAACATCTGTAGAACAGTACAGATTATAAACATTTCACAATCCATTCCATTAATCCATCTTTTCCCCAGTTTTAGAAGACAGCTATCCATAGGAAAATAGCTCCCCACGATGAAGATGATCAGCAGTTCATGTGAACCTGGCTAAAAGGAACTTGTTCGATTTAATGAAGAGCTCATGTTAAGATAAACTTAAAAAAATACACAAACGTACACGAATTTGTACACACATATGGCTATGTTGTGCTAAATTAGAAACATTTGCTTGGTATAAAAATGTGTGTTTCTTAACCAACAACCATGCTTAAAAACTTAATTTAGAATCCTTTCATATCAAAATCTTCAACCCAGGGGTACATCAGCTTTGTGAACCAAGACAACACTGACAAAACATTTATTGTAGCACTGCATTAAGTTTGCTTGAAAATCCAAGGTTCTAAAATGAGGCTGGGTATATTAAATGGATAGGCAGGAAGGAAAAAAGGCTCCTAAGAGTGCACTTTCAAATTACATTTGATCCAATTTCACTGCAAACTCCTGCAGATAGAGTGATCCCACCTCCCATTCTTCTCTGCTAGCTGGATCTAGTGACTACACAGCTGCTAAAATTAAATTCTTCCTGATGGTTTCATATGCATGGACTGATCCAACTCACTCCGCAGTCTATCAACACAAGTGATCCACAAGCAGCAGCAAGAAAAAGCAAATGCATGCCCAAGCGCAGAGGAAGAGCATGCCTACCATTTTTGAGGGCAACCTGCAATGAGGATAGGTTAGGCTTAATGTGATACCATGCCCTGAGTAGCCTGGAAGAAATAAATCCATGCACACACTGAGTAAGTCAGCTGTTGTTTTAAACTCCTTTATCTGCGCTGCCAGCAATCAGGGGAGAAAAGGTGTCAGCATCAAGACTTTGCTCTCACCTACTGCTATCACAGCATGGGGCTTCACACTGAGCAGCCTGCAAAAGGAGAAGGGGTAAAATAAAGGAAAGGAGAGAAATTATTAATAGAGTACATGCTATCAGGAGTTAGAAGCTACTTAATTACACTTCGTGATAAGAAACAAAATTATGTCAGCAAAACTGGAAAGGCTTGAAGACATAAGGAAACAGGAAAGAAAGAAATCAGACATAGATTTCCATTTTGTTCAGTGCATGGGTATCTAAAGCCTTTTATAAACCGTACAGGGAAGAGGAAAATGCAACAGCAAGCACAGCAAAGCAATGTTAACGAGACTGATGTGAGTTGCACGGATGTGGACTAAACCCACATCAAGGACAATCAGCTACAAAGGTTTTAGTAGACAAAACCTATGTAAGTGCGTTTATCTTTAGTGCAAGCTCAGGTGCTGGTCAGGTCCAGAAGAGCAATGGATGCCGTGTGGCACCCAGCTATGCGAGAAGACCAGCAGCGCCACCATCCCCGCTGGGATTTCTGGGCAAACGGCCCAGGAGGAAATCGCACCGACCTGGGAAGCCATCGTCATCGATGTCGCCAAGGGCAGCCATGCTCTCCCCGAAGTGTGCATTGTAGGCGCCATCACCATCCAGGACAAGCTGCTCTTCCAGCACTCCCTAGCAAGTAGGAAATAAAATAGGGTCAGGGAAATGGTGCGAGCCCTGGGCGAGGTAAGCCCTACCCATGAGAGCTGTCCATGTGCTGCAGGAAGCACCTGAGGCAGGGCTGCAGTCTGACTCTTGCCCTCACTGCACACGGACCACCTGGGCACCAGAAATCTAATTTGTTTGGGTTCTTTAAGAATCTTCTGCCTTTTAGTTTTAAGGGGGGTGGGGGGAAAAGAAAAAGGAAAAAAAAGGAGCGGATGTGTGATATAACTAAAATGCTAAATTAACTATAATGATAACTCAATGATGTAACTAAATGCAGTCACAGGGCTTGGTGAGCTCATGAAGGTTTCCAGATGCCTAAAATGTAATGGCCCAGAGCTTGCTTTAACGGCAGATTACATCCGAGGAGTGAAATCCTCAGTCCAGGCTTATTCAGCAAAACTCCAGTGAGTTAAGGAGAATTTTCCCTTAAGCAAAGAACATTTGGGCAATTGGATTTGAAGAACTTTTAAAGTATTGGACAGAAGGATTAAAGCAAAGTCCCCAGAAAGCCTTCTGAAATGAAGAATAAGGAAAGAGATTTAATGAAATAAAAAGACAGAGGAAAGTTCAGAATAAAGTAGCTTTGTATTCCTATGCCATGAGAAGCCTTATATGGATCTGGTATTTCTTGCCCACCCACTTTCTGGTCAGATTCATAAGCTTTAGTTTCTTGGAGTCCTCCCTCAAGGGAAAAGGAACATTTCCACAAGAAAACAAAATTTGGTTACGCAATCCAACTCTGTACCCACCTCAAGGGTTGTTTTGTTTTGTTTTTGCTTCCTTTGTGAATGAGAGTAAACTGTCCTCTGGAACATGTAATAAAATCTTTTTCTTGGCTGCGGGGAGTTGCTGACTTTAAGAAAATCCCACATAATGAAATTGAAACACAACAGAGAGGAGACAGGCAGGCCTGTATGTGCAACTCATTACTTTGCAGTACTCACAGGAAAGGGCAAGATGTAAGCGTATTCAAGCTAGCATCACTATGCATGCTTGTATTATAATGCAGTTGTGTCTGCTCTGCTGCAACGACCTCTTAAGCAATGGTGCTCACAGAATGAAATGGAATTTAAAATGTCCAAATTCCAAAATAAAACCCACATTCCTGCAAGCTATTGCTCCTGCAAGTAATTCTTGCTGCAGGAGTATAAGAAACTCCTACTAGTTTCTTGACTGTTTTATAAAAGATAAAATATTAACTCATGCATGCTCTCACTGTGAGGAAGAAATGTTGGCCATTGTCTGCTTGGCATTCTGGACCCTATCCTGAGGGCCCAGCACCAACACTGCAACATAAGAACTGGGACAGCCTGTGGATCAAACTGAAAAAGTAAAGCTCATTTAAAGGAGGATTGATAATTGAAAATAAAATTACACCAAAATCAATTCTGAAGTCTCCCAAATACTGCCTATAGGAGTTGTGGTGAATGTTAAGTCAAGCATAAACAAATTCCATAAATTAAAGTTAGGAAAATATTGATGAAACAAATCAATTTCATTTTAGTCCATAACAACTCCTACTTTCAGACAGCTGGTTTTGGGACCTGAATATTAAATACATAACAATAGGTAAACAATCATTGTTTTCTCATAAATAATCCAACAGTAACAACTGATAAGAGCTTCCCACTAGAAGTTATACATAGGGCATAATGTAAAGATAAAGTGAATTCATTGTCTGGCTTCTCTTTATTAGGACGCCTAAATCCTCAGACATTTTTGTTCTGAATTGCAGGTCCCAGTGACCACCCAAAACACAAAGGAAAACTCAGTCAAAGCTGCTGACTCTTACTTGGTTTTGGCATCAAGTTCATGTAAAGCCACAAATACCACCAAGTTTCAACATAAAACCAGAAACTTTCCCAGACCTCCTTGAAAGATTCACAGCTCTGTAATGAATGTGGGCTGGTGTCTGGGAAACCATGATAGCAGATGGTTTCTGTGACTTCATGCTCTGCTAGAGACATCTAGAGCCCCACAGTTTGAGACGTCGAGTTTCACCATGCAGTGCCGGAAGGACATTAGCGTTATCCTGCCCAGACCCCCGCCCTCACCCCTTACCAAGTCATCTCCTGTACATACTCACGTTTCCTCTGTTGATATAGACTGTGACTTGACCCTCATCTCTGATCTCAGAAAACATAGGTGCTCCGACCAGCAGGTCTGACAACCCGTCAGAGTTCAGATCAACTGCACATAAGGAGGAGCCAAAGTAAGAGCCCATCTGTAACCAAGCCGAGTCACAACAAAGCATTCAGTATCTGCCCACACACAGGAGGAAATCATTTTAGGCGTGTTTTTGTTTTTTAATTTCAAACGATGACTTGCTGCTTTATCACTCACAAGCACTCCTACAGAGAAAGCTTAGGGGATAATTCTGGCAAGAATTAAACACTTTACTGTAACAGTGCTTCAGCTTGAATGTTTTACCAACAGAATTTATACCCTGGGACGTGCTTAAGTGAGACACCTAAAGAGCTTTCTTAGACTAGCTCTCACTTAAACAAACACAAACACTTAAAACCAGGAAGGGGTGAACTAAGTTTCCCAAACCTAGACCTGGCTAGTGGCTATTCACGCCCCGCATCAGACTTCCTAAGAGACTTGAAGATGTTTACCAAAGATCTTTTGGGGATACCTTAAAGAAACAAAGCAAACAAACAAACAAAAAAAGAAAAGGAAAAAAAAGACCAGAAAAATAGACAAGGGGAAGGGTATCCATTAAAAGAGGCATCTGAAATTACCTCTTGATTGTGGACTATCTTCCCCTGCTCTACT
This sequence comes from Psophia crepitans, assembly GCA_013399095.1. Taxonomy (NCBI): domain Eukaryota; kingdom Metazoa; phylum Chordata; class Aves; order Gruiformes; family Psophiidae; genus Psophia; species Psophia crepitans. Next base: position 49,026 of record VWZZ01000007.1, read on the forward strand.
TGTATCTATTTGTATCAGTCACTCAAACAGCAGTACTGGTTGTGGGTTTTGATCATAGCCTTTCCTCTCACGTGTGAGGCCAGTGAGTTGACGTAGAAAGAAGACTTTCAATAGAAGCTTTTCAGTTAATATACAAAAAACCTAAGCCCCTTTCAACCTCCAGTTGTTGTTGCTTGATAAAACTTCTTGATTAAATTTAAGAAATACATTAAGTTAATTACACAACTTTTTACAGTGGTTACCATTAAATGCTAACAATCTCCCAACTGGCACCCATGTTACAAAATTTCAACACATATAAACACAAAAAGGAAACCAAAAGCAAGAATGATATTCCACCCTTATTTCATCCACTTCTGCTAAGGTACCACAAGGCACAGTATTTGAGACCAACTACAAACCATAGTCTCAAAATTAAAAGCAACTTCACAGGAAAATTGCAAAGATACCACTTCTTCTTTGAATGTGAGAGCTGTTTACACAGTAGGAAAAATTGAGGTTACAGAAATAATTATTTAGGTTAAAAAGGGTGAATCACATTTTTTGTGCGCTTTTACATTCCTCATTGCAGATCTTTGACCCGCTGCCTTCCACACATGGTAAGTTTAGATGCACGAGCCAGAGCTACTGGGCATGCTAGGAGATGGGCAGCAGCAACTCTATTCTATGCAGTCCATAAGATTCAAAAGCTGCTAAATATATACAGTGGGGTGAGTTAAGGATAGAGTTTCAGTTTGTAATTCAGATTTTTGTGTTTGTGTGGGTTTAAGGTCAGACCTCAAACATTATTTGATTCCAGTTATTTTGTAGCTTAAGTTCCCTTGTGGACTTTTTATTTGTTTATTTTTTTTAATCCACTAAGGTTTTAAAACAAATTTCTCATGGGTAAGGAGCGAATGTTATGAAAAGCATTTCACTATGTTTGCAGGCAGTTTTCAGGGAAAGACTATTATTTATTTAACTGCAACATGGTACGTCTGCAGCGTGGGTGAGTTCACGGTGCTGTGAGAACCTGAAGTTTGTGAACTTAACATTTGTAAGAAGGCACGGCACTTTCTTTTTTCTTGTCTGCATTTGATTTCCTAGTTCAGCCTCCAGCAATACAAAAGGGAAGGAAGAAACCGGCCTACTTTTAACATCTGTCTGAAAAGAATGTCAGAGCAACGAACCTTCACACCACTGGGAAGGACGCAGCATTTTGTGAGAGTTCATTTCCAGGCAGTGGTCACTGCCGAGCACGTCTGGTTATATTTCAATCACAAAACAATAAAACATGATTTAGAACAGCCTCCTCTTTAAAATAAAATTCTCAGTTGGATTTTGGAGAATTTGTAGAAGATGTGCTACTGGAGAAAGAGGAGATGACAGCCTAGAGTACTTGAAGGATGTAAATACTTGATTAGTTAAGTTACATATAAGAATAACACAATTAAATTAAAAAGGAAAGTTTTTGGCTGAGACCTGGAAACTTCCTGATAGCTCTGTTTATTAGGCTGAGGAATAGTTCTCCAGCAGCACATCCTGAGGGACATTTAAAAGTCAACAGGGAAAGAAATGAACAGGAAGCAATCAAACACAGGAGATGCCCTGGATGAACTGGGAGGTCTTTTCCTTCCAAGGCATCTGCAATTCTGATAGTGCAGGGAAAGACAAATTTTGGAGAGGCCCTAAAATACAAGTCACACCATCCATCTACACATCCTTGCAACTTTCCCCTATTCCAGGCATGTTTTTAAAGACTGCAACTCTGTTTTGTTGGGGAAAAAGCAACAAAACATACAAATACTCCCAACTTGATGATACAAACACTTTAGATCCTTCTGAGGGTAGCAGGTCTCCCTACAGTCAGAAGCCACCTGTAACTTTTTTCTTCCGTATTTCCTCTCCTTCCAGGAGAACACAGGCAACCCCAGGTAAGGGGTATTGTTTCCTCACTGTGCTATTCTCAAGTAAGACATCTTTTTGTTCTTACTTATAGATAGACATACGGTACACTTTGTTTCCTCTGCAACACGTCTCCAGCAAGCCTCCAGTGAAGAACACAAGCTGTTCCCCACTCAAACACAACACTGCACAGGGGGAGCTGGATCTCACTAGCATTCACCAAATTTCACGGAGGGGCGGGAGTTCAGCTCTAAGACACCAGTCCTGAGAGCGAAATGCAGGACTAATTTATGGTGGGAAGGAGGATATCATCAGCCCTTGAGGCAATGAAGCTGCTCCTCCACAAAACAGTGTAACTCTAATATCCCCCCCGTCACAGCAGGCCACAGAAAAACAGATTGGGGCTTTGTGTATTAAACTAAGCTCCAAGCTACCCACATCTCCCAGTAACGTCTACTAAGAGGAAATCTCTGTATCTAGGCTAACCTGGTGCCTCATGTCCCATGTCTCAGAACGCGCTGCTACAGTTGTGTAAGGCTAAAGAGAACTACTAGTACAATTTTCAGCAAGAGCTTTAATTTCAGTCACATGGTCATTGAGCAGACATTGCAATCATGATTGCTACAGGAGAAAGAGCATACAGCTGGTCTGTACAATAGGTTTAGCTCTTCTGGGAGGATAAGAAAAAACACAATTTCCTTGGCAACTCATGAAGCAGTGGAATGAAAATGATGCTCTAAGATGACCCTACCATTATTTCCCCCTTCTCTACTCCTTAAAAGAAACACATGTACATAAAAGCTCACCTTTTTCCCCGAAGCTTGAAAAATCTTTATTAGAGAGCCCGATCGTCTGTCTGTTCTGAAAATATAAACCTGAAAAGTGAAGAGAAAAAAAAAAGTTAACCAATACTAACTACAAAGCACATAATGATACAGCATTGGTGCTTTCTAAACAATATCTAAATCATTATCATAGCCACGGCTATTGCCAAGATCCAATTTATTTACCACTTTATTGCTCAGTCTTCTTTTAGAAGACAAAACATTGAGTTCCCCATTTTCCTGACGAATCACAGGTGTCTTATCATGAGAAATGCTTGAATAGTATCTTGTCACCTACTTTTTTGGTGTGTATGCGTGTATGTGCACGTGTGAGTATTTAAAAGCACCTAGTAAAGGAATTTTCCAACTCTCAAACAAGTGGCATCTGGAGACTGTCTGGAAATGAGCAGGGCAAAAGGCTGAGAAGGCATAACCCTGCTCCCCTTCCCTTATTCAGTCTTCTCTTCTCAAGGACATGTGCCTGCACGTACTGCACTGCAAACTTCATGATGCTTTAGCAAAGGTCAGACGAGAAATCCCAGTCGGACCACCCAATGCATTTGCACTGTTCCTGTCTGAAACAATCTGTAAATCAGAAAACTATTCAAACCCAGACCACTCATTGTTCATTTCCACAGAGGAAACTGTTTAACCAGGAATTCTCAGGGATAAAAGTATTGATATGAGTTCAGTAACAGATCTTGTACCAAAATTTAAGACCTAAAATGCATGCATTCTACAAATGTAGAAAGTGACTCCCTTTGGCAGAACTGCTGGCTCAGTCAGCCTTGAGACTTTTCCAGCATTTGGCGGGCTCCCTCCTAGCAGATGCTCACATAATTTGCAGGACAGAGGATCCTTTCCCACATGGCAGAGCCAAGCACTTGACATAGCTGAATAGGTGGCGAGTTATTAATAGGTGGTGAGACAGAGTTCAAAGCTGTTTTCAGCTGAGAACACGGCGCAGATTTACTGCAGACAATCGTTCTAGATGTAAAGGACTGCCTAGGTTTTGCAGTGGCATGTTTAGCAGTGAGAGCACATTGCCAAGTGTCACGACTCCAAATTGAATCTTAACTAATAACACTCTTGGTGACTGGAGAAATTACTCAGTCTCATTAAGTATCTTGGCTTTACCTTCAGTGAAAAGGGTGTGACAATGCTAATCACTTTCTATCAGGGAAGTGGAAAGGATTAGCTTATTAGAGAGTGTGGAAAGCACAAGACTGCGCAGCATCACGTCCTGTACTCAACATCTCTTACCGCCCCTTTGCCACATGTTCCTGCTACCCACAACCCATCCCAAGGGAGAATAGCAAGAAGTTTTGCAACTAGAGCAGTACTACAGGGCCAGCTGCTTTCTCGTGGATCTCATGTTAGTAGCTGTTTTCTTCCCTGCCTCCTTGTGCAGAAATTAAATCTGTTCCACAGAGAAAACAGGTTGGAAGGAAGGTGCACTGGAGCAGCCGTAACAGAGCACCTGAGATAAGGAAACTAAGTCTTTCCCATACATATGTCCTCTGAGTAGCAGCGCAGCTACTCGTATGTCCTAGTCACACCAGATCAGGTATATGTATAAAGTTCATCCTCTACTTTTATTCCATTTTACCCACTTGCGTTGCTGCCCCTTGGGACATGATTATTACCAAAAATAATCTGCCAAAACCAAGGGATAGTGTTCCTGGTAGAGAGGACCTCTCACTCCTTATTGTTATGACTCATGTCCCTGTAGGGCAGAAGAGCCAGAGGGAGGAAGGTGGAAGGGGGCTGCAGGACATCTGTGCTTGAGCATTTGGTGGCAGCAAGTCCTGAAAGGATTGGATTTTGAAGAAAGAGGGATAAAACCAGATCCTTTACATCCTGTTTCTCTCTCTTCCCACTCCCACTTTTCCACCTTTGGTTCAGAAGTGTATAAGGGTCACAGAGCTCACCCTCAACCAGCTCCCCCGATAGCTGCCGGGTACTTGACCCAAGAACACCAGGCACACCTAATTCACCAGCCATCACCACCTAGCCAGTCACTTGCTTACATCTTTGGGACATTGAACATATGTATGCCTACAGGAAAACCATTTTTATTTCCTTCTCAAGAGACCATCACCAAAATTTCTAAGTACAGTTGGCAGAAACCCAGATTCTAATCCACTAGACAGCAGCGTATTATGAAGTTTTAAAAGGGACATTAAATCACCTAGTAAATAGCTTTTCATGCTATTAGAGATGCTGCCCTGAAGTAAATATTGAAACAGTCAAATGCATCAAGAAAACAAGCAGAAGACAAACTCTCTTTTCCAAGTTTTTTCATTTCTAGGCAAAGATTAAGTGACACCTGTACATTAAAAAAATCTAAACAAAAGCAGTGTGAAAGAAATGTTGCCTGTGTCTTGTATTATAAGGATTGGGTAGGAGACAGAGGAAAGAGAGGGGTACGGGATGTGAGGCACCAGGAGGGACAGGTCAAGAAAATTTGCCGACTTCATCAAACTACCTCACCTCTCCCCTGCTCAGTGCTCCAAAACTAGCCTGTAGGCTGCTCAGACACGTGGGAACTGCATCACTATTACTTATTTTACCCTGTTGCATCCGACCACATTATTGTTTGTAAAAAAGCCGCACCTTTCCGATGCCTCCATCCTGGGGAGCTCCTCCTACAACGTCCGTGGTAGTTGGCTGAGAGAAATGACCTGCTGTCACTGCATATCCTGAACGGGAGATGGGGTGGGGTGGGAGAGGAGAGAGGAAATAAATAAATAGATAAATAAATAAATAAATTAATAAATACTCATGAAAGGGAAGAGCCTGAGAAGCAGGTCAGCCAGCTGGATCACACTTGTGGGGATCACTGCTCCTCCTGGGCTGTACATTGTTAGTGTTCAGCTACCATTCTGCTCAGGATGCACCAATATTCCGCTCAAAAGCTCATGGCAGCAGAAAGTGGCAGTACATCCTCCAATACTCTTCCAAAAGCTGAGAGATGAAAGGTGCATGTGGGGCTGGGCAAGGAAAACACGAAGCAGGTACAGGGAGCAGTTTGGTAACCGCAAGTCCAGAAAGGGAAGCGGTAAAACAGGAACAGGCACACAGAAACAAAGAAAGAGACCACATCATCGCAAAGAAACTATCACAACAGAGCATGACAGTCCTACATCAACTAGACAGAAGTGTCCTCCTTTGGCTAAAATCACTGCCCAGGAAGGCTTGGAAAATTACATGCCTTTTTGGTCAAGGGGTGGGGAGTGGAGGACGGTAGGCAAAGAGGTCAGAGAAGTTAATGACTTAAAAAGATTTTTGTTTAGGCAAGAGGAAAAATGGGAGGATAGATCAAAGAAAGGAGGAGTCTATTTGAAAGAAAGAGATCAAAGATTCAGTCTTATTTGGTATATTAAAATGATATATAGTAACTAAAAGAAGAGTAAAGTACTTTCCTTCTAAGGCTGTTCTGTATTTGCCTTGCTCTTCTGCTGTAAATTATGAGGCTCTTGTCTACATGGTAAACACTATAATTCAAGTCTATCAGTGGCAAAACCTATTTATGTCCTTAAATATGTATATATACACTCCTCACTTAGCTATCACCAAGCAGCATCTTCCAAGTGGTATTTTTCTAAAGACTAAAGGTTAAGGGGAAAAAGAGAGGTCAGCACGGTTCTTCAGTCAAACAATATCAAACTACTGACTGTTTGAAATGCCTTATAGGTCTCAACAGTCTAAGGCACTGGGGAATAGGTGGAAGTCATTAAATTAAATATTTTTGGGACATTAGCTGGTTATAGAGCAAGTAAAACCAATTGAGTTAAAGATGTACGCAAACCTATAGCCAATGACTCACATGACTCGCTTACATGGTGCTATTTTTGCTGAATTAAGTTTGTGCCTGCAATATATATTCTGTAATTATGTATTGTACCCATGATAAACACTGGTGTAAGTAGACATGCAGCCTAACCAATGACAAATAATTTGTCCATCACAGGGCAAAAGCAGGAATGTAGGAGGCCCACTACCATTCAACCAAACGCATTCAGTCGAAATGCATTTTCTATATTAGTCAAAAAATTACAGCAAATTTTTTTTTTAAAAAACAAGCAAAATAACCCAGAATATCCTGGCTGCTTCTTTACTTATGTTGCTTTCCATGTAGGTAACCCTTTAATTCAGATGTTCTTTCTTTCATGCTTTTCATAAAAAGACTCTACATGATCAAAAAAATAAAAAATCAGTATCAACTTTATAGCATCAAAGCTATGAAATACGTTGTTGGATTGATGCATTCTCGGAGTGAGCACCAGATAGCTGCTTACCAAGGTACGTGTATCGCCTGGCTATCACAGCATCATCGTTCAGCTTGTAATACGTATTGTCAGTGAGATTCAGTACTTTGACAGTTCCTGTCCAGTAATAAGATCCTGGAGCACCCATGATGACTAGCTCCTACAATAGGAAAAACAGAAGGGTTTCAGGAAAGAGTGGGGAAAAAAATAACCATCAAAACTCAACAAAAATTCATGCTTTACACAGTAACAGAGAAGGTACAGGATAGTAACTTAAACCACCACTTGTAAGCCCATCTGTAACAATCCCCATTCTGTGTCATGGTTGGAACATTTTGCCTTGCTCTCTCCTCAGATACACTCTGCTCTTCAAGAAACATCCTGGCTATAGTGCATTACAGACAACCAACGTGATTCAGGATATATAAAGACTAAAAATCAGGCAAAGTTTGATTCCGCATCCAAAGATAGATACTCATGGATAATGTTTTTGAATCAAAATCAAAGGTACATTTGCATGCAAGAGAGATTGAGAAAACGTTGTCCCAAAGCATGCAGCATCCTTGCAGGGAAACCTTACTCCTGGATATGGTTTCAAGTACCTCCAGCAAGGTACCAAATTAAGCCTGAGAAATATTAAGCCTAGGTAAGTTCTCCATCTCCAGAAGAGACAAGAGGACAGCTGCTTTGCCTCGCATCTCCATTCCATGCAAGGCCATGGGCGAACTCCATCCCTGTGGGAAAACACTCCCACGCCAGGGACCCGTTCGAGTGACCAGTTCTAGGCAGAGGGAGACATTAAACAAGGGATTTTCCTAATAAGACTATAAGGACAGGACTGCAAACCCAGCCAAAGAGCAGGACGTGCTGGTAACAGCTTTTTTCCTTAGGAGAGGTCGTGCCCTTGAGGTCAAGAGATCATTTACCGGCAGGAAAGACTACCATCAGCAGTACTGAATATACGGTAGGGGCTTGCCTGTTTGACCCAAAAAGCCATTTATCTACATTTCCTGCTCAGTGAGCTGCCATCAGGCTGAAGCAATGAAAGTTCAAAGATATCTTTTGAAATAGAGTAGCAAAGGAGGATTTAAAACATGGGAACAGAAACAGGCTGGAGAGAGCAGACAAGCCAGGAAACAGCTGCTGCTGGATGAACATCCAGTTATCAGACCCTGCCACTGTGGCAACGTTGCCTACCATCCCAGTTTACTCAGAAATCACCTCCTGCCATTTCAGAGGGGACACCTTTATTCTGCTTTTAACCGCCTTGAAAATAAAATCTGCAGAGCAGTGCATATATAATTAGAAGTGAGTATATATTTGACATGACAGTAATACGAAGTCTGACACTGAAATAGCTCTTTTTTTCTTAAAAAAAAAAAAAAAACCAAACCAAGCAAAAAAAATTAAAAAATCAGCCCTGAAACATTAAAAAAAAAACCCCATCGATACATACATAAGGGAAAAAAATCATCCTTGACATAACTAAAACATGGCTGATAGAATTCTGTCCAATAAGTAATATGGTCTGGTATTTAGAACAGCTCTGGAGCATGTATTTTACCATTCTATTTTTTCTCCATCTGTTTGAAATAAAGAACTGAAGCAGAACTTTAAAAAAAGCATTTACCTTATGTATGTATGTGTATCTGCATGTGCATTTATATAGTCACATAGATGCATATCCTGTGTGTACACACATCTAAATGAAGCCATTCAGGGAGGCCTGTTTTACATCATCACTTAAAGTAAGGGGTTAACATTCGGCACAGAGATATCTCTATGCAAGTTTTGGGATGTACATAATAAAAATATTCCCTAAGGACATTTCCCAGAGTCAGTTCATTCATTCTTGTCCACAGACCTTGCACATACACCTACATACAAACCACAGGTCAGGCATTGCGCAAGATGCAAGCACCCGCCTGGAAGGCCAGACGAGGCAGGAGGGGACCATGCTCAGCGCTCAGCCCATTGTTCAAGCCCTGCTCGGGGCTTCCCTCCTGGGTCACGCGGCAGGAGAGCCGGTCACCAACCCTATTGCTTCCACACATGCACCCCTGCTCACCTCGGTGAAGAAGCCTGCAATCCCTGCCTGGCACGAACCGTGTTCCTCCCCGTACTTCTTCTTGTACTCTGGATGGGAGAAGGGAACAAAACAAACAGTGGTCATCCCTGGCATGGACACATACTCTCCACCTGAGCCGTAAGCATTGCTGCATGGCAGCCTCAAGGGACACCAGCACAGAGAGCTCCCAGGTTTTACTGACAGATCTGCCACCAATGTGCACCATGGCAGTATCCTCACCCACATCACAGGGAAAGCAAGGAGCCCAAAATCAGGGGGCGAGATCCAGCGAGCTGCCTATGGAGCTGCTAACCGAGCAGTATCAGAATCATACGATGGTAACAGCACCCTGGTAAAGGTGCATCGTCAGAAGTCCCTGCCTCCAGCAGTGAGACCCCCACGGCTGAAAAGCAAGGGTGAGAAAGGCGATGCCCATGCCTGCGTGCCACTGACCCTGTGCCAGGAGGTTTAATCCCCAGGCCTGTCATATACCTCAGAGAAATAAGTGATTCCCTCCTACAATGAATCAACAAAGCTCCAATGAAATTTCTGGTGGAGGGATGCTTCGGGGCACTGGCCCCAGAAGGGAGGCAGTTTGTGAGGAGAGTGAGGGCACTGTGCTTTTAAGTGATCAGACAACAATCTCACTTGGGGGATGCTCAGGTCTGCTGTTTTTCATGGCTACCTCCTCAGAGCTCCCAGTTCACAGGGGACCCAGGCAGCATCACTATATAGTTTTTGTTTCTGTATAGCAATTGTTTCCCCTACTAAACCCAATGAATTTTTACTTCATCTTTTTGCAGAAGAAGAAAAAAATATTTTTAGAAATACATTGTTGTTTGGAGTTTTGGGTTTTTTTTTTGGGGGGGGGGAGTGCAAGAAGAGAGGAAGAAAAAAGAAAAAAAAGAAAATCACTTTCTACCCTTCCACCCTGCCTTAATCCAGACATTTTGAGTTTAGAAGAATTTGAAACTTTGAGCTGGATCAGAACCTTTGCATGTTTTTTCCAGAGCATTATTTTCAAATATTTACCATACTACTGAGTGCCCAGCTTCAGCATATTGCCACTTCCTGTACATTACAGTAATTCAGGCTCTAAAACCATTCACCGTATAGCCTGGTAATTTTGAATTTATTTTTTTTTTTTTAAGTAGGAACCATTAACTCATTGCTAAATGATAAAAATTTTAATGAAATCAATGAGCAAATTGCCTCTTCGGAACCAAGCAAGTTCCTTTTGAGTTGCATTTTATTTAATTGAAGGCCAAAAGGAATTAATTATAAAATTCTGCCTTTTCATAGAATCTTTTAAATACAATGTGTATATATACACACACATATACACACTATTCCCTCTTTATATATTGTCTCTTCCTTCGTAAGGAATTTGCTGAGGTCATACCAGCTGCACAAGGAGAGGTTTAATTGGGGGGACCATGCAGAACAGTGACTTGACCCACATGTTACAGCTCAAACACCAAACGCCCTCGGCTCAGGCCGGGTCCTGCCGAAACAGATGTGTTTCCCGGCAGACCAGGATGGCCAGAAGCATACTTGCGTTTCCCAGCGGGAATGCACAACAACAATTTCCCTGAGGAATGAAGCTCATATTTGCTCATGGTTATTCAGAAAGTGATGAGGCTCTGAAGCACTAGCTCTCCACAGAACCAGGCACTCCTTGTCTGGGAAAAAAAAAATAAAAATTGTTTATTGATATGAATAATTTTTATTCAGAGAGCAGAAGAGATGAGGCTTCTCCCTCTGGCATTTCCTGAAAAATAACACTGTGCATGTCCTAAAGGCCCTGCCTTCACTACAGCTGGATTCCAATCCTTGCAAAGGATGAAATGCCACAAGTTCCATGTCCACCCCTTCAGAGGTTTTCACTTCCAGCCAAGATTTTCCCTTTACATGATGTACTGAAGTCTGAACAGACCTTGGCTCTCCCCGATTTTGCACTTGACCTACTAGAATTCCCACATGCTTGTAATTCAAAACAAAATGCTACTACCCACTACGGCCCTACAGGTCTGGAAGTAACCTTCTGCCTCACCTGCTAAATTTGGTAGAAGGCTTTTGTAATGCCAGAGCTCAAGACTTTAGAGACTACCTTCCAAAATCCCACTTCACAGCACACAGATATATTTTTTTGATGGAGGGCTAGAGGGCCTTAGGTTGATGTTCAGGCAGTGCAGGTGAACACCGTGCCCTGACTGAGAAGCTACCCCAGGACCACACAGTCATGGCCGACCCGGCCTGCTAGCCAGGCCCCCAGCCTGCCATGAGACACAACACCCACCATACCTGCGAGGTCTTGCTCATGAGCCAGACCAGGGCATAGCCTCTCAAAAGCAAAATCAGCCCCTCATCTGGGGCACAAGGCGAGAAGACTTTCTTTTGAGGGCTCTCTTTGTCAGTCCCATAACTAACTGGTGCGAGTGGGCCCTGCTGACAATCTGATGGATTAAAAAAGTTGTATTTCCCTATAAAATTGTATTATGCTTGGCTCACAGTTTCTTCAGGTGTCTCCTCCAAAAAAACACATGGCTCCATTTGCTTTAAAATAAAAGAGGAAAATTGCCATAGGATATTTAACTTGCCCAGTGCAAGATTTAGGTCAGGCGAATAAAAACGTGACTGCGGGGAATGCCTCAGCGCGGGATGGGAGGGCAAATAAAACTCATTTCTTATTTTGGATTTTCAAATTTCACCTGCTCTTCTTTTATAAACAGGCTTTCCAGAACATTTTTCACAATTCAGCAACACACAAAAGCCTCAACCGTGACGGCAGCTTCCCCTGCCACCCAAGCTTTGCCATAGACTCGGGTGAGGTCTCCAAACCACCGCCCCATGTAACTCCGGGCAACTGAGAGGCCCCGTCCACAGGCGCCTGTGGGTGCGAGTGATCCAGCCCACATGAGCCGTGCCCTGAATTCGGCTGCAAAGAAAAACCGGGGGCGTGCCAAAAGGTAGGATGTCAGAAGGAACATTAGCAGCTTTTAGCAATCGAGCAAGGCAACTGTTCAAGGATGGTAGATGGATCCATAGCTTCGTGCAGCTGCGTGTTGACTAACAAGCAAAATTGCTTCATTTCTTCAGATAAACAGAGGATTTTCTTCTTATAAAAAAAATACATGCACAAAAGAAATAATGAAAGACCAAATTCAGATCTAGCAGTAACTTGAAACAAAAGCCCCAATAGAGGATACAACACAGCTGATTTTCATCAGCAGTATATATATTAGAAAAGGAACAGAAACACACACTTTACTGTTTTCATTGTCAGGCAATGAAAAAACAATTACTCTTTAAATGAGCCAAATTATTATTAACTGCGGTGCACCAAAGAATGGGAAAGATTTGATGGTTTAAATGGTTGTACAATAAAATAAGTTGGTACATCCACCGAAGCTCATACTTTCACAGACATTGTTCACGGCTTTATGTGATGTTCAGTATTTTTAAGTCACTTGCATTGCCAGTACTATCTGCTCGAACTAATGGCCTTACATTTCACTTAAATAACTAGTTATGCTGTGGTTGTAACAGTGGATAGATGGGATTCCAGCATTCCAAGTAAATTCAGAGTTTGGATATAACTAGTGTTTCTGTGAACTGAAGAAAAGACATTGAAACATTTTGACTTGGACACATACCTGACAATACTCCTCAGGAAAGAAAAAAAAAAAAATAGAGCTTACAGAAGAATAAATGGTTTCATTACAATAATGTAGCATGACACACAGCAACAATGCAAAGCAATGACTGTCCTTCCTCCCTAAAGGTATCAAGCTTCCTTCCTATCATTATAGGTTCTGAGAACATCACACATACCAATTAACCTCTTTTCCTAACACCTCTGAGAGAGAAAACAGCTTTAGTGACATTTTGCTGGAGGAAATGGAAGCACAGAGGCCCAAACACCCCAGACATTGAGGCTATCTGAGCATTTAAAGCTCCCCTGACACACAGCAGAGATCAGCACCACATTTTGGGGGGATTCAGACAGAAGTAGTCCTGTCCAGGTAGCCAGAAGCCCAGCCCGGATAGACATTGGGCTCCTGGATTCCAGCATAACTCTTTCAGCACAAAACCACCCCTCCTCATCGCCCACCTAACTCCCATCTGCAGCAGTGTACCCTCCTTCCTTGCCCAAGTGGGACTCCTTTCCACGCACAGTCAGAGCTCCCCATCCTGGACGGTCACATCCCAGCCTCACAGAATTTTGCCTCCTCTCTAGAGCTGGTCTGCCCCTCCCAAGCAGCGGATGAACCCAAAAGGCATGAAAACCAAGATTGCTTCTACCTCCCCTCTACTTCAGTGCACAGAAGTGACACCTGTCACTCGTAGGACGCTGGCATCCATTCATCAATGCAGTGAAACGATCAACCAGCAGGAAATGGTGCCGTCACCGTGTCAGCTCACAGCTTCTGCACACCTGAACAGCAATATTTGCATGAGGTTTAGATATTGCATAGAGTGGATTCGGTAGTTTCCGCGTAGCTCCAGGCAATAACTGCTGTCATGAACAGATCCTTTGTTTTTACACTTCTTTATTGCTCTTTCTTGTCTGCCCACAGACTGCTGCACACCCCCAAATGCACAGACCACAAGCCACTAAACTAACTGCTGTGGCAACAGCTGATAGCAAAGCAGTAAGACGAGGCTGAATCTGGAAAAGGTGGCTGCCTCTGTGTCTTTGAAGATGTGCCATGAATAAATGTATTTAAGCAAAAAAAGAGGGGAGGAAAAAAAGGATCACAGTGTTTTGTAGCCATGATGATCTCAGGTTCTAAGAGAAGTAAGGCTGACGAAGAAGTAATTGGATAAAACAATATACAAACAAAAAGGATAGGCTGTGATGTGTGACGATTCTAAAGGCAAATGCTCCTCAACCTTGTCTCTGAGCAAACCTCTCTGAAAGCCTCTAAGCAAACTTCAAGGCTATAACGTAAAAACCACAGTGCAATAAAATTCTGTATCTACAGAAAAGTGGACAGTTAGAGCAGTTAGAAGAAACCATCATTTATGCTGGAAGCCTATTCCTTCCTGACAGTGTCTCACTACACCAGGAAGAAACAGTAGCAATCTTTCTGACCCAGCATTGTGGTATTGGGTTTGCACCACAAAGCAGGGATGTTTTGATGGCTCCCAGAAAACCAAATGTGGTCTGGCCTCTGTGGGAAAACTTTCTTACCCCTTTGGAGGCGAGGCACGTGAGCATGTTCCCCTTATTTACTAACCAAAGGGTCCATCAGTGTTCCCCACCTTCACCACCAGCTCCTACTGCAGAGCAGGAGGAAATCATCCCAGGTCCCCCCACCAGCTTGCTGCTCACAGCTGACGCGGCCACCCCTCTTATTTGCAAGCTGAACGCATCGGGGGAATGACGAGGCAGCTCCCTTTTTTGGAAGGCCATTAAAACTATGGGAAAAATAACAAAGTGAAAGCACTGCCTGGAAGACCGTGGCTCCATATGCCAGCTATACCACAAAGGACATCCAGCTCATATAAACCAGATTAGTTCCTACTCAGAGAGATTGCATTTAACTATTAGGCTTGCTGCTGTTCTCATTAGCTCTCAATCGCTTCCAGACTTCTGTCAGCCCTTTCAGGGAAGCTGGACAAGAATAAGATGGATTAAGACTCCTATGTTGTTGCACTACTACCATCTAGTCAGGAAATTTCCATTTCCTCCTTTGTCTTCAACTACTAAGTCTCCTTTATGTGAGAGAAAACATCGTATGCATTAAGTGCGTCCGTCCCAGGTCAGACTATGCTCCCTTTCTGGCACAAGGCTTCTGTTATACAAGTTAATAACCCATCTCGAGGTGCGCTCACACACAGAGAGATGGATGGAGGCTGACGTGCACACAACTGGCCTGCGCCCTTTGCCAGTTCGGCGACAGTCAGCTCTGGTTGTGGACCATGCAGCCATGCCAGCCTCTCATCGCCTTAGCTGTGCTAACGGTGAGGCTGCTGAAAATGAGAATGAGATTGCCTGCACTCGTTCGCCCACGGCAAGTCCCAGAGAAGGACGAGACACCACGACCTCAGCAGGCAAAGGCATGCTCCCTGGCACAGGGCTTGCAGCCGCAAGTCTTCCAGCCTCCTGGCAATGGCCGCAGAGATGCTCGGTGTAGCGGCCCTTCAGCTGCATTACGCACAGCATTTATTGCCCCTATCAGACTCCCAGCTGCTCCCCTTTGGGCTGTACCTCAGTCTCAGTGGAGAAGAATTTCTTCTTCTGCTTCCAGAAAGTGAAGGAAAAATGT
The DNA here is from genome assembly GCA_013399095.1 of Psophia crepitans. NCBI lineage: Eukaryota > Metazoa > Chordata > Aves > Gruiformes > Psophiidae > Psophia > Psophia crepitans. The sequence goes on from VWZZ01000007.1 coordinate 64,348, forward strand.
TACAAGGATGACTGCAAACTTACTTCACAGCAAACCTCAAACAACGAATCCCTCTGTGTGACATACCACAGCTATCTCTCTCTTTGAGCTTGTTTTACTGAAACCTAAAACATCCAGGAGTAAACAAATGCAGCCATCCCTCGTGATACTTTGTGATTTCATGTCTGATGGGGGGGAGGGGAGGAAATCAGTCCCAAACCTCCAATTTTCATTCTAGCATGGAGTGAAATTAAGCCAACATTGTACTGCACCAGCCCTGCCAACTTTCCACTGGCTGCTCTGCGTGTACTAGGCCCACACATTTCTATTTTCTAGCAATTCCTGGCAAATATCCTGTCAGATTAGCAGCATTTTTACTCCGAAGACATGACGCACACAAAAACACAAGCGGTTCGTCTCTTCCAGGAACCACCTCCCTGCCTCAGCTTCAGGCGGGCCGTCTTTAAGGCAGTGCAGGAGCAGCGACGCAGGTTCAGAGGGAGCCCCACAGTGTGTCCACATGTTAATACCAGATCATTTGCAGTGCATTACCTCAGTGTGAGGTCTTATGCTGATTTTGCTGACAGAAACAAAGGGAAGAAATGAAAAAAAAAAAAGAAAACAAGGACAAATACAGTAGGATGGTGCTCACAACAGAAAGGCTCACATAGTTCACTTGTATTCTGCTGCAGAGCAGCTAGCATGGCTGAGTCAAGAGACTCAAAACCCATCGCATTTCGAATAATGACCTATTTCAGGGCTGGGAAATGCTCAATGCACAAGCACGTGTCATCTCCAGAAAGTGCGTGGGTTTGCGGCGGTAGCTCTCCAAGCCAAGCCCAGAAGGAGGTGAGGACCTGCCTCAGGAGAAAGTGGGTACGGAGGGGACGCAGCTGTGTCACAGAGATGGCTTCAGCTGTGTTAGAGCTGGCTTCACTGGCCGCCGAGCTGGGACACAGTCACTTGCCAGCAGCGGAGAAACTCACTGCGACATCCACCAGCTTATCCCTCTCTCACTTATTAATATCAGTGGCAATCCTGCTGATGGCTGCTGCCATCTTGGGAAGGGGGGGAATGAATAAAAGCAAATAAGTAAGTAAAATCAGTGGTCTTGCCCACAACAAACTCTGGTGCCTCTTTTCCTCTGAACTTCCACACTTTCTCAGGCTCCTACAGGCAAGAGGGGAACGACAATGCTCGGGTGAGACAGTAGAAACCAAGGAGGTGTTTTCCCCCAAGCGTTTCTCTGAAGGACGACAAATCTTAGGAGATACCCTATCTTCTTCCTAAGAACACATTCATGCCTCTGGTTTAGCTAATTGCTCTTGGCTGAGGAGACGCTGTCTTGTGAAGTCTTTAGGAAAGGAAACATGATACAGAGTCTCAAATGCACCAGAGAGCTGGAAAATTAAGATGTTGACACTTGGGATTTGGAGCAGGATCAACATGCACAGCCGCCCACTGCTCAGAGCTGGAGCGCTCCCTCTCCGTGCCTCCCAAACCCAGACCTTCGAAGGATCCAAACAGGATCAAGACACCTTACAGCACTTGAAATAGTTTATATTAAACTGTTGTAGATGTTCCCTGAAATGAGCAGCCATTCCCTCTGCCCCCAGCCCTCTGATAAATCAAAACACAAAAATGAAAATATTTCCTTAAGATGGGCAAATTGGCTTCCAGCTGCAACATAATTCAGGATTTTTACTCTGTGCCACAGCAAAGTATGAAAGGCCAAGCTCAGATCAACATCTACCAGTTATTCACATATGGAAGAGGGAGCCGCTGCTTCAAAAAACACAATTCAGAAACGTGTAATTCCTCTAGTAAAGTGCAACCATGCACAATAAGTCACAAGACCAGTTCAGTGCCACTCTTCCATCTTCATCCAAAACCCAATGGATGCCTTTGGAAACAAAGGGAAAACACAGCAGCCATAAAATGAAAGAGCTGCAATGCAGATGAGCCCTGCTCCCTGGCCCCACACCCCTTACCTTCATAGCAGGGTAAGAGCTTCCTCCCGTTGGGCTGCAGGTTGGGGGGAATGATGTTGCAGAAGCCGTGGGGCAGGATGTACTCTGTCTCATAATAGATGTTTTTCCAGCGGTGTGCACATGCCTAAACAGATCATATCACATGTGTTATTGACCCAGAGTCACAGGAGAGCCCTCTGACCAAGACAGAGCACACATCAACAGGACCTCTCAGCTTCACCTTCCCCCTCACCACCCCACTGTCCTCCCCGTACACCCCACTCTTTCTAGACAAAGTATCTTTTCACCATTATCTTCCACAGCTCATGACACTGCCTGACCTGGCAGCTCAGATCTCAGCCTTCATGTGCGCATGACTAGGAAAACAGCAGGTCTCAGAACAAGACAGAGACCATGCTGGAGACTTTAAGATCTTTCACTGCTTATGAATCCCCACAGCCAGTGAAGCTTTTCCAAACAAAAGATGTACTGAGAACCCAGCCAAGCCAGATATTGAGGAAAAATGGGAATAAAGACATTGAGAATTCACGTAAGACCAGAAGCGATGTTAAGCCTCAGAAGGTTACTAAGACCATATTAGAAGGTTATTGCACCAGAGGATACATGTGTGAGTCAAAGGCTTGTCCTGCTGGAAAGGCGGCTTTGTTTCTGGTGACAGAAGAGCTGGGTCTGGCTTATCAGTAATGAATTTAAGTGAAAATGCCAGACATTTTGTAGCAACAATAGTGGCAACTTCAAACAAGGTGCAGATGAGCTGCAGAGTTTGGGGTGCCTTTCCCTTCACAGTGAAGAATAAGATCACCCTGCAAAATCAGAGCTAAACCAGTCTCACCAGGACACTTGTTCAGTACAACTGCCACACACAGGCACACATACAACCAATGCGGAGCCTGGTTCATACCTTTTCAGAACCCACTTGTTCCAAAAATTAACACTGCGTTGCTGCCAGACAAGCCACAAATCGCCTGATGCTGAGGGGTTGGTTGGAATAAAAGGAGATGAAGTGTGAAACAGCAAGGGCTTTGAACTTGAGCACATGCCATGCCGTATCTCCAGCTGGTCTAAGTCACTGAAGTCAGCATAGATGTGTCAATTCATACCGTTTAAGGTTCGGTCCCATGGGCACAGAGCAGCCTCTATGCTACAAATCATCTCCTCCACATACTTTCACATTTTTCCGGAAACTTTGCATCAGCCCCCTTCACGGTCCGCACATCTGACCCTGTCCTTCCCAAATGAGACACTCTCTGTTTCTCCCCTTTGTGCTATCCCAATTTTCTGCCTCAGCACCTCCGAGCTGAGCACATTGCCCATGGGAGCATCTCATGGTAAAAACTCCATGAACTAGGCACAGTTGTGTCACCCATCCAGTAAAGGAACTGGAAAGTGTATCAACCACTGGGAAACCCAAAATTCAACCCAGCAGTCAGGCCCCTTCCCATAGACTTAACCCCAGACAGACAGACAAGGGTAATACCACTCTTATTTTTAATTGAAACAGAGCAAAACCAGTTGCGTAAAAGCCTGCTCTGTTACTAGCAGCGCTGCATTTGGAGTTCGATATTTATTGCTTTCCTAACTTCCAGCACTCACAGAGAAGCACGTTATCTCCTGAAGACAGCTATCACAGAGGGATAACGAGCGACTCCGGAAGCTGTGGAAAGCTCTGCACCACTCTGTGTGGCGCAGGCTGCCATCGGTGGCACAAAGGACCCTTCTGATGGCGCTCTGCTCAACAGCCAAAACTACACGAGGAGCTCTGCAAAGAGCAGCTTTGGGGACTCCCTGACTGGCTGTAAGGAAGCTCAGCTACGATTTTAATGCCCACACACCCCTCATTCAAAACTCAACGATAAAACATAAAACAACACATGAAGCGCTTGTTTTCGGACTAACCAGGAAACAGCTTCTCTCCCAGTGAATCTGTGCTGCGAGCGCAAATATACACATGCACAGCCCTTTTAAACACAGTACCGCAAAGACTCAGACCATTAAAGTGACAGTCAAGTCAACCCCAACTCCGGATATAAACTCAAAAACGGAAACAGACCAAGAGCACTTTTTAAAATTATGGAAAGATAAATAAAGGATTGTGATATTGTAAATTCCTTGACATTTTAGATCTTGGAAACTGCAAGGGACTCACATAAATTAACCTACTAATCTCTCCCAGAGGAGCACAAATGACAGTCGGGGAAAGCAGCAGCATTTCATCACAAGCAGGAGGCTTTGCTCAGGAGTGAGGTGCAGAGGCCAAGAAAGATAGAACAGTATAAGCAGGAAAAAAAAGGAGCTGCTGCATAAGAAATATGTTCAAAATCAACCAGAGGCTATAGGTTCAGTTTAGCAATTCTGGGCACACTTACCTTATCTGTTAGGGTTTGGGTTTTGCTTGTTTTTTAACGATCACTTTTCTGCACCTTCAGCATGCTGTGTATTCACTACAGTTTATCACTGACTGCCTGAGTCTGCATACAGCTTGTACTCATAGCTGCAAGAGATGAGCTCCACCTTGGTTATCTCAGCTGGGGCTGCCCCAAGACTCCATGTCACAGCTGCAGCATCTGACATTTTCCCAGTGGACAGGAGTTCAGCAGCTCCTCTTCCTCCCTCCTCAAAATTCATTTCTCTGCAGCCAAGCACCAGCACATTTGTCTCCCTGGCATGGCAAAACTTGTCCACAGATGCTTTTGGTTCTCCTGCCTTCCCAAAAATGTTTAATAGGATTATAGTACATGCTCCCTGCATTATTCAATGTTGCTGAGGCAAGGTGATGTGCTACCAAAGGTGGCTGCAGTCTTCCTTCTTTGACGGCACATGCCTGAAGAGATCTTGGAAAAGGAGATGAGTTGCCTGAATTTGATGTTGTGGAGAGGTTTGGGTTTTATGCTTGGTTGGTTGGGTTTTGTTTTGTTCGTTTGTTTTTTTCCTAAAGTGATTGCAAATAACTGCTTTGACACCCTTTTTAGATGCAAGCCATCAGTGTGCCTCTGTGCAATGAGGCCATTGACACGCTTTGGTGCTCAGCAGCTGCAGCTGGGGCACGGGCTCCAGCTCCGTGGAACAGGGGAGAAAGGATGCAAACCCTTGAAGGGAAATAAAAAGCTTCTGGGCAAAGTACACAGAGGTCTCCAGTGATGGCAGACACTGCATTACCGCAATATAATGAATAGGCCATTTCAGAACTGCAGCCACTTTGCTCTTTTGCATATTGAATGCCAGCCACGGGCTTTGCACCACAGGAAAAGCAACATGAGAGACCCAGGTTTCACATCAGAGACCAACTGCCCCCAGCCCTTATAGAGCCCTCTGCTGATTCCTCAAGTCAAAGCCCAAACGAGGGACTTTTTGAATATACCACTATCGGACCATTTCTGGTTTGCTCTTCCCTAAGAGGACTTCGGCTTTGCTGCAGTGATGGGTTTTGTACAGACAGACAGGCAGACAGGCAGACACACACACAAATTACTAAATGTGCCAGTAAGTCAACCACTTAAAATGAAAAGTAGCAATACTTGACAAAATCAGAGTAACGACAGGTGTGGCAGGTATTTAGGAAGAGCAAGACTGAAGGATGTGGCTTATCTCCAAATCATAATGCACTATCCCTGGTTCCTCTCCCAACCAAAGGAAAAGGAGGACTTTTGCCGTTTCAGTTTGAAAAGAGCTGGCAATCTCAGCTATATTATTGCAGCACTTAGATTAATGCAAATATTGACTGGTGGCATATCTGAGGACAGGAAGCCACTGAACTGCAAACTCAGAACTATTTTAGTTAATCTTACTTCTTCATTTGTTTAAAACCTCATTGTTCAATGCTTTTCTGTTTAGTTTGTCACACAAACAGAAAACTCCCGTTCAGTAACATCCTGGCACATTATGGGTTCAAACACAATTGACTTCACCGAACAGCAGCTAAAGCCGCCCTGCACACCCCTCACCTTCCCTACCGCCCCTTTCCACGGCAGCTTGTACTTTTATCGGGCAATTGGGGAAGGCTGATAAGACAGAAATTTAAGCCACTAAGCAGTTTGAAAGCAAAAGGAACAACAAGGGAACAGAGTGCACCCTCAGCAGGTTTGCTGATGATACCGAGCTGGGAGGAGTGGCTGACACACCTGAAGGCTACGCTGCCATTCAGCGAGACCTTGACGGATCAGAGAATTGAGCAAAGAGGAATCTTCTGAAATTCAGTAAGGGCAAGTGCAGGGTGTTGCACCTAGGGAAGAGCAACCCCAGGCACCAGTACAGGTTAGGGGTCGGCCTGCTGGGAAGCAGCACCGCGCAGAAGGACCTGGGAGTCCTGGTGGACATGAGCCAGCAGTGTGCCCTCGTGGTTGAGAAGCTCAGTGGTATCCTGGGGTGCATCAAAAAGAGCTTGGTCAGCAGGTCAAGGGAGGTTATCCTCCCCCCTCCACTCTGCCCTACCCTGGTGAGGCCACATCTGGAATATTGTGTCCAGTTCTGGGCTCCCCAGCTGAAGACAGACAGGGAACTAGTGGAGAGAGCCCAGCAGAGGGCTACCAAGATGATGAGGGGGCTGGAGCATCTCTGGTAGGAGGAAAGGCAGAGAGACCTGGGTCTGTTTAGCCTGGAGAAGAGAAGACTGAGAGGGGATCTAATCAATGCTTATAAACATCTGAACTGTGGGTGTCTAGAGGAAGGGGCCAGGCTCTTCTCAGTGGTGCCCAGTGACAGGGCAAGGGGAGTAAATTGGAATACAGGAAGTTCCATCTGACCATGAGGAAAAACTTCTTTACACTGAGGGTGATGGAGCACTGGAACAGGCTGCCCAGAGAGGCTGTGGAGTGTCCTTCTCTGGAGATATTCAAAACCCACCTGGATGCAATCCTGTGCAACCTGCTCTGGGTGATCCTGCTCTAGTAGGAGGGTTGGACTAGATGATCTCCAGAGGTCCCTTCTAACCGCTAACAATCTATGAATCCGTGAACTCCTTCCTACAAGCCACAGTTAAGCTGTGGGGCTAATTCCTCAAATACAGGATGTCAAGAGCTGTTGCTTTCCGTGTTCTTGGAGCTGCAGCGGGGGACTTCAACTACTGGTCCTGGAGTTCGAGGACAAACACCTCACCCCTGAGGACTCTCACCTCGGGGCCAAGTGATCACGACATCAATATGATGGATGAGCAAATGGCATTTATTAAACTGCATCACAGGTTTATATACTCCCTTTACAGGGCGTGGACACTGTGGGGCTCTGTGCAAGCCATAGGGGTGTGTCTAAGCTAACCGTACAACGTGAAATCTTCCAAACGGGATTCCCTACAAAGAGCAACTACCCTTATTTATACAAAAAAAAAATAAAAATCCATCCAGGTCTATTGAACACAGAGATAACACCCTGACTTAAAGAAATCCCTGAAGGAAATGCAGACTGTACATACTCAGAACTACTGGGCATCACTCACAAAAGTTAGCTAGTAATTTTGGCAAAAAGCTAAAATAGGCAGATGTGGCTCCAAACACACATTCAGACACATCTTCTCAGAACACCAGGTTCTCACAAGCATTTCAAAGACAACTGCATTTTAAAGAAATCCTGATCTTTGAAACTAGAAGAGCACATGAATTAAATACCATCTGCTTATGGGAAATTCATGAATCTTTTTCATTAGAAAGATATCTCAAAACATAGAGTATCAACATCCTGAAACAGCCAGGTATGTTCCACCCACAAACAAATGCGTACGCCTTCGTTCCCAGCTCTGTCTACACACAGATGTGCACAGATGTTTAATTAGTAGTTTAAGACAGAGCACTTTGGTGATAAATCTCCCAATGACATCAATCAGAATTACACATTTAAACATCCTCGAGCATCTGGACACAATCTGCATGGTGAGGGCAGAATAATCTTGTCAGAGGGCTGGTTTAGGACTTCTTTAAATCAGCGTAACTTGTGGAGACATTCTACCAGTTTAAGTGGCACCAGAATAAGCACACCACCAGCTGTGCATTTTACTTTGGCTACCTTTTGCTTTTAACCTGCTTCATGTCTGAAATTTCTATCCACTCAGCCTCAAACTAAGCATTCGCAGACTGTCCATATCTCTCATGCTTGCAGCCTTCCCTCAGCCAGCAAGCAGCCAGCCCCAGCCTTGCTAGATTCCTGGCTTGCTCTCCACCAGCCTTCCCTTCTTTTGCTTAGGTGTTGTCTTCCTAAACATCAGCTGCAACCTGCTCCTGTTTGAACCAAAATAAATGAAATTATTATTCATAAGATAACTATAATTTTGACAAAAATGTCTCAGCATTGCCTTAAGAAGTTTATGCGCTGAAAATGGGACAAGAATTTGTCTAGTTAAGGCCAGTGACTGGAAAAGGGGGAGGATGCTGTGTCTTGAGGTAGCGCTATCTTGATCAGTGCATGTTACTCCTCAGTAGTCACACAGGACTCTTGGCACACATACAGACCAGGATATCCCATGAACCTCAGGAAGTTCAACAAGGCCGAGTGCAAGGTCCTGCTCATGGGTCAGCACAACCCCAAGTACAAATACTGGCTGGGTGGAGAAAATATTTAGAGCAGCCCTGAGGAGAAGGACTTGGAGGTGTTGGTTGATGAGAAGCTCAACATGAGCTGGCAGTGTACGCTTGCAGCCCAGAAAGCCAACCGTGTCCTGGGCTGCATCAAAAGGCACATGACCAGCAGCAGGTCAAGGGACAGGATTCTGCCCCTCTAGCCCGCTCTGCAGCTCTGGGGCCTCCAGGATAAAAAAAGACATAGACGTGTTGGAGAGAGTCCAGGAGGGCCACAAAGTTGATCAGAGGGATGGAGCACCTCT
>VWZZ01000007.1:85999-107728 GCA_013399095.1 Psophia crepitans
GCTCCCCCGCCCCGCTCGCATCCCTGCTCCGGAACTCTCGGTCCTCGCCTCTTCCGCACGGCTCCTCCCGCCGCCGCACCCGCGGGCGTCCCGCGAGGCGCCGCCGCCACCCCTCAGCATCCCCCTCTCCCAGAAACCGGCCGTTCAGCTGCGGCTTAATCTCGTTTTCCCACCTTCCACACACACACCCGGCCCCGTTCTCGCATGTCCCTCCCGTTCTGCCCTCACACGCACTGCTGGTGCAATGACTGTCAAGGGTCTGGCGGGAGAAGAAGGGAGAGACAAAGCCGAGGGCCAGGAAGAGATGGTGGAGGAACCAGCTTGAACCTGGCACGTGGAGAGGAAGGCTTTGTGTCTAGGGCGACAAAAAAAGAGGCCTGAGTCGTGTCCCGCTGAAACAAACGGGAGGAAAACCAGTGTGGCCAGCAGGCCAAGGGAGGTGATCCTCCCTCTCTGCTCCGCTCTAGTGAGACCCCACCTGCAGGACTGCGTCCAGCTCTGGGGTCCCCAGTACAGGACAGACATGGAGCTGCTGGAGCAAGGCCAGAGGAGGGCCACAAAGTTGATCAGAGGGATGGAGCACCTCTCTTACGAGGACACGCTGAGGGAGTTGGGCTTGTTCAGCCTAGAGAAGAGAAGGCTCTGGGGAGACCTAATTGTGGCCTTCCAGTACCTCAAGGGGCCTACAGGAAAGGTGGAGAGGGGCTGTTTGTCAGGGAGTGTAGTGATGGGACCAAGGGGTAAAGGGTTTAAACTAAAAGAGGGGAGATTTAGATTAGATATTAGAAAGAAATTCTTCCCTGTGAGGGTGGTGAGGCACTGGCACAGGTTGCCTAGAGAAGTTGTGGAGGCCCCATCCCTGGCAGTGTTCAAGGCCAGGTTGGATGGGCCTTTGGGCAACCTGGTCTAGTGGAGGGTGTCCCTGCCCATGGCAGGGAGATTGGAACTAGATGATCTTTGAGGTCCCTTCCAACCCAAACCATTCTATGGTTCTATGATTTTCCTGGAAAAAAGGAAGCCCTGAGGCGAGGTGGTGTCTTTTATCAGGGCAACAGGAATGAAAATGCTTTGGCGAAAAAAAAATAAAAAAAAAATCAGACCTGTGTTTTCCAGCATAAGCCCTTCAGGTCTGAAAAAGAAGTGGCAACCTTTGTGGCTGAGTAAAAGCTGAAAATGATTGCTCTGATATTTTAATAATTAGACTATCTGAGTGTGAAAATAACCAGTTAAACACGCAATACAAGATGAGCAAGAGCAAAGCCAAGAAGCCTGTCTCCTCTGGTGTGTAAGACAGGGTGACATATCACCCTGCGGGAGGAGAAGGGAAGGGGAGTTGCGTGCTAGAAAACCCTTGGGCCCATAGAGCCTGTCCTTTTACTATTCAGTAAAAAGCAATACATTTTTGCACTCTGGATCCATGAGAAATCATGTTTAGATCCCTCTTGAGGATCAAGACCAGGTTCTCAGAGAACAAATGCTCCTCCAGACGTCACTAGGAGTTTAACTGGTGGTTGGCACATCCTGCCTTTGGCTATTGAATTCCATGTACTCCCCTTGTCCATGAGGAGGTGCACTGGGAGAAGCGGAGTAGATCCTAGGAAATGCAAGAGCAGAGGGGCCAGGAACTCAGATAGGAAAGGAACGGTGGATACTGGCAGGCTGCTGAAGAGAGGCGGCCATGTCCAGTCCTCCTTGTGCAGGCATGTGATGGTTCACAGGGAATTCGTTTCTGATGACAACAGCGATCTCCAGCAAAGAGCGTTGGATGTTGGCGCTGTTGGAAAGCTGGCATTGGAAAATGCTGTTGCAGGTCGAATCCTCTTTCAGTGCAGGAAGCTCTTGGTGAAAGTTTAATCATTTTCTGCAAAGGGTTCGGCGAGTAGGAAATTTTGTAGTAAGCTGTTTCATGATATCCACGTGGCTCTTTCAAAAGCATATCCTGTCTCTGCAGGAGAGCATCCTCATCAGGAAAAAGATTGTTCATAAGCATCACCCTCGAGCATCACCCTCAGAGCAAGCACCCTGGTGCCATATGTATACATTGCTGTTTAGAAGCTGCCATTTTGATCTTGATCAGGATGCCAGGAAGCGGACGTTAGCATACGAATAGTCCAGGGACAAGTTTAATAGAGAAATAATAACTACACGATTTTGTGGTGGGGAAAAAAAAAAAAAAATCAATGGAGGAAGGGAAGTTTCCAGCCATCAACGTCTTTTATGTTTGCTGTGTAAAACCTAGTGGTATAATTATTTAAAGCTCTTGCTCAAGGTGGTTTGTAAAAAGTTTGGGGTAGTGCAAGCCTGCTCTTCTTCGTGTATGTCCGGGTTACGGAGAAGTGAACACTTGCCAGTCTTAAATGTGAGTGGCACAGCACTCAATGTAAAATGAAAGGAAAAGTCGCTTATGCAGAACGTCAGCCCTTGGTGTATGATCAAACTGAAAGAACCGATCTGCTTCGCAGAGCATCAGGTGAAAACAACAGGACATTTACATCGTATTAGCAGGGAGATTTATAACATCTAATGAAAAGATTTTCATGGGGGTTTTATAACTGTGAAATCAATATGGATAAAAGTAATCTGATTTAGGCAGAAAGTCAATATGCCATGATTAAGCAAATTACACAAATGACATACAATCCCATTAGCACTACCAAGCCAAATCCTCTGCCTTTTGAAGCAAGAAAGTGATGGGGCTTTTCAGTTAATTACCTGGGCACTGAATGATGCTCAGACAGCTCTCCGACAAAGTTAAAGGAAACGTGGGCTGACGTGCCGGAGAGAGCGACGGGGTCATCCATCTCCAGAGGGAGGAGGGAGGCAAAGCGGCTAGACGAGCTGAATGAAACGCTTGTCTCCCACGTTGCAGAGTGCTCTCAGGAGGACTCATTCCAATTAGAAGTGATACGATATGGAACTGTGTCAGTCCATAAAAAATTTCAGCTCTCCATTCTTGGCAAGGAAGACCATCCAGAGGAAGGCCAGGAACACCGTACTTTACTGCGCATCCAAATACTGAAGTCATCTCACAACATTTAGTTCAACGGGAATTTTGTCTGTCCGAGCAGAAGCAGAAACTGCCTGTCTCCTTGGCGTAGGTTTAGCTGATAAAATCCTGGCATGCCATTTACGAAAGCAATGGGAAGCATCCAACTGCAGCGACAAGCATAATAATAAAGTACTGTTAACTGAATACGACGGTAAAAGTAAGGGCTGAGAAAAGGAGTAACACGTTAAATAGTATGCCAACCCTTTGTGAAGGAACTAGGAATAGCTGCATCTGCGTTTCTACATCCCTGAACCCTGATGTTTTGCATCATCTAGGAAGGCTCCATACCTGCAGCATAGGGCTCATTTGTAGTTTACACCCACCTAAATTAATTAAGCACTCAACTGGAATTTAACATGCTGTACTTTGGCAGGGCTCAGTCTCCAGGTCAGTTTTTAAATTAGAGAAGTTATCTGTAAATTGAGGACCACCAGTGAAACAGCACCCTTGGCAATACGTTTTAATAAATTGAATTGTAGAGCTCAGGGGAAAAAAACAAAACAACTCAATAGTGTTCTGACTTGTGGAAAGAGAAAGCAAGCAAATGCCTCCCGTCTGCACTGCTTACAGATTCGGTTGCGCACAGACCTGGTTCATCAAGACTTGAGTGTTAACAGATAGTTTCCCTCCTGGAGGCTTCTGCTCCCAAAATGCCACTTTGCATGTGATTTTTACTTTGTGTGTGTGTATGGGTGTGTATATATATAAAAAAAATCTTCCCTCTGTGCTGTACATCATATTGAACTCAATATCATTTTCCTTATTTTTACCAATACCTTATTTATTTTTAAGATACTGCTTTTTGGTATGCCAATCATTTGCCTTTCCTTGCATTTGTATTGAAGAGGTGCTGTGGCATTATTGTGGTCGAGGTTTTACTGTCTGTCTGAAGCCAGTCCACATCCACAAGTAACTCTGCATTTCCACCGACTTCCCGTGGGCGCCCACGACTTACTAACACAGTTGCTGTGAGCTTATTTCACCAGCTTTTTGGAGCCCCAGAAAAGAGTACTCCTGCATGGGAACAGGGCTACGTCCCCTTCTCCCGCCCCGGCATCCATCAGCAGGGATGTGCTAACAGTGGGAAGGCACCCCATAAGCTTGTCAGAAGGCTTGAACAGAACGGCTGCTGCCCTTCCCAGTCATTCTGCATACGTTTATGTCAGTACCTGCTTAGTGAGGAGGTTTTAGTTGAACTGGTGTTAAAGTTTTCCCATCGCAGCTGTAAGACGTGCTGATTCTTCACGTGTATTGTCCGTATTTCTGTGGTAAGTGCTCAATACCAGGAGATCGGTAATTTATCAAGTTAAGACCTGATTTACAAACAGGTAAAATACACAGATAAAATACTGCAGCTTATTTTTAGCCAGTTCCCACAGAGCTGTGTGATCTAGTCCACCTTCAGACTCAGCTGTAAGGAGCTCAGGACACCAAACTTCTTTAGCCTTTTACTGGATGAGATGTTTTCCAGATACTTTTCGTAGCTCTTCTTGCTTACCAGGTAAAGAGCATCCTCTTCAATTCCTCTTCCATCGTAGCTTCATGCAAAAGATTGATCGTCGTTGCCTCCCCCGCTGAAGGAGAGAGGAGAGCACTGCCACCTTTCACTGCACTGGAAGGAGAACGGGAGAGACTTCTCTTCCTTTCTTTTCAAGCCCTCATCACTACTGAAGCTGTCAGAGGGAGGCATGTTTCTGCATAATACATAAAAGAAGTAACTATAAAAGACCAAAATATTAATATATAGGCATAAAACATGCTAAGTATCACATATTTTGGATAAAGAGGGAACTCCGCACATTCACTTGCCTACCAGAGAACGATGTAGGAAATGGTTGGGTTGACAGGGACGGATCTCTGTGTTTCCAAAACGACTACAGTCGCACCAAGAGGAGCTGCCTACATCTCAACTCGTACCGTTTCAGCAGTCTACAGCATCCAGACTTAACAGCAAATGTAGGCTGTGATTGTGAAGGTACGGACTATACCTTCCTACATTATTCTCATTCAATTAAGGAGATGTTGCCCTCAGTTTTTGCACCAAATGCAAGAGGAATTAATTTTGCTAGGTAGCATGTTCAGGCTGAGTTCCCACTAGAAAACCGAATGAGGTGCCTACACTCATCTCCTCACATGATATACGCATTTAATTCCTACCGGTCTGTTCTTCCATTTGGCTGTAGCTAGTTCTCCAGCTGGAATAAATAAGGAAGAAGGAAAATAGTTCTCTTGCTGGTACTGTTATTTGCTGCTGTTAGCTCTTCAACCACTGTCTCTCATCTGTCTTGTAGAGCTCTACTAGAGTTTTCCAAATAGATTGAGAATCCAAAAGGTTTTATCTGGGTGAAAGACAAAACCAATGTAAATCTTAGGTGATACAGAAACTGATGATTTAGTAATTGGAAAAAAAAAATCATCTTCTCACAATAATAGCTAAAAGAATGGAGTGGAAAGCCAAAATTTTCAGAGCCTCATATGCAAAAATCAATTGTCTCTTTTTAGGTGTTTAAGGGATTTCTCTTCTTAAACTGTACTGTTTCAGCAGCAATCCAGTTTATTTAGTGATCCTGCCTCACCATTTTTCTATCCCCTTGAAAACTATGCACTAACATTGCACTTAAAGGCTTGCCCTGGCTTTCAGTACTGGGGTATATTTCAGCCTGATTTATGGTCAATTTGTGCCCAAATGATAATGCATCATTTAACGTAAAATGTATTCCTAAAACATTTATCATATGCCGTATATCAGTAACTGAAGGAATTTGTCTGAGCCAAGAAACAAACAATCCATCAGGTAAATTTTTCCCATTTGGTAAAAGTGGTTTGTTTGGGTTTTTTCCTTCCTTTAGTCCCTCCAGACCTCTGCACTTTCATGCTCATGTAACAGAACGCTGCTCAGCACTTGCCATTCCGCTGTGCTATGTGCTTCGTTAAGTACATGCTTAAACATGAGTGTGTGCTTGTGCTTTACTGACCTGAGGGGAACGGAGCGGCAGACGAGAAGCTCGGCACGTGCTTAGGGTGACCCGGGACTCAGGCCGCCTTTTGGGCACACCGCCGGCAGCGAGTAGCCGTCACGTTTTGCACTTCTCATGCTTTCTGACAGCTGTCACATGTTTGTTTGCACAGGGTTGGAATTACAACCTCGCTGTACATATTCATATGCTGCATATTTTTAAATGCACACACACACGTACATTGCAAACCAAACACGCACAGGCGTCTTCTGAATTATTTTTTGTTGACTAGCGTTGGTCTCACTAGTAGGCCTGTCACTACGTGTCTTTATTTCACACTGACAACAGTGAGATCAGTCACTCAGAGTCGATGAACCTCATTACCACAGCCCAGGGATCAATGGATCAAAAAGCTTTTATCACTATAACGAGAGGAGACACACTTTTATTCGGCAATATGCTGTAATCAAATCCTCTGTGTGCTGTTTCTTTTGATTTATGTATGTTAGGGTGGCTATAAGGAGGACCTGTGGATAAAAACACGTAAATCCAAAACCAAGCCATATATTCTAAAAGCACGTGGGCTGTGACCCAGGTAGCTACTCCTAAAGTCGCTGCACCAGCCCCACAGCACCACTCTTAAAGGGACATTGAAGGAATTATGTTTCCTTCATCTCCACTGACAAACACCCATCAGGACCCCTGTGAGGACGGGGACCGGTTATCACGGTGCGAGAGCTACGGTTAAGGAAAAGCGAAGCTGCACCAGTGGAGAATTCAGAGCACCTGAGCCCGGGCATTCAAAACTGACAACATGCCTCTCTCATCCGTGACTACAGAGGAACTCAGAAACACCAATCTCACGACACCAAAGCTAGCCGAGCGATAGCCCTAAAACTTAACTCACCAATACCCCCATACTTAAGAAGGTTTGATATGTTCTCAATTGAACTCGCTTGCCAGCGCTGTCCCAGTCTCGCCTAACTCGGTGTTTCTTGGCTAAGAAGCGAGATCTCCTCCATGGTTGAAGTTTAAACTCGGACCAGAAGAGGCTGTTGAATGTATCAAACAGGTCAGAGAAAACACATCTCACTGACTTTCAAAAGGCATTGCCCCAGCCTACAGCTTCTCTCCGTAATCTTCCTAATAACCTCGTGGGGATTGCAAGTAAAGGTGAATGTTGAAATTGTGAATTTTCACAACAGAGCTCTTTTTTTCCCAGAGGACTGGCTCTTTACTGCTAGCCTTGGGACTTCTGGGAAAAGCGCTCGGCTACCTGGAGAAATACATCAAAGAGAAATGATAAATCAAATCTCCCTACTGATTGCTGTTCTTTGTCCAGCACCAGGAGGGGATTAGACCTGCTGCAAGAACTGTGGTTTCTACATCAACTTCAGGCTGACAGGAATTTGGGTATCTGAGACACAGAGACACAATGGATCCTTATCACAGTTTTCTTAAGTAGCTTAGCCCTCTCCCCAGTCAGCATCTGCTTTGCGAACCACCAACAGCTCTTCCCCCTTCTCCCAGCAGATCCCCAGGACAGCGGGGCAATCTCATAAGGAAACCCAACACGCCACAACCTTCCGCCCAAAAGGATAAACTGTAATTTAAATTCTGCGAGCATCGTTTCCCACACAAAAATCCCACCGATTTCAACTCAGGCGCTTCCAGGTGCTGAGCACAGCGAGAGTTCGCGGCTCCCCAGGGCGGGGAAAGGCACGTTGCAGCCTGCATTTCAGCGATGCTGTCGCAGCAACGTAGGGCACCGCTGCTCCACAGACAGCTAGCCCTTCCTGCTAGCTGCGCTGTGACCACGTTCATCAGCTGATGACAAGACCTATAAAACAAATCCAGGATTATAAACCAGGTCCTATCCTACTTCCAGAGAAAAAGCTTTGAACCTTTCTCTAAGTGGAACTAACTCGACTTCAAGATTATACCAGCTCACATGCCATTACATTTATGTATCTTAACTTTCTCTAAAATTACAGCTGAAGACAATGCTATTAGGTATATAATTAAAAGACTGTAGATTGTGTCCTTCCTATGATTTTCCTATGATTTCCTATTTTTCCTATGATTTTCCCTTTTTAGTGAACCTCTAGTGACAAAGGTCCTTTTCAACAGCCTGAACTTAACCCACTGGAACTCAGGGGAGGGTTCCCAGAAGCTTTAATGGAGCTGGACTGTTTAGATTTTTTTTAAGCCTAACACAAGTGGATTTTGTCTCTTTTATCTCATTTCACTACGTCAAAACAAAAATCACAAGTGGGAAACAGGTACTAGACATTAGCAAGTCATGAAATACTGGTCACATGGTGGGTCCTGTGATCCACCACTTTTCTACAGGATACTAAATCTCACCGATTCATACATCAGGTGTCTCTACTTTCCTTTTCAGCCTCCTTTTCCAAGTCTGTTACCCTGAGACCCTGGTGGTCACACAGGCTTCCACCACTTGTCGACAGGTCCAGTTTACACCGCAGCTTTCAAAGGTTTTGCCTGGCATTCTTGGCACACGTGCTTTCCATTAGCCGGTCACTTAATGTTTATTATTGCACATGTTAACTATCACACACTGCTTGCGTGAAAAGTTCAGGTGAACAATAACCTATTTATCACCTTTGAGAGATCCAAACCTGTTCTCCCTCCACAGAAGAGACACCTTCTGCAGTTGTGCGTGTGGGCAGTCAAAGCTTGAGCCCTCAACCAAGTAAGTTGGGATACATAGGACTCTTCTGTGCCCAGCTATTTCCAAATCGTCTATTATGCTATGGCTTAATTTGGCGTGTGCTGCACAGACACAGTAGTTCAGAAAAGTAAACTGTGGGACTCCACAGGACTTGTTATCAGCATGAGATATGCCAGAAGAGGCATAATTATCCAGCTCAGTAATGTGAAAAACACTGAATTTCAGCATCTGGATAGCAAAAAGGATGCTGTGTTCCTGCCAGCCATTAAAAAACACAACCCAGACAACAAAAAAGAAAAAAACAAACAAAGAAAAAAACCCCAACAAACCAACCAAACAAAACCCAAACCCCTCAAACACCCCACTCTATAGGACAAAATTTTTGGCAGGTATAATTCAATTTGAATCAGTGGAACTATTAAGGCAAGGAACTTGCAATCCCCAGACTGATATTCACTGCAGATAATCCGAGAAGTCCAGCAGCTGTGGTACCAGAGCAGGCTCTCTTGCTTACGAGCGGCGTTATTCACCCCTCTCAGTGACTGGCCCTGGTATGAGAGAGGTTCTGGGAGGAAACTGGCAGTAACAACCCTGTCATCCCATAGACCAGCAAGAATGTAAGACAGATTTGGAGGTCTACAGGATATTTTCATGGTTCACCTGATTTCTACTGCGTCACTTCTAGCACTACTCTATTAAAAGAATGTTGCCCACTCCCAGCCTTCTCGCTCAGTTGACAACGACCGACCAGGAGGCACTAGCAATGTTAGAATAGGCTTGGGATGTCTTCCAACATGGAGACAGCCGCTGCCATGCCCAGGCTGTGAGACTGGGGTTTTGGTAGAGGCTCCTCTGTAAGAAATAAACAGCCTAAGCTCAGCCTCAGCTCTGATTTCAGAGAAAAGCAGAAACTTTGAAAAAATTAGCAGTATGCGATGCTTCCCCACCCTCCTGGTGAGTGCTTAACAGACCTGCACGTCCCAGGTAAAAGCGAGACGTGCTGCTGTCCTCAGCCACATCACCGACAAAACTGGGACCAGCCTGGTTGGGCTGGTCGCAGCACACATGAAAATGGGTGAGATGTTTAATTACCTCACTTTCCCTGACACATGATACATTAGTCCAGGCATCCCAGTGTGATACATTAAACAAACTCTGCTCACAATTGGTTGACAGCAGCAGTGACATGAGGTATAAGCAAAGTTTAATTGTCACCTTGTCAAAAGGGCACGAACTGAAGTTATTTTTACCTCCTCTTGTCCACCACATTTATTTGATTCCCTAACTATAGCATGCCATTGCTGCAGCCACAAAGGGCTTTCTGACAACCATCAGGATCCTGCTGAAGGAATGTCTGTAACAATACATAAATTGACTTCTATTTTTAGTCAATATTAGAGCTTATCTAAGTAAACATTAATTCTGGCTTCCCTGTAGTCAGCATCCCTCCCAGAAATAAACGCTCTTATTCTCAACCTAAAAATAAGCCAGTGACTTCATGCATTTGCCCCTCAGGCTGCATCTCCCCACCCTACGCTGTCTAGCGGCTCACTGAAAGTCACCCTCACCCTCTGTCTGTTTAGAAAACTGATTTCCAAGGAGACAGTGGTGCATGAGTCCTGGACAGGGCCAGCGAAGACAAATGAAGTGTTTAATGAGAAGTGTTTAGTGAGTAGTTGCACGTAACCAGCACACAGAAGAGGAGCTCAAGAGGCCACTTGTACGACGCAACGCTGGCTGTCGCCCAGCGGCTCCCTGGGATGGCAGTGCTCTTGCCCGGGGGAAGTTCCAGGCTCTGCCAAAACCTCTGGCTTGCCCTGCTGGTTTACCGAGGTGTTCACACGCGCCCATCCAGAGGTCAGGTCTAGCTCTCCACGCAGAAAGGCTGTCTCCAGTCACTAAATTTACAAATAAATAAACAAACAAAAAGGTTTCATACCACTGCAAGTCACTGAGGCAGGCGTTTCTATCTGCCTATGCTTAAAGGCCCAAGCGTGGTCCTGCACGCAGCTCTGCACAGCACTCTACAAAAGCAACCAGGCATCTGTCCCGATCCGATGCTGGGGAGGTTTTGATGTGATCCCAAGAAATGAGATTAAGACGCAAATGAGGTCAAATGCCGTATACCAAAACAGTTTTTGTTACAAAAGTAAAAAGGAAAGTAGGAGAATAGCAGTGATAGGATAGAGTAGAATAAACGGCAGAAATTAAGCAAGCATTCGGAACAGAGTTGCAATAGTCACCACGATGGATCCGCAGCGTCCTGGGTGTCCAAGTCTCTCGGTGTTCGGTGGTGGGCTACCACTCTTCACCCTTAGTTCTTACACCTTTCAGAGCGCGGAGTCATTGCAGGTGCACAACGGGACCAGTCGAACACGCGGCTGGTCACGTGCCGATCACACGCAGACCCTACCCATGCGTAGGCCCCACTATCAGCTTGGGGGTTCTTGCAGTTGGCAGCCCCCACAGCTACAGCAACAGGATGAATAACCTCAGGGTCTTCCTGGCAGTTGCCCGGATGACTGCACTCATAAGCTCGTCACCATGATAAGGCACGTCTGAGGTCTTGTCCATTGTCATCGCTCCTCCGCACACCCTGTTTGGCAACTGAACCGGTTCTGGGCAATCCTTGAGGCACAGATCACCTTCAGTCCTTTACAGCATCTCCTTCTAAGACCTTATTCATGCTGCCCATTCACACTGGTGCATTCTCTCCTCTTTGGCTGTCACTGCATTGAGCAAGTGACACCAAAAAAATGAACATTAAAACCCCCTACAGATGCAGGTCGTTCAGGCGCACAGATAAAGGCGCACCCCGATTCCCAGGGACTGGCACGGCAGTTTCATGTTTATTCACTGGTCGAATAAAGAGAGCACCGTAAGACTGGCAAAACTCCCACGGTATTTTTTAGGTAGTATGGGGATTTCCTTGTCTTGAGGAAAAGTACAGGCAACCTGGATCTCTCCTGCCCACCCTGTACTTATAGCAACATTGTCAGAGGAACCTGCAGGTTCGTCTTAGAAATGAGGTCCCACCACGGCAGGACCTGCACAAAAACATACAAAAACTGTGCTGCATCTCAGAGTTTAATACCCTGAGAATCATCACGCCCTGAACACGCTCTGCAAAGCTGAGGGAAAAAAAGAATCCACGCTTGACTAAGCTAGACTCCTCCTGTACTGAATTTGTGCCTGGATCAGATTTAATTCAGTGAGCAACAGCACAGGAATCTTGGGGCTGAAGCGTGCTGTGCTTTAAATAACATGGAGATAACACTCACCGTGGCTGCAGGGCTTCAAGGTGAGGACAGTTTCTTTCTACGGAGAAACGCTTTTCGGGGAAGGTGAAGCTAGAATTCAGTGTGGGAAAGCAAAACACTTGCTCTCTGAAGAACAGCCCAGCCTACTTACTGCTTTCATTACTGTAAAGGAGGACTCCAGTCTTTCACCTCGTCCCTCCTCCTCCTTTTTTGTCTTTTTCAATTTATTTAATCACAGTTCTAAAAGGGCCACGTAACTCTGGTCCTATCCTAGGTTGTGAGGAGGGGAACTAGAATCATAGCTCATAGAATATCCCAAGTTGGAAGGGATCCATCAGGATCATCGAGTCCAACTCCTGGCTCCACACAGGACCAGCCCAATCAGAGCAGATGACTGAGAGCATTGTCCAGGCACTGCTTGAACTCAGCAAAGCTCAGTGCTGTGACCACTTCCCTGGGGAGCCTGTTCCAGTGCCTGACCACCCTCTGGGTGAAGAACCTTTTCCTGATCTCCAACTAAACCTCCCCTGTCACAGCTTCATGCCATTCCCTCGGGTTCTATCGCTGGTCACCAGAGGGAGGAGATCAGAGCCTGCCCCTTCACTCCCCCTCCTGAGGAAGCTGTAGGTTGCCATGAGGTGTGCCCTCAGTCTCCTCTTCTCCAGGCTGAACAAACCAAGGGACTTCAGCCTCTCCTCATACGTCTTCCCCTCTAGACCCTTCACCATGTTTGCTGCCCTCCTTTGGACACCCTCCAATAGTTTTATGTCCTTTTTGTACTCGTCTGTATATTACAAGCCCTAGAGAGCCACCATCGCAACATACACCTGTAAGAATTGTTGGATTGGCTATGTCTTTACATATAGTTAGCAATTTGTTTCAGCTTATAAAACATCTCCAAATCTATGGGCTTTTTCACTTCTAGGCACAGGGAAGCGCTGCCCATTTTGTTAAGGGATACAGAAAAGTCTATTATTTTCAATCCCACAGTTCACTTCCAGAATAATTTGTTTCATCAGCAAGGATAATAATTTGGTAGTTTCCATAAGGATATATAGATTCGTAAGTGAACCAGAATATTCACAGTAACTTCAACACAGGGTATTCCATTCCAGCAATTCTCATGCTTTGGGGCACAATAATCTCACAGGCAGTGGGGGGGTCCACTTCTCGTCGGCTTGTGCCCACTCACGACAGATTACTTCCACTTCTACACAAAGCCAGCAGCATGTTCAATGCTTCTCATCCGACCTGCCGTGATGAATCTTACATCCCAAATAACCTTACTTGGCACCTACTTCTCTCTTCCTCATTCAGATACTCTTTCTCTCAGTTTTCCATTTCAGCTGTTTCTCCGGAGCCTGTGGCTTGAGTGAGAGACTGGCAAGACACAGCAGCAGAAGAAACTCGCAGTTAAAGAACCACAGAGCCTATGTCATGTTGGCTGCACACAGTGATGCCTGTTCTAAATTTGTACATACTGTTTCTTTGATAATTTTTATTGATTTGCAAAAGATATACTGCTGCCTCATCCAAGTTAGAAAACTTCAAAGTGCTTCCCTTACTCCAGTAAAACTGGATGGTGCATAACGCCGCTGTGACGGCTATTTGTCTTGCAGACATCAGCACTGTTAACAAGCAGGAATCACAGATCTAAATAAGAAGGCCAAATACTTTCTTGGACCACTAAAGTTTCCAAAATATAAACAGTGGCAAAGATTACAGCATACACTCTGCTATTCATCCTTTTTCCTTTCAGCGAAGTGAAATGCTTACAAAAACGCTGGCGATTCAAGCCGCCCAGCCAGAGAGAGGCTGGTGCAGCCCAGCCAGTAAAGGCCCCTCTCTCTGCCGCCGGCGTGCTGACCCGCTTCGGCATGAGCCCCCAGGCACCCTCCAGACCCTGAACCACTCAGGCATGGTTAGCGAACAACTACCTCCTTCATCTGCCCTGTGGCCACCATGTGATGACGTGACCTGGGCTGCTCTAGAATCTGCAACCAAGATGAGCAAGTCATGTGTCAGCGCAGATGTCTGCACCACACTTAACTCTGTCATCTTCCATTGCTGTACCACGATGCGCTAGCACAGCCATAAAGGTAACACGTAATTACCACGGGCTTAATTACCGCTCCTCTGAAATGTCACAGGGCATTACGTGGCAACTGCAGGAGGTAATAGCTGTCACTGTTCCACAGTGAAAGAACAGGAAATCTCTAGAGATTTCTTTGAGTCAACGTGCCTTTAAAATTACTGTACTACATACAGAAAACTAAATGTTAAATGTTAACTAAAATCAGCGTGAGGGCCTGCAAAAGAAGAGACAAAGGTGGCAACTCGAGGTCATAAACGCAATGTAGAATAACATGCAACTTCCTGCTGACTTCTGTTCTAGCATCTCTAATTTGCAACGTTACAAATACACACAACCGACCGGAGTGTGAAAATCCCACGCTAGCAGTGCTTTTGAGGGCCAGGGTCTGGGAACAGCCACAAGGATTTACACCGAGCTGGGCCGGGATATCCCACTGCCAGCAGCTCCTGCTCATCTTGATTTCCATAATGGATCAGTAATGGCATTGCGAAAGAGCAAACGAAAAATTAGTTTCTCAGTTTAACAAACGCTATAGAGGGGAAAAAATATTTTCTGCAGCACATAGGGATGGACAGTAAGAGTGCACGCAAGAAGTATGAATTGCAAAAGGAAACCAATCTTCTCAGTATTCATCCTACTTTTTGGAGAGTCTTGAATCCTCATTTTAGAGAAGAGGACCAGATACCACGTAACTATGTAGGAAAGAAAATTAATTTTAGTACAGCTCACAGAAAGAAGGACTGTAAATGGCAGAACTGGAAATTGGATGGATTTATACATGTTTTATAAAAGTTTGAAATAGTATGTTGCCAATAAATATCAGCCTAGGCACTGAAGTAATACAGGAATAGAAAAAAAGGCATTTTTCATCTAAATTAACAACCCTTAGGACACTAGAGGACACCTGATAAATATTTTAAGCCCTATTTGTATGAACAGATCTACACATTTTTTTCCATGCATACGTGCACGGGTCCATAAAATTGTAGATACGATGTGTACTGCACTGGGGGAAAGTTCAACGTAAGACAATCTAAATACATCTTCTTGCAGCAGCATCTTTTAACAATCCAGTCTGAACAAGCTTGGGATCCTCTAACCTTTGCTAAAAAGGCAGCCAAAACTTGGACACAGTCTTTGGCTTTTAGCTACGCATGTCTAAACAAGGATATTTTATAATCAGAAGTATTTGTGGCCTGGAGTATATTAGTTTATAGTCACAGTGGCACTACTAGCACTATTTTATGACACTCCAGCAACAAAAAAACACTACTCAAAGTGAAACGCGCATTTTCACGCTTTCACCCTAACTCATTTCCTTTATTTAAACTCTAAATAAATGCATTATTTACATATTGTCTTAAAAAATAAATAAATCGATCAGCAGTTAAAACTTCAGTGTGATAAAACTCTTGTACTTAGTAACACACTTTCCCATTATGTTACGGAATAGTTATGTGATTGCTTATGAGTTATATATAGAAGGGGAAAAATCCCCACATTTCACTTTTCCAAAATGTGAATTTAGGGAGTAATCTGATTTTAGTTAAAAAAAAAATTAAAAAATTAAAAAAATCAAGAATATCTCTAAATCTCCTTTATGTTCTTTAAATAGGTCACCTATGGAAAAAATAAATTTACTCCATCCAACGTTGTATGAATATTATACAGAGTATTTCAGTTTGCTCTGAGTCCATGCCTGACAAAGTACAGCCTACAACTAGTATCTTTCATGGAAAGGGAAAAGAACAAAAAGAGAAAATGTGAAAAATAGGTTATCTGTGAGGACAAGAGGACTGTAAGCGATCATGGCGATACTCACTGCCAGATCCCTGCATTTAATTTCCCACGGCCTAAGACAACGTATACCTTACATGGAAACCTGAAACTCAGATCTACGTTTTAGACTGCTATAACGATGGCGATAGCAAAATCCTACACGTCCCCAGGCAGAACGAGAGGAAAAGGCATTTTTCACTGCTAAAGGCACCTGCATCAAGTCTGGCCCAGGCTGCTGCTCCGTCAGGCAACGTGCTGGAGGATGCCGTTCTGCTGCGCAACAGAAGCAAAGAGAAGATCTTAGTACTGAAACCTTTACAAAGATGATCTTTTTTTAAACCAAGTTTGATACATTTGATAAAAGGGAAAAGCTCAAAAAAAAAGAAAAACAAAAGGCAGCTATGAATAATAAACCAGCATGAAAATAAGAGATTTTGCCAGAGACAAGGCAGTAGGAAATAAAAGATGGAACTCTGGGTCCTTAACTGTCAAGGGCAAGCCATGTCCGTCTAGACTGTGAACAATAACTTAAATCCAGATGTATTCTTTAGACACCTGCAGGTCACAATAGATCTTGGAGCGCTCAGACTGTTGCACTACTCCCAGTTCTGCTAGAACACAAAACCGCACAATTAAATTCAGCTTCTTACCAATTTCTTTTCCTGCAGATGACAAAAAAACCCACAAAAGGTGAATCCCATTGCGTTTGCAAAAACAAATGCCTCAAAACCAACAAAACCAAAAGAAACCCCAACTGTATCAAACATCCCAGGTCATTGGCCCGCACTTAATTTTTTGGAGCCACGCATAATATTAGGCTGCTATCTGTGCCCTGGCCTGAGGGCAAGCTCACTGACAGGACATGGAAAACCACTGGACAAGAGAAAAGGCTCAACTTGACAAGTGACAGTGACAAAAGGGAGAGTGTTGTGAGGAATGGCGGGATCTCACAGGTGGTTATGGGGAGCTTAGGCAGGAAAAGGGCAAATATTAGAGATGCAGTCCTGAAATGCCAACGAAGCCGAGGCAATCGCAGCTCTGATACTGTATGAAGCTGAGATTATCTGGAGAACAGTATGAGAAATGCAAAACTTTGGGTAGTGCCCTTGGGCATGACAGCTGGAGCAGGACCACATATCAAATCTCAGTTTGCACCACACCACACTAATCAAACCTGTTTCTGCGGGCAGGAGGACCCACAGTTTTCCTTGGCCAACAGGAGAACACGCAGAGGAAAAGGCTGAGCATCCCCGTAGCAGGATGCAGGTTCCAGGCCTGACAGCATCAGCAACCAACAATCGCTTCCTACTAGTATTCAGAAGTAGGTCTCAGGCGGGCAGTGTATTTAGAAGGCCTGTTTATGTTCAGAGATGAGCTATTTAGTGGACAGCTGCTCCTACAAACACTTGTTAAAAATTATATTCATGGAGGACTGATCATCTTGAGCCATCTTGGCAAACTAGCACACACAGTACAGATGACAGTTATCGATCTGGTAAGTATCAAAGTAGCTGGAGAACAAGTTAAATTTATCTATACTTGCATATCGCTTCAGAGGGTCACAACTCACATGCCAAGATGACCAGACGGGCGCTATTTAAAAGAACAAAAATACATAATTTAAAACTTTTAGAAAGCAAACTTCCCTACTTGCTATATTCTCTTGCCAGGTTTTCAGTGCACCACGTTTCTGTTTCACAGGTTGAGATCCCTGGAAAATCTGAAGGTCTCTGCTGACTTCCTACAGTTCAATGTACTTGAATAGCTCTTCTTATGACAGGGATTTCAGCCTGGAAATGTCTCAGCTAAGGATGTCTCAAACAGGAATAACAACAAAACTGGCAGATTCTTTCAGAAGAAAAATGATGCCAAAGAAGTTCCAAAATTATACAGTAAATAAACTTTATTTCATCTCAGCTCTTGTCAGATTAGTGCTGTCAACAGTCACAGATCAGCATATGATACAGTTATGTATTAACTATTTACAATTTACAGTAACGTACTTTTTATCCAGAAAATATAAGTACAAAAGCTAGGAGTAAACAAATGAGGTACTGCCAGTTGGATTTATTGTAGGCAAAAGCATATAGAAGTGACCTTTAGCAAACAATCGTAAGATCAAATCGGGAGAGAGTAGTCATCAAGAGTGCCTAGTTCATCAGGAAAATCACCTCAACCGCTACCCATCCAAAAATGTATTGCACAATTCATTCAAAAATAAAAAAATAAATAGAAGAAACAAACCATTTATTTCAACTCTTAAAAAACACCCAATAAAGCCTGTATAGAGATACAGTAGTGGGCAATTCCTTCCTAGGATAAAGTATTTTCTCTCCTTTAAAAAAATAACCTTTAACACAAAATAGAAGACAGCGTTCAATAGACGAGCAGAAAGACTCATCACCAGATAACCCCTGATTAGCATTTCTTGTCAAGGCAGTTTTAACTATATTCATGGTCCAAAGGTGGTGCTGAGTTTTGGTTCTTGCTGTTCCATTTGTGACCTTGAATAACAGCTTTTCTTCGCGTCCCTTCTCAAGGGACGACAACAGAGATATGAGCATATTTCTAAGCAGCAGTGTCATGAGACATTCTCATCACAATTTCTTCAAGATGGTCGTAGCCATGACTAGAAGAATGAAAAGTGAACAGAATGAAAATGAACAAATGTTACCTTTTTGAGACCAACTTAGAAGAACTTAATATCGAAATCACAATGACACAGTTTATTGATAAGAACAGGAGATGGAAAAACTTCAGATAAATCAAACTGTGAAATTACTAACTGATTTGGAGCACATAATTTCACTGCAGTATCTTCAGAGCACTTGAGAAAGCATGAAGAGGAGCAAATAACCTGTAGCAAAACAGTCAGGAGTTTCACTGGAAATAGTCTATCACGTTATTGCCTCTTAATCCAATGAAAAACAAAGTTGTCCTCTCTGCATAAGGCCTGTCATCAAAATGGAAATGACAGAGTATAATTTTGAGGCTAGCACAAAGCCTCCTCTACCAGGAACATATTTATTGCTTTCACAATAAAGTCAGCGTCATCGTAATTTCTAAGTTTTATACATGCAAGATTGTTATCCCATTTGCTGGCTATCTTCTGACAGAAGTCACAAAAATACTTGAGATAAAGTAAGAAACTACAAACCAATGACGAGGTTTGAACAGTTTCCATACATATTATCTTAAATTATGAAAGTATAACAGGGAATTGCTAACATTATGGTCAAAATCAAGCCCTTCTGCAACATGCCTCAAATGCAGCTGACAAGGCCTGAACTTTTTACGCCAGCATTACAGAGAGTGTGATGAGATTTTAAGTTTCAAACACGCTTTCTGCAATAGTGTTGTAAATAGTTTTATCCCATCATTACCAACAATTCAGTTATTTTCAACAGAGTGCTAGAAAAAACAGTTGCTGATTTTGTCAAAAAAGTGATCAAGGCTAGGAGGCAAGCACTCCAAACTCTATCACGTTTGGAGTGCAATAAACTGCGTCTGCTATTGTATTCAAAAGTTTAAAAGAACACAGAATAAAGTAGAAACCATGACTGTTCGCTAAGATGAATAGGTTTTTTCCCTTTGAAACAGATATTATTTTGTATTGGAGGCTACATTTGCATGACTGCAGGAGAGAGGAAGATAGCCTGTCAACTGCACTGTGATCACTGGCAATGGAAACAGCCGAGGTTAATCCACTTGGCTCTGGCGGCAGTGCGGGCCGACCCTGGCGTTTCAGCCTCGAGACAAGCGAGTGCTTCACACGCACCGAATCAATTCCTGGCAACTGTGCAAAGCTTTTCAGTTGCAATGGAGAAAAAGGAAAGGTGGGCTGAGCATATCCCATAGAATTAATCTGAAGAGTTTATTAAATACCATACACCACTAACAATTCAAATTATAATCTTACCAGGCAGCGCAAAATGTTTTACCTGCGTACTTCCATATCCTACTCCTCTCTCAACCGCGATTGTTTGTGTGTTCCTTGTTTATCTTGGCTAGTCTGATGCAGTCTGCATCTTTAGGCTGAAATCAGCTGTTGCTTTTCCGTAACACCACAATTAGTGTTGCAGATTCATAATTAAAATAGCTTAATAAAACCTGAGAAAAGGCAAAATGAACTGAGAGCATAAAGCTCCCCAAATTGTTCTCCTTTATCTCTCCGCTCTAGCTCCTCTAGATATCAAGCCAAAGCTCTGACTCAAAGGTACTGATGTTTAAATGCAATTATATCGTAATTCCTCTACAGCAAATATTTCAATCTCTCTTAAAATAATCCATTCTCGTATATATAAGATGTAATGATTCTTTTCAAGCAGTACATGTCTTCCATAAATCTGACTTATCTGCCTATTCATAAAAGGAGCTCAGAAAGGGAATAAAGACAAGACAAAGCCAAGTGTGATAAAATTCAATATTACATATTAATTGATTTTAAACCTGAGGTTTTTTTTCTACAACTGAGATTTCTGTAGCTCAATCAACATTTCAAGTTATGCTTATAACTCAAAAAGATTGGTATTGAATCAGCATTTACCATTTTCAAACTTGGCTTTGTAAAGCAAGACATGATTAAGAGTAAACAAAGTTTATCATACACATATAGAACAAAAAAAATTGAATTGTTTTTAACAAACAAAAGCAAGCAAGAAAAAAAAAAGGCAAAAGAATGATTAATCTCATACTAAAGGTTTCAGCTTTAAATAGAACAAGTATATATTAGGCTTCACTCACCCACATGCTAACTAAGCACAGACTGATGGGATATTCAGAAGATACCACTGCGAGGTGAGGCAAACTACAAAGCCAGGAAGAAAACAGCTCATTGGACTACTTTGTTAATAGTGTAGATAAGAACTCTGTGGACATCTACTGCTTACGGATGAGATCGCTGCAGTTAGATCACAATCACTATGTAGTAAAAGCTAGATTAGTGAAGGAGACACATTGATCTAGCGTATGTTTATTGACCTAGGTATTCGTTAAAGTTTTCAGAAACCTGTTAAATATATGCCCACTAAGAAGGTAAATAATTACTCACACATACTTAGTACTAGACTACACTTATTCTTTTCCAGTAGCACAGTTAATGAACAATTTACACATTAAAATTAGTTACAGATCTTTTGGGCATAAATGAACATACAGAAACAACCAAGCTTAATGTTAAAAATGCACATTTATGTTGTAGTTCAGAACTTTATTGCTCATAAGATCTACATACTCAGTATATTCGACTACCAGCATTATTCCAATATTAAGTGTGGAGAAAACACTACAGTCATGTTAGCAAATGTCAGTAAATAAAATACAAAAAACCAAGCATATTTCTTGACAGTAATTTATGAAGACTCCTCCAACTTTTTAGCCCTAAACAGAATTAAGAAAGACTCTCCCCCAAAAATATTTTGTTCCTCAGTAAGTGAAGAAAAAGAGTACTACATCCTCCATAATATGTCCTAATATTTGAGTTTCCATTAGATGTCTAATTTAATCTCTTTGCAGATTTGGAAAGGAGAAAATTCATAGGTTAGATCTGAGCCCAGAAGGGACTGCTACGTGAAACCCAGATCAGGGCATGAAGCTCTTTGAATGATGACAGCCTTAATCAAAGCATTTGCAGCCTGCAGAAAATCTCACTGTATGTTCTGGCCAAAATTTAATACCAAGGACTAAAACTTGTTGGATGAATTCAAGTTAAAGTTTTATTGAGTTGCAGAAGCTGTGAATGTCTGTTTTAGGAAGACCAGGTTTCAATTATCAAAAAGCTGAAGGGACTGCAAAATAAGATCCATCTCTCTGACCTCACTTTTGGCCAACAGAGAATTCAGAATGTTCCCTAAATATTACCCTAGCTTGCAAAAAAAACCAAACAAACAAAAAAA
>VWZZ01000007.1:115524-178122 GCA_013399095.1 Psophia crepitans
GCCTCCTCGGGAAGCAAACAGCCACAGCTGGCACAAACCCAACTTCCACTGTGGAGGTTTCCTGGGAGAAAGTGCCAAATCAGCCCAGGCGCTGCAAAAGCTGCAGGAGACGGAGCACTGGCGGGTCCGTGCGATGCAGTGGGTGGCACTACTGCCTGTGGGGACGTGCTTTGCTCTCCAGGAGTGGGAATGAGGGTTGCTGGTGATTTTGGAAATGAATTCTGCAGGCCTTTAGTGAAGAGGAAGGTTGCTGCTGGGCACGCTGGTACGTGGAAGGAGGTGTCTGGCCAGGGGGCCGTCCAACACTACCAGNGGACCGTCTGACACTACCAGGCGGCTGCCTCTCTTGAAGAGGCCCTAAGCACCCATACGAGAGCTGCACATGAGGACTGAAGACTTTGCTTGTTAGATGCGCACCCGACACCACCTGAAAACGTCGCTGTGATGACATTACTGATGACAACATTCAGATACAAAGCAACTTCTTTTTTTTTTGCTCTTTAATTAATGAAAGAAACTATGAAGAACAACCTTCTAGCACACACAGATGGTAATCAGTTTGCAAAACCGGGGCAATGAGTGCAGAAAGCTTAAAAAACTGCACATGCTCAAACACCAGAGCCTGAGAACAGCAGTTCACCATCAGAAAGAAGATCTATCTGGCACAGTACTCTGTCTCCAGAGTGGCCAACCATCAATGTCTACAGGAGAGCATCTAAGCAGTGCCGGTCTCCTTCTGTCAGGGTCCTGGGGGTGCTCATGGGCCTCAATGCCTCAGATCAGCCTCCCCTGGCACCCCCATCCGCACTGTTTCCAGCCAAGGGCCCTGGTGATGTGTCTCAGCTCAGCCTGGGGCCTTCAGTCCCTGCCTGGGCCATCTTGTAGGTGTGCACGTCTCTGCCCCTGTCTCCTGGTTGTGCCTGGGACTTGCACTGCAGAGAGCCCCTCTCCTGCAGGGAGCCCTCAGACCTAGGCCAGAGCTTGCCATGTGAAACTGTAGGCATACCACAGAGTAATTGTTCTGTTCTATTCTACTCTACTCTATTCCCTGCACGCACAATGAGTCCAATAACGATGAGACTGTTATTTCCCTGAAAATGCCAGGTGTTTTTTTATCTCCAGAAACACTTTCAAGGACACATAACACACAGGTTACAAGTGGAAACGGGATTTTATTTTGTTTTATTTATTACTCTGTCAGAGCAGGAGATCTTGCAAGATCTCAAGAAGAGTAAATGCCCAGACAAGTAACACAAGAAAGATCCTTAATATGTAATATTTGTATTGTTAAGAATTTTAAAGTCATAAAATGTACATTTAATTAGCCAAGACAAATGGGTAATTCCTCCTTACCCATTTTCTAGGTGCCACTACCTATACCACTCCCCCGATATACAGCTCTTAACTATATGACGTAAAAACAAACGTCAAACAACATGCTGTGTGATTTCGTCATTTGAAATTACGCATCAGCTCTATTATAACAGACAAGACAAAACAAGGATAATGTGTCATTAAAATATTATATGAGTTTTTTAAAAAGACTGACGTTTTAAGAAATTATCTAAACCAAAGCATATCTTTCAAGAAATGAAAGAACTTTTTTGTGATTAAAAACTGTGTACTAACCTCTGTACGGTGTTCCAACCGATGTGACGTACACGTTCTTCTCGTAATTTTTCAGCCGGTCTTCCAGTACATGGATCTAAATAGACAACAGTCAAAATGATAAATGGTATTCATAAGTAGCTAAAATCACAGAATCACACAATTGAAACAGTTTGCAGCTAAATATCATCTCCTTTTATGAAAGCAAAATACATTTGCTTTTTAAGGAAGGAAAACACTAAAAATTGTGTAATTAAAAACTCACCCTAAACTACTTAAGGAAATGTCTGTACATGTCTATATACACATATCTACAGCAAATGTTATGCATACGTACGCATTTACATACATCTGTATTTTATACATATAAGCACACATAAAAAAGAAAACATGATGAAAATTGTACTTAGCATCAAAAAATGTTTAGTTTAGAAAAAGATGCATAATTTCATGAAGTAGGTTTTCCCATTTCTCACTGTACAAATATTTTGCTAACCTGTATTCACAAGCATGTGGTATTTTCATTCTCAGGGGACAGAGGAGTACTCTGAAAAGTGCACAGATCTTTTGAGAGCAAGTATGTGTCAAAACTATTTTAGATGCACATTTTTTCCATAGCACCCACGTGGAAATGCACTATACCATCACTTGAAAAGAACAAACCTTTTAATACCGCAAACACCAAGCACCAAACAAGAATACTTTTTATTTGCTCAAACAGCACCCTTACCTGCTCTCTGAACTCCTGCTCTTTCAGTTTTGAATCATTGACTAGTGTTGTCTTCTGTGCAAGCTGTGCCTGAAAGAACAGCCACATATGGAAATCATCAAGAAACTGCTGAAGATGTGTCATAGGTACCTTTTCAATAAACCTCTTTCTTCTTTTAACATATATACAAACTTATGAGAAGTATTTCTGCTTTCAAACTGCTGTGAAACAGAACTATCTAGAGAGGAAAATCAATAAAATTTAAGACTTACCTGAAGTTCCGTTATTGTGACCTAGAACAACAAGAAAAAATTATATTAAAATGTATGAAAAATACTAAGTATATGAAACACAGGACATGCTAAAAAAAAAAAAAAGTTGTATCAATCACCCAATTCTGATACAGTGTGTTGAGGATGATAAAAACTGAAATAACCAAATCACACATATAAGTAGTCCCATAAACAAAGCTAAACTTATTTGTATTGACAGTACACAAAACTTGTATTTAAACTCTCTCATTTGATTCTGTAAGACAATTACCAAAAATGTAACTTCAAGAACCTAGTATTTCCTTATCTTTACAAAATGTGTATTGGAGATGGAAGATAACTGAATGAATATGAAGCACATGCCAGAAAACCCTAACTTAATACTATTCACAATACTGTATCTTTTTCCTTAATTCTCCAAGTTGCATTTTGCAAATGTGAACATTAATCTGAAAATAGTTTCAGTTTAAGAGCTTCATGAGCTCTACATCTTGCAAAAATAGCGCTGTTTAGTACAGAAACAATTCTAAGATGAAATTTCTATCTTTCAATATTCCAACTCTAAGGAAAACAATGCTTTAGCAGTCGTGTATAACGCAAGGTAGTAAAAAATCATTTTAACATCAAATAATTTGTGTGTGAGTTTTTTTTTAAGGTAACCTAAACAAAACACAAAAGTGGTGCATACTACTTCTTCCTTCCTAAGCCTCTTAGGAATTGCATTGAAAAGGAAGCCCAATCCCCATCTCTGTAGGTTCATGAAACCTATGGGTTTTCCTACACTGCTCAAACAGAATATAGGGGAAAAATCATTCCTCTATGGACTTTAAATCCACAAGTGTAATTCTTGCTTCTGAAGAGCTCAGTCATCTGGCCAGACATTTATGACCTCATGGAGAGAGAAAGTTTCTGATATTTTTATATCCCAACACTAACGTTTAAGGATGTTAGCATTTGCCAACTGTTTATCACAGTCAGACAAATATTGTTCAAACCTATAGTTATGCTTCCTGTCAAAGTTGATGCTTTATGTGTGATGTTTGATGTTTGGCCTCAGCTGACAACAAGAGGTCAAGGGGTTTTTTTTAAGACAAACTTCTGTGACTTGGGAGACTCCCAATGTTAGACAACAAATGTATCAGTTACGCACAAAAAGTTGCTTCCAGTCACGGAAGACTTCTGAGCTGTTTTAGTACTACACAGATGTTACAAAGCAACAAAGTATAAGAGAAATAAGATGAGGGCAAAGTTACCACAGCAAATGTAAGATGGCATAATTAATTTGAATGCACATGTAAAATCCAGATGTGGATTTGTACTCTTCTGCTCAGGTATGGACAAGATCCAGAGGCTCCTTCCAATTATCTCATCCAGCTCTGTAATGTTGCACATATATGCTATTGTATCAGTTGCAAATATACGGTATTATACCAGGGAAAATTATTATATTATACCTTGTCTTCACTGACAAGGGCTTGAGCCACACTGCCCAGGTCACAGAAGGCAAAGGCAGGGACTGGGCGAAGGAAGAACCACCCACTGTAGGAAAAGATCAGGTTCGAGAACATCTAAGGAACTTGAAGGTGCACATGGGACCTGATGAGCTCCATCCGCGGGTCCTGAGGGACCTGGCAGATGAAGTAGCCAAGCCACTCTCCATCATAATTGAGAAGCCGTGGCAGTCCAGTGAGGTCCCCACTGACTGAAAAAGGGGAAACATAACCCCCTTTTCAAAAAGGGAACAAAGGAAGATCCAGGGAACTACAGGCTGGTCAGTATCACCTCTGTGCCTGGCAAGATCACGGAGCAGGTCCTCCTGGAAACTATGCTCAGCCACATAGAAAATAAGGAGGTGACTGGTGACAGCCAACATGGCTTCACTAAGGGCAAATCGTGCCTGACAAATTTGGGGTTACAGTATTGGTGGACAAGGGAAGAGTGACAGATGTCATCTACCTGGACTTGTGCAAAGCGTTTGACACTGTCCCGCATGACATCCTTGTCTCTAAACTGGAGAGACATTGATTCAACGAATGGACCTCTCGGTGGATAAGGAATTGGTTGGATGGCCGCACTCAAAGATTTGTGGTCAATGGCTCGAAGTCCACGTAGAGATCAGTGACGCGTGGCATTCCTTAGGGATTGGTGCTGGGATCAGCACTGTTCAACATCTTTGTTGACAACATGCACAGTGGGATCAAGTGCACCCTCAACAAGTTTGCCAACAACATCAAGCTGTGTGGTACAGTCGACACGCTGGAGGGAAGGGATGCCATCCAGAGAGACCTTGAGAGACAGACCCTTGCGAACTGCATGAAGTTCAACAAGGCCATGAGCAAGGTCCTGCATGGGCAGAGGCAATCCCAAGCACAACTACAGGCCAGGTGGGAATGGATTGAGAACAGCCCTGAGGAGAACAACTTGGAGGTGCTGGTTGATGAGAAGCTCAACATGAGCTGGCAGTGTGCGCTGGCAGCCCAGAAAGCCAACCGTGTCCTGGGCTGCATTAGAAATGGTGTGGTCATCAGGTCAAGGGAGGTGATTCTCCCTCTCTGCTCCGCTCTTGTGAGACCCCACCCGCAGGACTGCGTCCAGCTCTGGGGTCCCCAGTACAGGAAAGACATGGAGCTGCTGGAGCAAGGCCAGAGGAGGGCCACAAAGTTGATCAGAGGAATGGAGTACCTCTCCTACGAGGACACGCTGAGGGAGTTGGGTCTGTTCAGCCTGGAGAAGAGAAGGCTCTGGGGAGACCTAATTGTGGCCTTCCAGTACCTCAAGGGGCCTACAGGAAAGGTGGAGAGGGGCTGTTTGTCAGGGAGTGTAGTGATGGGACCAAGGGGTAAAGGGTTTAAACTAAAAGAAGGGAGATTTAGATTAGATATTAGAAAGAAATTCTTCCCTCTGAGGGTGGTGAGGCACTGACACAGGTTGCCCAGAGAAGCTGTGGAGGCCCCATCCCTGGCAGTGTTCAAGGCCAGGTTGGATGGGGCTTTGGGCAACCTGGTCTAGTGGAGGGTGTCCCTGTCCATGGCAGGGGCTTGGAACTAGATGATCTTTGAGGTCCCTTCCAACGCAAACCATTCTATGGTTCTATGCACTCAGTTTTGCTTAAATGATGGCCTCTCTGCCCATAATTGATATATTCAAGGTACTATTTCAGAGCCCTTTGGAATTTGAATGTAAAATACCCAACCAAACAAAAAAAAAATTCACACTAAAAATGACCTAATGTTATTTCCTTTCTTTCTAAAGGGTTTCTAGTAAAATCAACATAAACACACATAGACGGCAAAACCTGCCACCTTAATAATCACAACACAACTGGACTTTTTAAGACACCATTAAAAAAGATAGTAACAAATACTGTATATTCTGAAGAGGTTCACTTTTGAAGAAGTTAAAATCTAAAAAAATAGGAGCTGTATGGAAAAATAAAACCCAATTTAAAGTAAACTACAGAGTTTTTATGAAGACTAAACATTTCACACCTAAAGATATAAAAATGAACGTTAGTGCCAGCTCACTTTTTCATTCTTCCAACATTCCTCTTCTGTCATCTTTTGTTTGTATTCCTTTTGCAAGTCTTCTAGCTGTGCCTGTAAGTCATGAACTTTTGCTGTCATCTCTTCTTCACGAGCCTTCAAAATACAGAAAAAAAATTTACTTATACAACTAATCATCTAATCACACAAAACCTTAACGACAGTGGGCAGAAAGCAATCAACAGGAGAGTTACGCTATACACAGAAAGACTATACTTGAAAGTCACTATAAAGGCTAGTTATACTACAAGACTACAGAAAAGAGCAAGAAACAAACTTAAGATTTGGCAGGCCTTTGGCAATTAAGATTACATAGTTAGGATTACAGTTAGTTTTTTGAAAATTACAAAAAAGAGCTATTTCTATTGGGCACTAAACCAGCATTCAAATATAATCCAGTAAGCATATTACTGGAGACATTACACTTGCTTATAAGACCTTCAGGAAAGGGACACATGATGACACAGAGCTATTTCCTATACTCCAGGAGTGACAAGGACTTAAATCTTTTCCTCACTCCCTCTCACAACGATGTTCCTAAAAGAGCTTTAAGAATGTTTTCAGAAACAATGACTTCCTGTTCACAAGGGTTTGGAGGCCACTGCGCAGCATGGAGGACAGAAGCAGTGGCAAGAACGGGAGGCAGGAAATTAACTTTTACTGTATGTTTTATGACCATGTGAAAAGTACGTTTATAGGAAAAAAAATACAATGACCCAAATCCTAACAAGTTAATTCACCTACACGGCACTTTGCAAAAAGTATTTTTTCTAAAACTGTGTCCCCTCTGGCCTTTTTTTGAGAGATAACACATCAGGGAGCTAATAAAACAGCACTTCAGCTCAAACCGCATGTCTCTGCTACTGAACTAAACTAAAACTCTAGTTTCACTCACGAGAGCTGCTCGGGGCACTGAGCTGCCCCCTCGGCTATGTGGTAGTACTTCAGATCAAATTAGTACAATTAATCAACCATTATCAAGAACAGAACTGCTGATCAAAATTTTATTCCATTCAAAATCTCAGGCGTACAAACTACAGGGATACAGAATAGTCACTGGAAAAGTAAGTGCAGAATAGAAATCTGGTCCAGGCTTAAAAGATTTAGGGTATGCCATAAATAAAAAAATAATTATTTCCCTTTAAGGCCACTTTTTAATGTGTTACTTGTACGTTACTTAAGAATAAAACACCCTTCCCAAGCAGCCTCTCTGCTCAAAAACCACCACTGAAAAGAAACAAAGCTAGTCCTCAAAAAAAAGCTAGTGAATGGGATGTCTCAGTACCCCAGCAAGGTTTCCAGCCTAGAAGTTTTAAGAATATCCATCTTCAATAAAAACTTTGCTCAAACATCATGACCTCCAAACCATGTTCTTCATTCACGTGATTTTTATATGCCCTCAAAAATACATCAACAATTAACCTTTTCTAAGATTTTTTTATAGATGGTTATACTCCTCTAGTTAAAAACCCTCAA
The DNA here is from genome assembly GCA_013399095.1 of Psophia crepitans. Classification (NCBI taxonomy): domain Eukaryota; kingdom Metazoa; phylum Chordata; class Aves; order Gruiformes; family Psophiidae; genus Psophia; species Psophia crepitans. The sequence continues at coordinate 123,132 of VWZZ01000007.1, forward strand.
TACTTGGCATATTCAGTTACGTCTATCTTCCCTTGTTTGGGATAGGGTTTTTTTTTCTGTTTGTTTGGCTTTTTGGGAGGGGAGTGTTTTTCAGGTTTTTACATCAAGAATCCAAAATCTCGGAATTTCTAGGCTACCGTTCAGTGAAATAGATCAAGATTGCATACACATCATTCTTAGTCATAGAAGGTCATTGAAATGCAGAAAAGAAATTCAACTCAAAATGATAAATGACACTTCTGTAAAAGGGACCTACCTGTAAGCCATTATTTTCATAAACCCCAGAACAGTGATGATTGTTTCAAACTTTAAATTATAAGAGATCATGTGAGGTTCCAACATGCTACAGAATCTGTATTTACAATACAAACTTATTGTTCTATACAACATCTGGCATACTCTGAAAATAAATTGCATGCTCTTTGGATTTAATTACAGTTATAGACTAAGACTTCAATAAAGTCACAATTTCCCAAATCTTAACCACAAGACCTATCCTGTATTCACATGGGAAGCATTATGAGAAATGAAAGAATATGCACCTGAAGTTAAATAGCTTATTTTAAGCCTCTCTATGAGCTAAAAATAAAATACCTGGAGCACAGCTTTCAATTTTTCTCTAATTATATACTTCAGCTGAAAAAAAAAAAAGACTTAAGACCTCAAATTACAGGCTACACTGATTTACAAGTCCTTTAATTAGGGAGACTTTCATGAAATCTTAAGTCATAAAAGTTTTTATGAAAGGTAAGAAAACACCAGATAAAGCATGAAAAGTACCAGGGGAGCACTTCACAAATAAATCATAGTAAGTTTAACAGACTGAATGATTCCTGCTTGTCTTTAAGAATATACGCGCAAGTCAAATTAGACTAATTTTTAGCATCATTAACCATGTTTAAAATGCAACAAAGAGCTACAAAGTTCTATGAGCAAAATGCATTCTTGCAATTAGCATTATCTTTGCTTCAACTTCTTACCATTAATGACAGAGACAAACCTCTCTGCATAAATGTCCTGATGCGAAATTTTTCAAACACGTCATCAGCCAAGTCAGGTCTAAGTGGTAACTTTAGGCTAACTTGAGAAAACCTATACATCTGCTAACGCATATGTTGCTATTTTTTATCATACATCTCAATGACTACGACATACACTCAATTTAACATAAACATTTCTTAACTTTTGAGATGCTTGCAATACTTTTTCAGCAAAAAGGTAACAAATTCTCTAAACTATTTTTTCTTCCCTAAAAATAATAGAAACATCCACACATATACCATTACCTAAAAGAGAAACATGTAGTCTGAAATGTAAAACATCAAACTACAGCTTACTGCAGTTTCAGGTGATTGTTGTTGCCATCATCAATGAGATGCAAAAAAATAACAGTGTTCACGTCTTCCAATTGCACAGAAGTCAAATTAGCCTAAACATTCCAGATCTTACACTGAGTACGGCATGCGTGCTTCTGACATATGTACAGACTGAACGCATCAGAAAACAGAGAGGAATTACATCTGCATGACTTCAAATCACAGACCTATTTGGGCCTGTAAAGTAAAGACCTGAATGGCAAAACTCTGTACAATCAGGTAAGAGAAATATAAATCCTCCAGAAATGCAGAATTTAAATCTATAGTACAAAAAATAATCTCAATTGTTTTAGATCATGCAATTTTTCTAAATTAGGAAACAAAAGAAGGGGACTCTGAATTTAAAACCCTGCCCTCTCCATCCAACTTGATACAAGTTCAAAAAAACCCAGAGTGTAAGACAGCAACCTGCCAACAAGATTGAAATTTTTAGTATTAAACACTCAGTCATGCTCAGTACACAGCTCTCTGGGCTGGTAACACCATACACAGAGAGATTAATTTACATTTATTTCTACTGGCTCTATACAAAGGACAGTCTTTTTTATTAAACTATTTATGCAAACAAGACAAAGATGAGCAAAATTAAAGCCTGCATCCCAATATGATGTACAGTCTAGCACTGAAAACCATTTAATCTCTTGTTGCCACACATGCAGGGCTGGGACAATTTACTTGGCTATAAAAGGAGGTGTCCCGGGAACATCAAGCATCTTTAGACTGAAGTTGGCTGCTACCTTCTGGGTGAAATGTTACTGGAGCAAAACTGCATCTATCCGCAAACATCATGCAGACAAACTGTTCACTTATAAGCAAAAATGAAAGCTTTACTAGCGTAAAAACTATGCATATTGCACCCTGCATAGAACAGAACCTTACTTTAAAGACTATGGTGCCAATTTGGACAGAGCATCAGAGAAAGGGGCTAGACAGTGAGGCTGACCCATAAACACTAGATTTAAATCCTTACAAGAAACAACACACCACCATCATGACTCTAATAAAAATTAAACTTAACTCACTCACGTTCCTCATTTCAACCTGGAGTACAAACTGCTCAAGGACATGGGGACCTAACAGTATAATTTTTACTGAACAATCAGAGTTAGGGGTTAATTTTTCATGTTCTTTCACATTCATAGAAGACAGAAACAAACATTTTAATTGCAAATGAGGTCACCACATGTATCAAGTGTAAGATCTTTACTAGAAAGAATTACAGCTTTTCTGTCTAGTTGTGCAATGAAAAAAGGAAAGAGTTATTTTGAAATGTATGTAGTCATATCACATTTCAGAAAGATACCTCAAGGATTTCTTCGTATTTTTTCACAGTCCTTTTTAGATCATCATCTTTTTCTGCAATTTTTTTATGCAACTGTGTTGTCTCTATGTGATGATTTTCTATTAATTCAGTTTCTACCTCCTGGGCTTTACCTATAAAAAAGTCAGGCGATATAAAAAGAAAAGCATATTTATTTTGTTAAATTACGTCACAACAGTATTAGAAAAAAAAAAAAAAAAGAGAGCTTAGACACAACTGTGGAATGCATCTGTAAGGAAAACTTGTCAAGAAAACTCATTTTTCCACACTGTCAGTGATAATCATATAACTTGATCCTAACATGTATGGAGTTTGTTGTCTGCAGTTTGGTATCTGGAGTAATTTTTTCTACCTGATACTGGAACTTTTCCCTAAAATTTAAGATCGCAACCAATATTTAACAACTAATTCTATCTCCTACACTATCTAGATAAGTGATCGAAACATCTGCAAATCTTCAGAAATTCCTCACTTGTAGGGAGTACTTCCAGTAACTGCGGAGTCAAAAAATACTTTCTGCTCACTTCTCCAACTTCCAGCTTACACTATGGCAGCAAAAGATGGAGAGAGAAGCTGAAATAGGCTGTACTCTAGTTGTAAGTACATTGCATAGCAATCAGACATCATAGCCAGCTGGTACCTGTTAGTGGTTACAGTGAATGAAGTCTGCAAGGCGCAGCTAAGAAAAGAAATTGATTTCCAGATGGATTTAAGTTTCTCTAAAAAGCATCCTGCAGGGCCATATATCCAACAATGTATGAGTGAGAGAGAGTTAAAAATTTGTACTGCTGAAGACAAAGCAGCTTTACAATGGAAACTTACTAATGTGCTTTCACCCCTAAAACTTTACTCTCCTTTTTTTTCTTTTGTACATACAATAAAAAGGCAGGTACCTATGGCTATCATGGGTAACTCTTGCCATGACAGATGCAAACATCCTGCAGGGTAAGGAAGAACAGCCACATACATGTTTTCCTAATTGTGCTCCAATTAACATTTGCATGTTATTTCCTGAGCAAAAGAAGTTATTTTCCTGAGCTCTCTAGTTAGTCATAAAACACATGTTGTATTTATCAGAGTGTCAGGTAAAAACCCTTCCCCAAAACATCTCAAGATTTGGTTTTCTGGCTGTTTTATTGATTACAGTTATGTTAGTATTTCACTTACTGATTGTCTCTTTTACTGCTGTTTCCAACTCTCTTTCTTTCTGAGCCAGCTGAGTATTGAATTCTCTCATTAACTGCTTTAAGGTGGAGTTGTGCTTTAACTCAATGTCTTCTTGTTCACATCTGTACAAAAATGTCAGAAAATACAGCGAGGAAATAAAATGTTTAGAGAGAGTGCAAGAACAGTTTAGCAAGGTAGGAGATATGGGAATTTCCCCAAAATTATTTTAGAATGGGATGGTTTTGAATTATACAAGTTCTGTGGGATTCATGGAGGCTTTTTGTTCCTCTCCTATGGAATGCACCTGGAAGGCATAGGTGTTTCATTGAAAAAACAACCCAGAATAGAACCCTTCCAAATGATATGGAGGTTTTGCTGAGAAAGATGAAGAACCAGAAGGAAAGAATGTGCTGCACGAAAGCGTAATTTTTAGGGAATTCCTTGCCCGAGAAACCATTAAAGTGCCAAGTAGTATACTACTTTTTAGTGCAGTACATATGAACAATTCTCAATATCATTTGAACATGAAGCTCTCAGTACTAAGTTTTAATAAATTTGGTTTCCTGTTTGAGGAAAATAGAACTATACTTTATGTTCTGGCAATGCTGAGAATGACCATCACTAAACCAAATCAAAAGTGGTATTACTTTGCCAAAAGACAAACCACTTTTTAAACTGATGACTCAAGTGTTTCATGTGTTCATGAAGCGCTACTTTCAAGTAGCTCTTTTCTTGCTGTTTCTCCAAGTCTATTTAGAAAAATGACAGAAAAATACCAGTCATTATTTCATTGTTACAAATTGAGCTTTAAAATGTATTCTTGAGGTTTTAGTGGTTACAGATAAAGCAAAGAAATGGTAACAAGACCAGGAACAAAGAATTTACCTGATTTTCTGCTCCATTTCTTCTAAGGATTCCTTCTTTACTATGTCCAGCTCCTGCTGATGTTCTTTTCGCAGAGTACGTAAGTCTTTTTGAAGATTATTCACTTCTTTGCGCAGTTTCTGTTTCTCCCTTTCAGTCTCTTCCAGTTTAGTCTGCAAGTCTTTCTGCTGGTCCTGCATATCATCTAGTAACTTCTGCAGCTCTGAACTAGATTTAGTCTTTTCTTCAGCATTTTCCTCAAAAGCTTTCAGACTGTCGTTTCTTTCATTCAACTGTTGCTGTAAACTTTTTAGCTTTTCTTCATATGTCAAATTCAAATCTTCCACCTCAATCTTATGTGCCTCATTTTCCTTCACTAGATTATTTTCCAGCTCTTTTATCTTCTGTTCTAAAGATTGACTGCCTGCCTCCTTTTCCTCCAATTTTTTCTGAAAATCTCGAATTACATTCTCGATATCAAGATGTTTTTGTTCTTTAGCTTTTAATTCTTCCCTACTGTTTGCTAAATCAGTGCCATAGCGAGCATGCTCATCTGCTAACAAGGCATATTTTTTGGTTTGCTCTTCAAGTTCTTTCCTGAGGCTTTCAGTCCTACTCTGCTCGTCCTGATGGCTCTTCTCAACACATTCTAGTTTTTTAAGGAGTTCTTCCTGTCTGTTTTGCAGTTCTAGACAAGAGTCACTACTCTCTTGTCGTTCCTTTTCATACTTCTGCAGCAATTCATCTTTTTCAGTTAAGCTCTTCTGTAACACGTGCATTTTCTCTTCGTATGTCTGTTGGACACTCTCAAGCATGTTATTTTTCTCTTGTTCTACAGCAGCTTTTACACTCTCTACTTTTTGCAGCATTTCTTTCTCTAATTCTGCGGAATCTCTTGTTGACTTCATTTTTTCTTCTAAGGACTCAATTTTGGCTTCTCTCTCCTGTACTTTTTGTTCCAAGTCTCTCAGCTGATTTTCTCTATCTTGCTTAAATTGCTGTTCCTTTTCTTCCACCTGAGACATCAACTGCTTTTTAATACAACCAATTTTTTGCTCTGCCTTCTTTTTCAGATCTGCCAGCTTAGTGCTGTTCTCTGCGTTCAGTCTCTCTTCTAATTCTTTCAGTTCTTCCTCTTTACGTTTTAGTATTGCTGTCTTCATTTGATCAAATTCCCTCTCCTTTGCTTCAAATTCAGCTTTCAATGAACCTATTTGCTTCTCAAGATTAAGCACTTTTTCTTCAGCCTCCTTAAATCTATTGTCCTTTTCAAAAGCCACCTTCTCTGCCTGCTGGAGTTGCCAAGCTATCTCTTTTTGCTCTGTGTCTTTTTGTTCATTATACTTTTTAAGTTCCTCCATCAAGGAACCATTTTCTGCAGTTTTCTGAGCAATATGTTCTTCCAGTTCAGCAATTCTTGCTGCTTGGTTTTTTAATTTTGCAGTTAACTCACTTTCTTGCTTTTCCCGCCTGTTTTGCTTTTGTTCCAATTCACTTTTTAAACTATCAAGATTCTTGCTTTGTTTAGCCAGCTGTTCCTTCAGTTTATTTAGCTCTTCATCTTTTTTATTGCCTTCAGTATTGCTTAATTCAAGTTTGCTCTGCAAATCTTTAATAGTGTCATGATTTTGTGTAAACCTGGTTTGCGCTTTCATCTTCCACTCTGACAGCTTGGCCGTGCAATGATCTACCTGCTCAAGAGCTGATGCTTTTTCTTGACTCAGCGTCTCAACTCTGGATGATAACTCCTGCACCTGGTTTAATAACTGCAACCGATCCTCTTGATGTTGCTTGCTCAACAGAGACATGGCTGCTTCCTTCTCCATTAAACTTACTGTGTTTTCAAGTCTAACATTAAGCTCGTTAATTGTTTTGTTGAGAGCAGAAATCTCAGATTCTTTTTCCTGGAGTTCCTCCCTCATTGAAGTGACAGCATTAATATTCTCAGATAACTCTTTCTTCAGCTGTGTTATGCAAGTTTCTTTTTCTGATGCTGCTTGCTGCTGATGCCCTCCCTCTTTTTGCAATTGTTCCTTTTCTGTTACAAGTCCTTCAATGTCAGCTCTCATGGACATAATTAAATCATCCTTCTCTTGCAGCTGTTGCATTGACTTTTGCAAAGAAGTACTTGCAGCAGAATGATGCTCTGTTACTTCTCTAAGTTGAGCTTCTAGTTCAGGAATCTTAGTTGTTTTAGTTAACACTGCTTCTTTAACTTTTGCAGTTCTGCGCTCGCAATCTGCAATTTTGCATGTTACTTTGCTAATCTTTTCATTACATTTTTCAATTAATTCATTGCTTTTTGTTTGCAATAAAGCTTCGGCATTCTTCCAATAAGCATCTAACTGGGCTGCAAGTTCTCCTGACTGCCTTTCAAACTCAGTTTCTTTTAGCTCTATTGCCTCTATTTTTTTCTGATAATTTTCCTGATCTTTATACTGAGAAGACTGCACAGTTTGGAGTTTCTCTTCAAGTACTTTCAGTGTATCAGCCAGCTCTGTAATTTTGGCTTTGTCCTTCTCTTCAACTGCTTTCTGTTTACTGAGCTGTTCCTGAAGTCCTGACTGCTCTTTCAGGGACTGATTAAGATCACTTTCCAATTTTTTCAACTGTGTATTCAGGTCACTTTCCTGATCTGACAAGGCATTCACCTTAGCCACTGACTGCCTTAGTTGTTCTTGCAATTCCTTCAGGGATTCCTCTTTTTTCACCTGTTCTTCCTTCAGTCGGGTTATTTCTGTTCTGGAGCCCTCCTTCTCAGCACTGAAGGTGGCAAGTTTCTGTTTCAGGTCTCCAACTTCCTGCTCTTTCTCTTGCAGTTCCATTTCATGTTTTTCCTGGAGCTCTTCAACCTGCTGGCTGAGTTTCTTCTCCCAACTCTGGGTAATTTCTTCTAACTCCCTCCTATGAGCCTCAGCAAGACTCTCTAGTTGCTCTTTCTGATTAGATTCCAGTTTTGATATGGCATCATTGATTCCGGCTGAGCTGGCATGTGCCATTTCCAACATTTTAGCATTGAATTCGCTCTCTTTCTGGCTGAACTCCAACTGCTTGTTTTCAAGCTCTTTTTTTAGTTTAGCTTCCTGCTCAGCGAGTTTCTTTTTGAAAGTTTCCTGCATATCTTTTGATTTCTGTTTAATTTTGTCCATTTTGTTCTCTTGACGTTTCAGTTTACTTTCATATTCTCCTTGTAAAGCACTAATTCTCTCCTCTGCAGCTAACAGTTTCTGTTTAAGCTCTTCCACTTGCTTGTCCTGTAACCTTTTCATGTGTTCAATTTCATTTTCATTCTCAGTTAGAGTTCTCTTTGTCTCATCAGCTACTCTTTGTAGATCCTTCAGCTGACATTCGTATTGCTGTGTTAGAGAGGTTACTTTTTGCGTATTTTCATTGCTTTGCTCTTGCAAACGCTGCTTCAGGTCATGTACCTGAGAGATGTATGCCTCTAACTCATTCTTGACTTCATCTAGCTGGGATTTAGTTCTTTCTAGCTGCTCTCTAAGTTGCAATTTTTCACCTTCAAGATTTGTCAGCTTTTGCTGCAGCTTTGCTAATTCCTCTTCATAAATCTTTGCCTGCTCATTAGAAGTACTCTGATGAGACTCTGAAAGCTCCTCTAGCTTTGTAGACACTTGGACAAGTTCAGCTTCAGATCTTTCTGCAGATTCCTTTAGTTTCTGTTCATGTGCTTTTAGTTCCTCCAGATATCTGTCTTTCTCCTCCAATGACTGCTTGAGTTGGTTGAGTTCCTCTTTGAGCTCCTTCTCAACTCCTTGAATAGCCAGTTCGTGCTCTTTTAACACCATTTCAAGGGCATCTTTGTGCCGTTTCCTCTCTTCTTCCAACTTTCCCTCCCACTCTTGCTTTGCTTCACACATTTTACTATTCAATTCTGAGAGCTCCTGTTCTAAATCATGACGCATTTTTAGTGATTCTGATAACTCTGAAGACAGAGCTTCTAATTCTGTTTGTTTCACATCAAGTTTTTCTAATGTTTTTTCATTCATCTCTTCTATGTGTGCACGGAAAACTGTTTCTTTCTCTTTCAAAATTGTATCTATCTCTTGTTCTTGTTTCTCTCTAATTTTTTCTATTTCAGTTGCTTGTTGTTGCTTTAGGTTTTGAAGTTTTTCTGTCCAAAGCTTTTCCTGCTGCTGTTTCACATTTTCCAATTCTTTCTTGTGTTTTTCAACCATATCATTGATTTCCTTACTATGCTGCTTTTTTTCAGTCTCTAATAGAGTACTCAATTCCTCTGATTGCTTTCTGTCATCTTGCGAATACTTTGCAAGAGAACTTTCCAGTTCGAGAATTCTCTGTTAGAGAATACAGTTTTAAAAGAATATGAATATTCAAAAGGTAACAAGTTGATCAGTTTTTTCAAAAAATCCCACCAGGTTCACATAACTAGAAGTCACTTATTCCTTTCTTTTTAGCGAATATCAACCTTTCATATAAGCCTTTCATTCATCTAGTTTGTCGTCAACTTCCCTTCTGTTAGTTATTTAATAAAAAAAAAAAATAAGTCTCTTTCACTATAGTAAAAATATACAACAAAAATTTGAAAATTTAACTAATTCAAGTAAAACAATTCACAGGATATTCATGAGAGATATGCTCACTTTTTCTTACTAAGCTAAAGTACTAATACCTAGGATGAAAGGTATCGGGAGTCTACATGAGTTTTATGGAGCTTTGTACATACCTACTGATCTATCTTAATTCCACCTCTCATGGAAATCCTGTTATGAAGTTAAAAAGCTTCTATATGCACAACTTCCAAACTAATATTAGGGAGTGGTGGAACAATGTACAAACTTACATTAGCAGATAATACAATCTCACCCACTACATAAAGCAAAGGACACTTCAAAAATTAAGTAAAGTTTTTACTTCCTTGTATAGGTATGTATAGTAGCAGTACCCAGAAGTTAAAGAGTTTAAAGCTTAACTCTCCTGTATAACGTATGTAAAAATTACGTACAAATTAATATCCCATGCCACGATATAAAGTGAATGTATTTCTATATCATCTAATCTTGTAAAAAACTAGGGGCTGCAGCATACCATGGCAATATATTAAATTTCTGTCACTACAAGAAACATTGTGAGATTAAAACAACTCAATCACAATAAATCCGTAGTATTTGTAAACCTGTCACAGTTAAATATATACTGAAAGGGATTCTTGTAAACATTTACCCTTTAGGAATGTTTACTCACAGTTCTAAAAGCCTCTACTTCTTGATGCATTGTCTCAACTTTCTTGTCACACTCTGACTGTATCGCTTTCTTCTGCAGCTCTAATTCTTCTAAGGCTAGGGATTCTTGCTGCTGTTGTTCTTGAAGGGTTTTTAAACACTCACTCTGATTTTTTTCCTGTATCAAAAATCATGATTAAAACAAACTATAAATATATCCATCATACCTTCAAAAGCAGTATAATAGGATATTTACAAACCAGTTAATAGGAGTCATACACTAATCACATGTATTTTCTCCACATACAATTTGCACTTAACCTGTGAAAATGAAATTGTTATAAATGACTTTCATTTTTCTCTCCTTGGCAACAATTGCCTTCTACTCCCATTTGTATGAAAAACCTAATGCAATCCAGACTTTCATTTTGGTTTGTTTAGCATGAGAGTAACACCTTAGAGGTATAAAGGTCTGTCCTCACTTGATTCCATTGCTATTTTTTTTTTTAAAAACTTCTACTCCTTATAATTAAAAAAATAACCTGACAAACAGGTAGAAAAATATGTTCAGGAAGGAACTGTCAATGTCCCTCAGTCCTAGTCACCAACCATCATGGAGGACCACAAAAGAGAATCTACCCTTTGTTAGGTAAAATTACAGGATGATCTAAAGTGGATTACATCTTATAAAAAAGAGCAAAAAATCCCAATGACTCCCCTCCTGGTCTGACCTAGAAGAAAATTCTTCTGTGAGGTCAAATACTGTGAATAGCTTACCCCGACACATAACACAACACAACCAGACATAATGATACCAACACTTCTCAAACACAGCCTCATTCACTCTAGTTGCTGTGGCTAATCACCAATGATCCAGAAGAAAAAATTAAGAAAAACCCACAAGTCTAACAAGAAGAGTTTTCAAAAATACACAAAAGAAATAGTCTTTCCCACAAGATGCAGTTGTAAGTGAGCAGCAATAGCGATTAATTATCGTTACTCAGTCTGGATCATTGCAGCTGCTTTCTTTTCATGTTGCTGAAATCTCTGAGGTCTTTGACTTCTGCAGGACATTCATATCTTTGAGTGCAGAAGGACTCGCACGGCTGAATAGGGTGAGATTAAGACTTTCAGCCCCACCTCACACTTACAGAAATGTTGTTCTACACATTTTCAGGGATACTTACAAGTGATGCCTTCATCTTCTCCTGGAATGCCTTTTCTTGGGCCTGTAACCTCTCATGTAGCTCCTGATCTTTGGTAGCCATTTCTTTTTTATGGTATTTTTCCAGTTCAGCAACACGTTCCTCTGAAGACTTCTGTGAATCAAAGTCAGAAAAAACTAATTTCAAAATATTAAATAACAAAACACTTCATATTATTTCTTAATAAGAAAAGCAGTGCAACAGAAAGGAAACCACAACCATTTCTTTGCTTCCTTTGAATAAGTAACAATCACTTGGAGTACTTAATATTAACAGTTCTTATTTTCAAGTCTGAAGTTACCCATCTTCTTTCTCAAGTTTTTCACAGTTCAACTGAAAGAAATAACACATTTTCTAAAGACTCTTCTACTAAGGTGAACTTATTGTTTTCAATTTTAGTTCAAATGTGATAATAAATTGGAAAAGGAGCTTGTTTGTAGTTTCCCTATATTCTTATTTCATGATCCAGAAAGTCAAGTGGTGATATTCTATGTAGACAGCTACCTACAGCCTACATATGTGCTTTATTTAAGAATAACGTAATGCAAGTCAGTCATCTCCCTAAATCATCGGTGTATTTTCTTAGAAAAATTAGTAACATATGTCAACAGAAAAGCTGCAATTTAACGGTGTTCAAATTTACAGCTTTGCAAGGCATATGCAGTACTTCTGCAATTCCTACCTGAATACATCAGATGAACCAAAAAAACGTTTACACATAGTGGGCTAGGATAACCATTGAAAGTACTTAGTATTAAAACCCAAAATCCTGGTGGGTATGTGTGAGCTGACTGCCATTAATTTCTTCTTCTTGATTCCCTTTGAAGTGCCATGTGTACTTCTAATAAATAATTTTAACAGATACTGTGGAACAGAGAGTAATATGGTTCTTTTTTACATTCCTGTAACATCCTGGTTTTTAAACTGTTAGAGAAAAAGAAAAAAAAATCTATATGGAGAGTTTTCTATTTTGTCTTAAGTAAATCTTTAATCCCAGAATTTAATTTTCATAGAGTTTATTAAATAGCAAAAAATTTATAAGAAAGTTCTGATATACTAATGTATTTTACAACTATAGTTTAATTGTAATTGAATGATTAGATTAAAAGCCAATAATACAGGGTGAGTTTCCACTTTTACCTTCATAATCTCAACCACCTCTTGTTTCACTCTGGTTAACTCCCGTTGAAGATTTACCCTCTCTTCCTCACTTGCCTTTTCTACTGCTTTGATTTTTTCATCCATTTCTGTCTGCAATTTTTTCCGTGCTTCCTCTGTCTTTTGGGCAATACTCAGAGCTTTCTCAAGCTCTTCAAAAGCTGCAAAGAAAAAAAAAAGTATATGATAGTCAAGAAATACCTAAGTCTCTTGACAGAAGAACAGAAGAATGAACCTAGGAATCCATCAAGAATTCACATATGTTTATTACTAGAAAGAAGAGAGAGCTGACAAATAGCTGTGAATATCTTCCAATACATACTGTAGCTTCTATTTCTTTCCCTAAAACCACCATAAAATATATAAACCATGTAAATAAACCTGGCTCCTCTTCTGGCTGTATCTGCTGAGTAACTTTGAAGAAGAGAGAAGCAGCACAACAAAAAGGCAATTCACAAGTTGTTCTTCTGCTAAAACAAGCAGACAGAAGCATAAACCAGGAATGACTACTATGCAAGTCAGTTTTTACTGAATCATGAAAGAATTCTTCCTGAATAGAATACTGAAGTATAATACACCAAGCACTTTATTTACTTAAAAGTTGATCATTTCAAACTGTACAACCTAGGTAAATCCTTAAACTGTGGATTTAGAATCACAGAATCATTAAGGTTGGAAGAGACCTTGAGGATCTTCCAGTCCAACCATCCCCCTACCACCTATTACCCACTAAACTATTTCCCTAAGTACCACATCCAACCTTTCTTTAAACACACCCAGGGACGGTGACTCCACCACCTCCCTGGGCAACCTCATCAAATGTACAACCACTCCTTCTGAGAAGAAATTTCACCTAATTTCCAACCTAACCTCCCCTGGCAACACTTGCAGCCATTCCCCCTAGTCCTGTCACTAGTTATCTGCGAAAAGAGGCCGACCCCCAGCTCGCCACAACTTCCTTTCAGGTAGTTGTAGAGGGCAATAAGGTCTGCCCTGAGCCTCCTCTTCTCCAGACTAAACAGTCCCAGTTCCCTCAGCCACTCCTCCTAAGACTTGTGCTCCAGACCCTTCACCAGTTTTGTTGCCCTTCTCTGGACATGCTCCAGGGCCTCGATGTCTTTCTTGTGGTGAGGGGCCCAAAACTGGACACAGTACTCGAGGTGTGGCCTCACCAGGGCTGAGTACAGGAGGACAATCACCTCCCTGCTCTTGCTGGCTACACTATTCCTGATACAAGCCAGGATGCCATCGGCCTTCTTGGCCACCTGGGCACACTGCCNCCAGCTTGGTGTCATCGCCACACTTCCTGAGGGTACACTCAACCCCCTCATCCAAATCATCAACAATGATGTTGAAGAGGATGGGTCTCAACACCGACCCCTGGGGAAAACCACTTATGACCAGTCGCCAGCTGGATTTCACTCCATTCACCACCACTCTCTGGGCTCGGCCATCCATCCAGTTGTCAACCCAGCGAAGAGTGTACCTGTCAAGGCCATGGGCCGCCAGCTTCTCCAGGAGAATGTTGTGGGAGACCGTGTCAAAGGCTTTGCTGAAGTCTAGGTAGACTACATCAACAGCCTTTCCCTCATCCACCCAGCGGGTCACCTGGTCATAGAAGGAGATGAGGTTGGTCAGGCAGGATTTGCCTTTCATGAACCCATGCTGGCTGGGCCTGATCCCCCGGTTGTCACGTACATGCTGTGTGATTGCTCTCAAGATGACTTACCCCATAACCTTTCCCGGCACCAAGGTAGAGTCCATAATTTCATGATGATATTAGAGGTCTTTCCCAACTTTAAAGATTCTGTGATTGATTATTTCATTATTTACTTTTAATGTAACTATTATATGCAATTCAGAGGCACTGTAAATATGCTTGCGTGTTATGAAAACTGTCCTGTGTTTCTAAACTTCACAAATAAAATGTAAGAAAAAAATGCTAAGATTTGTTCCCATAAAACTTGCGTTTCTGGAAGATGTTTCAAAAGAACACTTGAGCTGCAGTGATGAAATTTATTTACATTTGCATAAGATGCACGTCTGCTGAAACACACTTTAATTTACAAGTCGGAAGCAATAATTCCACGGCTTCTTCCCGTGCTAAGGAGAAGTATACTTTATTCACTTCATAGATGATCGTTTAGATATAAAAAGAAAACAAATAAATTCTTGTTTTGTGACCTGCTTTGATACTGGTATTGAATAATAACAGTAATAAATACAGTTCCACACTGAAACTGATGGCAAAGTCTATAAAGAATTACGCAAGACTAGAATTTGATCACTGTTAGGGAAATCTCTTTTCCTGAATAGAGCCTGAATGTGGAGAACCCCTGCTGCATATCCAAGGAAAATTCAGTCTCAGAACAGCCTACTATAGAGTTAATTTTTTGCACACAAGAACCCTGGCAAAACACCTCTGTAAATTCAAAATCACAGTGCCAGTATCAAGACTGCAATTTATCAGACCACAAAAAACCTAAAAGTATACTATTCTACTACACCCTGGACTACCTGGATACTATTCTGGGAGCAGACAGAACAAAGTAATTTCTGAAGTGTTATTTAGTATGCTAAGCTTTCTTCCACAGAGTTCTATTACAAAAAGAAAATCATAATAGAGACATACATCTCTAGTTTCCTTGATTCACCATTACCTAGTAGGCATTCACAGCAATTATCATAATCCTTGGGTTTTTTAAACTATCTTTAATAACATTAAGGCACGAGTTTGAGAAGTGAATGTTAATTTCCATTCCACATCTTCTGAGAACATTCAAAACTGAAGCTTTTAACCACAATCTATACATTTGAGATAATGCTGCAAGTAGGTCTTCAAGTAAGTTTTCGATGATTCTAATACAATTGCATAAAATTACATTCACCCAAATTCTGGCCTTTTCTGGATTTTTTCTATTTTCTGGAGGAAGCCTTTCTCTGACTACTCACAGCAACAATCATGTTTTAGGGCAAAACAGGGTTGTTACTGACCCTGGCAATACCAAAGTACATCACTGTACCCACTTTTTCACTCCTGGTTCTAATTAAATAATAAACACTAAAACTCAATACAAAAAAACCAAGAGCACTAGAGGTTATTTCAAACAGAAAACAATCTAAAATATAATGCAAGCATGCACGAGGCTTATAGCTCCTTACTTTCCAAGCACAGCTCGTCACAGTCCCCATCAGGGCACTTGTCACCTGGGCCCTGCAGGACTCAAGCCCTCCCCCCTCGCCACCCCAGGCACAACTGGGTTCCGAACACAGCCTGCGCAACTGCGTTTGAACGGCACCGACTGCCCTGATGCTCCTCTCAGCCCTAACAAAAGCATGCACAGCCAGCAAAATTGTTCAAGTCCTTCAGTACTACAGCATCATAAATGGCTTTAAAAAAAAAACCAAACACAAAACCCCCACATAAACCCAACAACCCTACAGACCTTTGCAAAGTATAGCTTGAAAATAAAGCCTGCAAGTAAAAGATTAAGTTATTTCAGTTTTCTATACACATTTTCTGATTCTGAGCAACACGTACTTTATTTTCATTTGAGAAACCTGTTACTTCTGCAAAAGGAAAGAGAATGTGTTTGCCACAGCCCATAAATCCGCCAAGGAGAAGATCTAGGTTCACACTAGGATTGACTACTGATATGTAATCGCTGAGCAACATGCAGTATGACAGCTGCATCACCGTAGTCGCAAGCAGGAAGCTAATACAAAAGCTAGATAAAAGCTGATGGGTAGAACGCCAAGGGAGTATGAAAGCACAAAGAAGCAACACTTCACAGAAACACACTTAGCTCTCTAAAAGTTAAATTATATGCATCTCAGGCACTTTCAGCACTTAAGCAAAACAGAACATTTTTATTTCAAGTAGTTAATTCTAGTGTAGCATGACACGACTGAGTTTCAAACCATCAGAGGGCTAAACTATCATCAAGCAGACCAAACATGGTCTACATTATTATTTTTAATCTGCAGGAGATTTTAATTCTACTGTGGATAAAAGCTTGGAGTAAGAGTCAGTGTTTTTATCCAAAAATATCTATTCTGAATGCAAAGAGTAAAGGCATTGTCAGTGTTCTTCCCCAAGCAGCAGACCTCCGATGGAGGGAAGAACTTGTAACCAAAGTACTGGTGAAATGAAGTCTTCACAAAGGCACAGTGGCAAATCAGAAACAGTAGCAAGCAAACCAACAGTCTCAGATGACTCCTGCAAAATCCCATTTATGTGACTGAGACAGACAAACCAGAAACCTTCCTGTGCAGTATATCAATTACACAAAAAGAGCCCGAACAGAGTTTAAGTGCAAGGTTAAAAAAATGATTTTTGTAAAATGCGTGCTAAATAGCCGACTGCTTTACATACACTAATCCAAAGTACCAGCCTCAGTTCCCTTCACCTTGCCTCTCCCACACAGCGTAATACCAGTCTGTACTGGAAAGCAGTCTTGCTCACTTTCCCGGCGCTGCAGATGTGGTGTATTCAACTCTAGTGCCATCTACTGCTGAAAATCGTGAAGAAAATACTAAACAGGATTGCAAAGGAGGGATTTACATGTTTTCTTACTGACGGCTGAGAGCAGGCATCTTGGTGGAAAACTTGAGAAACAAAGGTTGAATTAATTTCCTATAATGGATTTGTGCATCTAGGCACGGTTTTAAATGTACAGTCCAAGCTTTCTGTTTCTCTGTAGGAGGGTGCAAAGCATGTGTTAATTACACTCGCAAAAGAAATGTTGCCTATAAAGAATGGCAAAGTAAAGCAAAATGAATTTGCTTTCTAAAGACTTTGTTTACTGTACAGAATATAAGTCAATAATCTGCATCCTGAGAAGTCAGAAAGTACTTATGCCAAGTAGTCTCAGGAGAAATAAACTTCAGTTTACCAGTAAATTTACAAATATAAATAGTTTTGTTGAAGTAAAATGTAAATAATCTATGTACATTGCAAAGCATTAAAAAACTCCAAAACAATCACAGTTACTTCAAGTAAAAGTGCCTGAGAAGCACAGAATTTACTTTTTAGAGCCCAGTTCAAGCACCCAATGTGTGATGTAAGAAAAAAGAGCCCTTACCCCAGTCCTGTTCATACAAGGCTTGGGAAAGGCACCATGATTCACTTATTGGCATGTGTGGATGCACAAAAACAAGATGCTCTGTGAGATTTCAACATAATGTACCTCTAACTACAAAAAAAATGAACTTCAACTGGGGAGACCAAATTACAGTTTACACAACACGCACAACACAAGCATACATATTTTTTCCACTATTTCAGTACACAAAAATGCATTAACATTAAATCAAACACTGAAGCATTAAAGTCACTGAATTACAGAGAAAAAAGCCAGACATGTACCTCCAGGCAAGTTAAAAACATGAAGTGGAAAAATATACCACTTTTTAGCCTATAATGTAGCACTATAAAAGTAAATTCCAAGTGTAAGTGTATTATGCTTATCCTTATTTTGCTGTAACATAAATGAAATTAGCGTGTCTACAAACACAGTATTCCATTAAGTCAATTCTTCACCAAATCATGACACAGAAAAACAGCAGTCTAGAATTTAAAATTATCTCACATTAACTATCCAAGAAACGGAACTTTAAACATGTTAACCTCAAAGCATTAAACCACCAAATTCTTAAAACTGGTGCAACTGAAAGGTTGTGACCTAGAAGCAATTTCAGGCTCTGCCGATATTGATGGTGGTTTTCTCAAATATCTGATGAATTCAGTTCAACTGTACTGAACTACACTTTCATTGTATATCACAACATTCTTGGAATGCATAAAGCCAAGGAAGTAATAGGCAAGTTTTATATTTACACATACATATATATACAACATTTATATATATGCATGCTTAAAGTACAAAAATAAATGTACTCAAAGGTAAAGTGTATGCTTATGCAAAGCACTTTAAAATTTTATTTAAAAGACAGCATATTTAACACACAAATCTCCCCTTAGAAAAGTGCAGTGTACTCAACACATTATTCATAAGTTACATTACTCGTCACTAAAAAAGTTAAGTTTTCCAGGTATCCAAAGCATCATCTCTAACCCATTTTCAGTTTCTGGCAAAGCTGAGGAAATTACTGTATTAACCAGAGTGTGCAGATATTAGTTTGTAATTAAGAGGTTTCTACTGCTTGAAAAAAATGCTGTTTCAAATAACTAACTTTGTATCTACAAAAGCATTAAAATATTCTTCAGCCCTTTTTTTTTTCTTTAATCATGAAGAAAAGCTTCCCAGTCTCCAAGAACTAAACAAAATCCAACTTTAGCAGGACTGACTTCTGAAATACGAATTTCCAGAGGTAAAGGAACACATGCAACCTGAAAGGGTAGGCACCTAATCAAAATGTTCATTACTTTCACAAGATGAATGCTCAAGCTGCTTCTCTGTATTACAGCAGAATGATCTACCCAAATTAACCTTTAAAACTGAAAGTTCTGAAGTAAATCTACATAGATTTAAAATAAACCCCTATGAACTGTATGGTTGGAACTTCTCATAGCTTTTTAGAGAAAGAAAACACGCATAATGCTTTATGCAAACAAACCACACCTGAGCTTCTGCCAAGAGTGAACTTCTTTAGATGTCTGTGAGAGTAAACTAAGTTCTTCTAAAGAATTTTGATAGATATAGCACAAAACAATTTCACTGTTTAAAATACAAAGGTGGAGTGGATTGACCTTTTAATTTAGTTTCAAATAAAAGAACTACAAGCACACCTAACTAATGTTACCTAATTCCCAACAAAAGCAAACTGCAGCATGTAATAGTTACACAACTAAGTTCCAAGCCTGAAGCGAAAGGCATCCTCACTGCTGTTTCACTAAAAGGAAATCAGAAATGCTTCTACCATGATAACTGAAAGAAAATGCTTATTATGGTTGTAACATATCCTCTTGTTTCTACTTCTTCATAAACTGTTACACACTCACTGCTATGTTTTCTGTGTAAAACGCTGATGGTATTATAATGGTACTTTATAGATAGTTACAAGTTTTCCTCCTGAACTTACACCAGCAGAAAACTATAACTCTCCTACAAACAGGCAAGTACAGCTGCCTCCAGCAGTTTCCTTCTTAACTCCAGTTGAATTGGTAACAGACACACAAACCAGTCAGCCCAAAACATCCCTAAGCTCTGCTGACCAGAAGTGAAGTTAGTAATGACACTAGCAGGGGTGATATGTAGAACATCAGGAAAGAAAGCATCTCTTAACATCCATTCCAAACAACAACCAATGAAAGAGTGCAAAAAGACCATGCGGAAGCTTTCTCATGTTTAAATGCGAAAGCCAGTAATCTCCAGAATTCCTTACCAGCTCTTTCAGATTTTTCTTTCTGTTCTTTTAATTCCTCGCCTTTTGTAGTTACTTGTTTGATCCGAGCACGCAGTTGGGCTATCTCCTCCTCCTTCATTTCCAGTGTTTCATGCATTTGTCGCTTTGTCTCTGCAATTACCATGCCCTATGGAAAAGGTCCTTGTAATAAAAAGCTAGCAAATAAATAAAACATATAGCTAAAACAATTTCAAGCCAGGATGAAATCTTTGTCAGGAATAAACTTTAGTCTATTACTGCAAGACCAGAGATCATGGTATTTTTCTAGGTCAGAAACCAGAAAATGCTAACAAAAAGGAGGTAAGAATAGATTATTTTGAAGAGTAGCCAAAATTTATCTACTGCTGAAAATAACTCCTCCAGCAACTAATGACCATCTGAAAACTTTCTCCTTCTGGTACAGATACTTTTCTTTGAAATATGCATTTTATAAACAAACCAAAACTAAAAGCATTGTAGCGTGTGTGCTTCTCCTTAGATAACAAGCACATACAATGAGTGTTAGTCATGTTGCTTATTACACCACCAGAAGTTACTCCAAGTACCAAGACCGTGATTAAAAAAAAAACAACTAAGGAACAAAAAAACTGAGAAAGTCTTCATATTCCTAAGGAATTACTTACTTTTCCATCATTGATCATTTTTTAATTAATTTACATTGTATCTCACCTGCCTTAGTATTTGGTGCAGTTGTTTTTTGTTTGTTTTGCAGGTGGGGTGGGGTTTTTTGTTGTTGTTTTTGTTTTGTTTTTTCTTTTTTTTAAAGCTGGCATTGAGGAGTATTCAGCATACTTGCTCCATTCTAAATAACATTATCTTGCAGTATTGAATATAACCCAAAAGACAAATACCCTGAAGTATCTATACAATAAAATTCTCAGGTACCTTAAATTATTTGCTCATTAAAACATGAACCAACCACATTAGATGACTAAGAAGAGCTTCTAATACCAAGAAACCAGATATTTTGAGTTCTAAACTATCTTCTTGAAAAATTACACAAAGTTTAAAGAAAAGTTTCTTATTTACCTTGTCTTGTTCTAGTTGCTCAATCAAATCCTTTGCATCACGCAGCTGCGTAATCAGTTTAGTCTTCTCAGCCATGTGAAGGTCCTAAAAAAGACCCCAATCACAGTTTAACACACTGCCATCTGTAAGAAAATATCTTCTTCTGATGAACAGCTTAGGTTTGGCTTTTACCCTGCACTATGTCTTGGAGAAAGAGCACAGAATAGAATTCAGGGAAACTAAAGTAGGCAGCTTTAAATTACTTTTAAATCTCCCAATGCTAGGCTGCCACACAGCATCCATAATAATTCAGATTCCTGAAGGTTTTGTTACAGCCTCCACAGTTCCACATGGATGTCAGAGCCACTACAGTAAAATGGACACATAAAAAGGTGCCTAAGGCACCTGCTCTATTACCTGCATCTTGGCTTACAAGAGGATCTCAGCAATGCAACACTACTGGCCTTGTTCTGGAAAAGGTCCTTAAAATACTTGAGTCTTTCAGAGCTCTTTCAAACTGAGACCAACACACAGAAGAGAATCTGATCTCCAAAAGTGAAGTTGAGTACAGCTATACTTACCTGATTTACTTGTTTCTACTACCATCAGCCACACTGTGGAGTACTTTTACTCCACACTCAGCATGGATGGCGTTAAAAGGAAAACTGAGCAAAATACTAACTTAACTTTGGGACTGCACTTAGGCTATGTTCACTATATTGTGCTCTCTACTGTCCTTTCTGCCTTTCTGTGTTTTCTCTTCATTTACATAATTGATGCCTCTTCAGCTACATCTTAAAGGTTTAGTTCTGCTCCACCTTTCTCACTTTACCTCTTGTCTTCTGTGCTAAGACAGTCTTTTCCTCACCCCAACTTCCCACAGCTACTTTATTTCTGATACCATTTTGATGGTTATTCATACAGTAAGATTCCATACCCTTCTTTACAACTTTTTGAGTAATTGCTCAACATGTTCATTTCAGGTGGGTTTCGCACCTTCAACTAAAAAAAAAAATAAATAATAATACAGGGACAGTTTGTTTAATGGTCTGCCCTATTAATAATTTTTGGAAATACGGGAGTTCTTACTGCATTTTAGTAGCTACCCATAAGGTGAGGAGCATTTTCTATACCTTCATTTTCTCCAGTTCCTGAAGCCTCTCTTCTAACTGTTCTTGAAGTGCCTCTTTCTCGTTGGTTAATTGGGCGCAGCGCTCCTTATGTGACCGAATCATCTCCTTACAACGTTGCAGCAAGTTCTCCTGGCGCTTCACCCTCTGATGAAGAGTTTCCAGTGTTTTAACAGAATCTTCATGACCGTCTACAAGACAACATACCAACAATATAACACGCACGCTGTTTCCAAAATGTAGATCTGCATTCATCATTTGCATTGCGGATGACTCACAGGTCTCCAAAAAAAGGTTGTTCAAAGTCTGCAAAACCTCCTAGTGACTACTGTAACTACCAGAAACATGCTACACATATACAGAATAATAAATAGTCTTTCACCCCGAATTCATTTACAAACCCCCAGTTACTATATAAGCTTCAAAACCAAACTATCATTCAACAAGGCATTCTTTGCAATTAAAAAGTCATCATGATTTCTAAACCTGCCCGCTGCTGCTAACAGAATATTTAGAAGCAGAAAAAAACCACAAAGCAAAGAAAACCACATCTCTCACGTGCCAGGCACACAGATTCCTGCCTTCCCAGGGCTGGGTATGATGTTAATTCTAAAATATCCATGTTGGCAATACTACATTTCGTAGGTTAAAGGCCACATTTAGCATCTTTCCTAGCTGTACTCCTCTCTGTATAACTAGCACATTGGGTAATATTTTACTGTGTGTTCTGCTCTGATGCTCTGGAGGCTGTAAGAGCACTTGGCATGAAAACAGGATCACGCAAATTCAGACGTTCCGTTCATGATCATAAGTCTTACGCACTATAGTCCCAAAGGAGACTCCAGTACAAGAAACATCTCAAACCCCGATTCTTACGGACTGGATACTTACTAAGCACTACAAAAGACATGACAGCGGATAAGAAAACCTCTCGTGTAACCAGTCCTTCATATCATCCTAACATACAAAAATCAAGGCAGATGCTGAACAAAAATCATTTCAAGATGCATTTTCAGCTGTCTGAACCCTACGTTTTACGAAGGGTATGAAGGAATGACGCTTTCATTATATAGATTATGTATCAGCATTGTAACGTCCCTTGCTCAGTAATCGAATATACACAATATTGGCATTATACTCAGATAACCTCCTGATCATAGAATCATTAAGGTTGGAAGAGATCTCAAGGATCATCTAGTCCAACTGTCCCTCTATCACCTATTACCCACTAAACCATGTCCTTAAGGAACAGTTAGACTATTCAATTGCACAAATATCAAAATTGATCTTTGCTTTTACATTTTTCTGAAAAAGAAGGAAAAAAAAAAAAGACATAGACTGGCATCTGGTCTCCTCTCTAAGCTCTAGGGATGGGTCCTTGCTTACGGGGGACAGAACCTCCTAATCATAATAAATGGGGAAAGTAACAATCCCTGCTGGCAAAAGCAGTAATATCAATATTATCATTATTATTGACAAAGGCAAGACGTATCAGATTTGAGTTCTTATGAAAGTTTAGTAGCTTAGAAGGGTTATCCTGTCCTCTAGCTGCCACACTGTTTTCAAAACAATTGTCTCCTTCTAGAAAACATATCCTTACTATGACATGTTCCACCCTAAGTATTGCTAACTCCATCATAGATAATAGCAGGCTTAATCCCCAAAATTCAAGATCTCTTGAAGAAGCCGCAATACCTACCATTGCTTCCTGGTTCCACCGTATTTTCTGTACTGATTTCTTTTGTTGGACTTTGAGCTTGTGGTTCAGATTGGATATTTGGATCAGGCAATTCAGTGCTCATCTGACCATTCTGTAACCTCTGTTTCAGCAATGACACCTAAACAAAATGTTCTTTTTGTTAAAATAAAAAACCCCAAGGATTCTAAGTAGATCATGTTTTCATATTCAAAACTGGGAGAGTTATGTAAAAATTAGTATCAGTAAGGAGAAAAAGGAATAATCTGTCTGATTTTTTAGTATTTTTAAAATCAGAATTATGTTTCCAATTAACAAAAATAGTATAATTATGAGTGGAGAAACAAAGACCAATTAAGCAAAACAGAAAGTTTGCCAAAGCAATTTTAGCTCAAACATCTGCTGATGTTACATTCTTGATTACAGAGGTATTTAAGTGCAGATCAAACAATCATATTTAACATGAGTGAGATTTTACAAAGGTATCCTCTACCGCAGAGAAGCACTTAATTTCTAGATAATCATAAATTCTCAAGAAGCTTTACAACACTGCAGTAATTATAATAAAACATGGACATGCATTGTAGGAAATACATTATTAACAACAAAAAAGTATGAAGAACAGTTTTAAAGAACATCTGTTGGGTAAGGTATCTTACCTGAGTTTGCAGGACGCTAATAAGTTGATCCTTTTCTTCTAAGGAAGCATCAAATTCCTCTTGGAGATGTTTTTTAGCTTGTTGATCCATCTGGAGCTCCTAAGAAACAAAATTAAATGTGTCTGAAATGAAAACTAAAATGTGAATTTAGAAGTCTTATCACACCATCATGAAAGAATATTAAAAACACATTTTCTCAGTTGCAACTCCAGAATACAACCATAAAGTGGCTATTTCTTTTACTATACAATACCCCATTCTAATACCAGCATTAAACCAGCAACAGTCTAGATTTGATGCAAAATTACCACTGATTCTTTCTTTCTAAAAATAAGTTTGTGTAGGGATCACTTCAAGCTTGCTCCTGAAAACCATTTCATGTGGACACATTTCTCCTGGAAGTTGAAGACTGCACTTTGGTAAACAAGATTCTTCTTTTAGCCACCAGATTAAGCAACATAAACAGCAGAAATGTAAATTTCTCTTATTAGAATGCTAACACAGTGAATGAGCATATGACAAATACCATTTATAAGAGCAGAAAGTTGGCTTTTTTATTCCTCAAACACATTTCAGATGAGAAAGCCAAAGAATGCCAAAGAACTTAAATCTGTGGCCTTACTACTTACTTGCATTTGTCTGAACACCTTTAGAAACTTGTAGATGTTGCTTAAGTGCATTAGTAGGACCTACATAATCTTATAAAATACTGCCTTAGGGAGGTTTCTTTTATGTACTTCCTATGCTTTTAAATATTTTAATATCCTTCAATAATTATTGTTCTAACAGAAAATAAATGCATTTACAGTTAAATTAATTTCCATCTAAGTGCTTGAGAGAATGAGAACCATACACATTTCATGCATGCACTGTAAATAATTTCCAAAACTTGTTGTGTTTTTTTTCTCTTTATCTACGTACTTCATGCACATATAACTTCCCAGTGATCTACCCTGGGAAACTAATGCTTCTATGACCATTAGTCTGCAAAGATCACTTGTATAAAAGCAAGTGCCACTCGTTCTGTTCTGTTAGCCAATCAAAGTTAGAGCATGACAGAAAGAAAGGATGAAAAAAGCGTTGCTTTCCTCTAATTTTGAATCTTGCTTTTATGCTCTCTCTTACCTCCACCAGTGAATCCTGGTTGCCATAGCTGAGCCTGACCTCAGCTTTGAGAACCACAGCTGTGTGAGCTGAGCCTGGAAGGCATCACCGGCAAAACTATTCCTTTCTCATCTCAAGTAACTATATCCACCTTTTAACCCTGCATTACCTCAGGTTCTCAACAGCTACTGATCACACTTCTGCCTCGTGCTTCTCAGCTTTAGAAGCAGTTCCTTCCAAGCAAAGCGAAGCAAAGCACCTCAGTGCAAGAACAAGCACCAAAGAGATTTACTGAAACCAACACAGAAATAGTCCTCTTTAGATCCCAAAGTCTCTTCTGATCCTTGGCTGAGAAGGGTAAAACTGAAGACTTCTGTTGAGGAATTACACTTAACAGGAAAAAACTACTGTAAGCAAAAGGCAGGGGACTATTTCACACTGTCAACTTTGTTTCAAAAGAGACTTAGTTTATTCTTGCATGGCCCTCTTTGAAGAAACTTGACTGATTCAACATATATAAGGGGAAAATGGACTGTATGATAAAGAAAACTATTTTAAAAATTCATTTCTATATTATTACACCAATGAATGTTCAATTTTGTACCATTATAGCTTCCACAATGAAAATACACCATTTTATTTGTAATTTTAAAATCTGTTTTACCTAATGCTGTGACACTTGGGCTTCCAAAAGACCAAAAAACTACTCTCTGATGCTTTACAATCAGTAAAAAAGAACTTCAGTGTTAGATTTGAAGAAATCTTTAAATCTACAAGATTTAAAAGAATGAAATTAAATTTTATGTCAAATATATATATAAATATATATGTATACAAATCAGAAATATATGTATATAAAACATATATATGAACCAGAAAGACTATGACAGAAAAAGTAGGAAAGAAGCATGCACATGTCCAACCCTCTGTCATAATCTAAAACTTTAACTCTGGTATATCTATGCCTTCCAAACTTCACTAAGTACCAATAAGCTAGAAAACTAAACCCACTGGAGCATGCTGATGTAGACTTAACACACAATAAGCTTCTTACATTTGACCTTGTAGTGAACTGGAAGCAAAACCAAAAAAACATTGGCAAGCCATTCTGTCAGTAATGCTGTAGGTTTTCCCCTCCGATGGGCTGACAGTTTAGCTTAGGACAGGGCGACAGTCCAGGCGCAAGCAAGCCCTGGCTCATAGTACAGCACGCCTAGCACTGGACCACTGCTCTCTGCTGCTGGGGCAGAGGCAGCACGGATCTGAACCAAAACGCTACCCCTGTGGCACACACAATTCACAGCTTGCTTACCTGGATTATATCCCACATCACTCAAGGAGAGTACCCTGCAATTTGTCAGTGACCTCCTTTGAAGTGACTGGCTGCCCCACTGGTCACACAGGAACAGTCCCTTGCGGGTGAACCTGAGCCTTGGGTATGTGCATGTCCAATGCTCACAGTCACCACCCCTCGTGCTGGAGGGACCAACCCTGGCCCCTGTCTGAAGGTGAGACACCCAATTGCCTGGAGTTAGTGTGCCTTCAGGCTAAGGTGAGACCTCCTCACAGTCTGACTGCTCTTGCAGCCTCTGCACCAGTGCTGCTGCTCTGCATGGCACACACCAAAAACAGGAGTGCAGCCACAGAGCAAGCCCATGGGTTTGAGTGAGCTGGTACCCGGCTCCCAAGCAAGGTGAGAGCATGGACAGAGAGCTCCTTGCACATCTGTCTCTGAACCTGATGCCACCTCAGCTCTTGGGGCAGTAAAAAGGCTCAGCTTCACATACTGCTTCACCAGGGTTTGACAACATGGCTTTTGTGAACTTGCCCTTTTCATTTGTACATGCCCAATAATTTGTACGTCTTTTAATTATGCCCAATGTGTTTATTATTGATACCAAATACATTACAGCTTCTCCTTTTAATTTCGCTAAAATCCCAGGAGACAATGATCGTAACACAACCTACCTGATTCTATGATTGAAATCAAACTATACTGCAAATCCGTAAAATCAATGTAAATATTATAATTGAAATCAAGATGAGTATTTTTTAAAACTCGATCCTAAATTTTTTATTGATAGCTGTTACAATCTTTATTAAAAAGTGCCTGTATTTACCTAACATTAGCATTTCTCAATACTAGAAGAGCAACCAATTGCACAGGGACATCTATTGCTGGGCCCAACAATACTGTAAGAACCACACACATTTCTATCTATTTCACAGTGAAGACAAAAGCAGTTCAATACAATGAATTGCTCTATCTTAAAGTACAACAGTAAGGTGCTGAAACAAGTCAGAGAAATAACCCCATACAAACAAATGAAAATAAGTGGTAAAAAACCCTGTGGTGCAATAGAAAATATTTTGTAAAGTGAACCAAAAAATCAAAAGCTAGGCAGAGAAAGATCTTATGTATATGTGGTATAAAGAAACTAATCAATAAAGCAAATTACCTCTCTCAGTTCTCCAATTCTGCGAAGTGCTTTATCCTGACTTTGACTCAGAATGCCCTTTAAAAAAGGAAGAATAAACATCAAGTGTATTAAATGTAACTTTATATATAAAGTTTAAATAAATTATTAGAATTATATTTCAGCAGAAGAATTAATGGTTTGCATCTCTCAAGTCAAATGTGCTTTGTAAGCATTATCACAAACTGCCAACTGTGGGCTGGCAATCTACCACCTGAATTCAGCTGACGCAATAAAAAAGACTGGAGTACAAAAGCTTCACAGTTATTTTGACAAACCAATATTATCTTGGCTTCTTTAGAAATCCCAGATAAGAAAGAGCCTTTTGTTGTAGACACACATGCACACATGCATATATATACACACAGAGACACAGAGCACTGAAAACTAAATCTGTATTTGCCCTACACATTAAGATTCAGAAAAGCATTCAGAGAAGATGAAAAGTAATGCTTACCTGTAGCTTCTTCTTTTCCCGCTGGATAACTTGATAAGCAGACACCAGCTAAAATAAGAAATGGGGTATCATGATGATAATGCATCTGCTTATAGCTATCAAAGTAATTTGCTTAGTTGTATCACTATCTGCATTTTCAAACTCTCCGTTTGAGAAAGCTCTTCTTACAAAAACATACCTAAATTTTCCTCAATGCTTCCTTTTTCCAGTTACAAAACATCTGCAACATGCTAAAAAAATAAAGCCTGTATGACAAACAGTGTGGCTACTCAGCATTGATGCAGTTTTCCCTTCACTAAAAAGACCTCTAAGAATAGGCATGCTTCAATACAGGCGGTCAAAAACCCAACTGTATCAAAAAGTTACATCCCAAACAGTTACCCCACAAGGGTGTACATCTGTAAGGGTACACATCTCAGATAACTTAACTAAAATTAAATTTACAATGAGTATGCATTAAAAAAAACAACACATGAGTCTAGCAAGAAAAGGTCTGTGTAATACTGAATGTTCTCATCCCATGTGCTTTGCACATACCCAGCAAAGAAAGACTGGAAGAGGAAAAGATTTCTCATTGTAAGCTGACAAAAGAACTTAATGAGTATCTGCACAATTTAGTTTAATTAACAATTTGATCACAGTTGCCTAAGTTGTCCAAAACTGAAGTAGCGTAATGGCACTTGGAACCAGAATATTCCTTTTACAAATTATGGGAAAAATTAAAGGAAAACAAATCTAAACCACCAAAAAACCAGAAATCTCTAAGTCAAGAGACAGTCAAAATTCTTGTTTAAAATAATTTAAGATTTTTCAGAATGCAAAGTTACTTTTAATTTCAAACTCTTACTTATTTTGCAGTTAAAAGAGAACTAGGACTATGGATAGTTTCCCTTGCCATAATTTTTAGGATGCTAACTGTGTATCCTACTTTAAACAAGAAAAAAAAAAGTTCTATCTTAAATTCTCACTGTATGTTCAAACTACTTTCTTCCAAGCTCCAGTAAAACAATTTTCTCCAAGTGAACTAAAGAAACTCACAAAAACAGGGAAAAAAACCCCAAACCCTAGACCTTTTTGACAGAGAAAATTAAGACATGCTGGACAGACTACACTTAAAAAAAAAACCAAAAAAAAAACCACAAAACCCCCAAAAAATCCAAAACAAACCTCCAAACTGAATTCTCATTTTGGCAACACTGTTTACGTAGACTTTTAAAAAAAATGTATCTTATTATACTAGCCAGAAGAGAAGGAAAAATTAATGGGAGACAACAATTACTGAATTAATGGAAAACAACTGAGTTTTTTTCAGGCATATGCTAAATATTGTCATTGCCATATATATATTTTAGATTCCAGGGATGTTGACAGTAATAGCCAAAAGTCTGCACAGGAATTTTTGTATCTGGGGGCAGCAAACATTTAAAGACAATGTAAAACACAGTGCAAATAGCCAGTTTTAAATGCAAAACACACTCATACTTAAAAAAAATAATAAATCCAATACCACCACTTGAAAAGCTTTACTTTTCCCAACAACTTGAAAAATGAGTAGCAAAACTACTCACGTAATTGGTTTTCACTAAAACAGCAGAAGAAATAATCCTTGAATGAATTCCTTCCAGGGAATATCTGGACATTATGGAGAGTAAAACTTCTTTATTGAAAACAAAGTGCTTGCCCATGGCACTTACATAGAATATACAGTGTGTACTTCAAGAACAAGTTTCAAAAGAAAAGTAGATTTGCTGTGATGCAAGCATAAGCCATGCACACCTCTGTACTGAACTCCAGCCCTTGCTACGGGCTTTCAGCAGAAATCATCATAGGCCTACTCTGCCTGGGTAACTACTAATTAATCTCTATTGCTGACAAGATGAATTTATTTAACAAGCAAAAAGGATTTCCTCATTTTATTACCAACAAAACATTTGGTCTATCTAGGCCAAAAAATAACCAGACTTACAAGAACAACTTAACTTCCATGTTAGCTGTAAGCCGATCCATTTGCTCCAAACAGAAAATCAAAAATATTACCCACTACTGCAGTTATCTGTCAGCCTCACTTTTTCCCCTCTCTGCCCAGGTAAGCCAGTAACGATGTTGCCTACCTCCGAATATTTTCCCCTATAGTTGCCCAAGCTGCGCTCCATTCTGCGCAGTCGCTGCAGCAGCTGCTCTTTGCTGAGGCTATCCATATTTCCCAGAGGCTCTTCTGTTTCACTTTCAATGTCAGATGGTGGATCAAAGGTGGGACCGGCTGCGTCCAAGTCCAGTCGATTCAATGAGTCTCTTGAAGAAGTTCGTACCAGGGACTCCTTAGAAGATGACCGGAACAGGGACTCTTTTACAGGGCTTCGAAACAAAGACTCCATGGAGGGAACTCGGAGCTGAAGCCTCTGGGCAAAAGACTGAGTGTCACTCGGCTGCAAAAATTCAAAGCAAGTAATTACTTCTGCACTGCTTTTAGGTAGACAGACACACTAAAGCCCAGGAAACAGAGAGAGCTGACCTGGGCAGAGGAACGACTGCTGCCTAACACGTGCATGACACCAAATAGCTACCACTCCCTTAGAAGAATCACCTCCTTGTGCAGAAAAACCAAGCATGCAACTACCACATGTGGGCAATTTCAGACAGCGACTGAAGCCAATAAATTACAGCTCTGATTTAAACTTCTAAAAGAATGTATTTCTGTGTGAGCCCTTTAAAAAGTGAAGAATATGTAACTAAAAAAATAGCTGCATTTACTGTTGTCCCCAATGTAAAAAAAAATAATTGTGTGACTCACTTCTTGATGTATTAAACAGAAGATTGTGTTTATCTCAAAGACACAAAGATATTTTCCTATGATTAAGAGAACAAATTTATTGTAGAAGTCCTGTATAATAGCTAGTTCTATCATGCTGTCTTAAACAGTCCTTTTTTATTTATTTTATTTAGAATGGCTTTATGATTTTCAATGGCAATTACTGATTTATGCAGCTAAAGTACTTACGCTCTTCTAAAACAAAAGGTTCTGTGCTATGGTACCACATACTGCTGGAGCTACAAAAGTGCTGTGAAAGCATTACTGCACGATGTTGCCCCCACCATCAAACACTGGGACACACGTGCTAGGAGCCCCTGCTAATCCCACTCCAGCAAGTTAAACTTTTTCCGAGACATATTAAAAACATGTCCACTTTTAACACTAGCAACAATTTTTTTAAGCCTATCAGTTCTTTTTATTCAACTAGAAACCTAGCTTTCTAGCTACGCAATATGCCCTCTATTTTTGAAACTGAAGTTAACACTCCATAACCCGTGTCGGCTGTGCCCACGAGCAACGAGATACACCTCAACGCAGGCAGCCTGCAGCACGCCATCAGATACTGCTAACCTGTCCCTACAAAAAAAAGGCTCCACAAATCAGTGACAACACTTAATACCAGCTAATGGGATTATACACAAACAAAACACCCTAGTATCCTGACAGGCAAGTACTTGTCATCCCTACTCCAGCATGAAGATACGTACTGGGCACTTAAGCCAACATAACACAGAGAGACCGCACAGCAGTAAAGGAAGAAATAAACCCCCCATGTCCTCCCCATACCTGTGGGGAAGCTGCTCCACTTCCATTGTTCTCTGCGGGTCGGGGAAGTGGTTGTTTAGTTAAGTTCTACAGGAGGAAAAACAACTGTTAGAAGGAATAGACTACAAGGACTGTAATTCACTGGTTCCTCCAAATAGCATATGTGGGTTTTTTCCTTGCCTGTGTTTTTAGTACTTCTTTTGAATGTTTATTAAGATGTCTTCATGCAAACAAGCTAGTTTGTTAAATTCAAAACAGATTGCTGCAATATACAGAACTACAAAGCAGCTATGTGTGCATGGATTAGTATGAGACATCTGCAGATGCTGACATCTCCAATTAAATTATTCATAATGATTATTTATGTAACATTTATGCACAAATCAAAGAAACACCAAAAAGACAAAATGATAGCAGGAAAAATCTAATTGACGACCAGTGTTGTTTACAGCCAACATGAGTAACACCGTCTGTTTAAGTACATTTGGGGGTGGGTGGAAACTACCTGGGAAAAAGAGTGCTGGTAACAGGCTGTTTAAGACTACAAACACACACAGGAAGAAAATTTGGCTTTCAGAATAAACACCCTGTGCAAAAAGCTTAGACACATACATTCCTCCGCACTCCCAAAGAAAACCACCAAACAAACTCTCAAAAAAAACCAACAAAAAAACCAACCAAACCCAAACTAAAACCAACACCACAGAAAGCAATAGTTTTGGGTTGGGTTTTTTTTGTGTGGGTTTTTTTTGTTTGGTTTTGGTTTTCTTTTTTTTTGGGGGGGGCGGTGGGGTAGGGTATAAGTTTTGTTTGGCTTTTGGTTTTTTTTAAACAGAGGTCAGACATTTCTGTTCCTAGTCTGTCTATCCTGCTTTCCCTATATCCTGTGTTCAGGTGTTTTCTAACCTGTAGAAATCCAGATGATTTTCTGGTGTTTAAACCAGGTCAAACTGAATTAACAAAATATACTAGAAACCACCTTGGATAGAATTTTTTTTCCAATAGAAGCAAAGCACTGAGACGTACCGAACAAAGCAAGAGGCATTCAGCTAAAAACAGCATGACTTTTAATTTTTAATCAAGATGTACCTTGATAGTTATATGCAAGCTGTACAAGCTAAGGTGTATATGCAACTAAAACAACAATCACAGTCATCCTTGCATCTGCTACATGATTACACCCATAGATTCTACTCTGTGTGGACACACAGATAAGCATACATAAACATCAATATAGAAGAGGAATGAGTCAGTGTAAAAGGGCTTCAGAAAAGTTTGACGTGGAGCAAACTAAAGGAATACCACAGAAGAAAGAAATCCAGGCAGCTAAGGAAGCCAGAGAAATGGGCAGTCACCCAGATTCAGACAAGCGAAATGAGCAACAACCAGACATACAAGAAGTCTGTCTGGATTAGGAAATAGCATTTCACCTGGCTTGAACAAAATCTGTGTTCTGCTTCAGAGCACTGTTCTGTTGTGGTGGATTTAGTCCTAGAGGATTAAGAGCTCTTACCGGGTTTTAAACTAAAGCACTTCTACATTTTATTCTCAGCTCCAATAACTGTTCTTTTTCATTTACTAACTGGAAAATTAATAATAAGGGTAATTGAAACACAAAAATTATCTTCTGCTTTATAATTTACAAAGCATCTACTGTGCAAGTACTGGACTGGCAACAGAGGAAAACAAATACTTTACCAAGAATTACAAACTAATTACAAACACTTCTTTCAAAAACCATACATTCTGATACCCATAAAAAGAACTAAAGGAAATTATGGACTGTTTGTACATCTAATTCGTAAGAATATTTTAATAATATTTAAGATCTATTTAAAAACATAAGGAGATTTATTAAATCTAATAAAGTATTATGAATATGAAAACCATGGATTGTGTCCTCTTCTGTAAAGAAAAACAAGCTGCCATTTAAGGATCTATGAAGATCCCTAAAAATGCCATTTCAAATCTAAAACTGTTTCCACTTTTACATTGATTGTGCTGACATCTTTGTACACAGTGTGTGGGGAAAAAAAAAAAGCAAGCAAAACCTATATTTGGGATAAGGCTTTCTACTGGTATAAATCATAAACGGGATGCACTGATAAAGTTTTGTGTAAAAACAACACCACCAGAGGCATCTGGATGCTGCAATTCTAAGTCACTGTGCTCTAGGGCAAAGGGTCACATTCTGGTGTCCACACAGTGACAAGTAAGCATGAATGGAAGTTGCTATATATAAGTACAGATTCCAGAGGCTTTGAAGAGCTTAAGAGCCCTAGCCTTTCATAAGCCTTAAGAGATGTTTCAGGAAAACTAGAAGCACAGAGCACAGGCTGTCATTTTCAAAGTCTTAAAACCAGCAGAGTTATGCCAGAGTTTCTGGAGACCAGCAGAAATCTCTTTCCTCCACGAATCCATGGCACATACACAACCACCTCTCTACCCACAGAGAGCTATACTTGCAATCTCTAATAAAAAGGTTGCTTTTTGTTATTAAGATGTATAAACTAGAGCTTGGTTTTAACTGGAGCACATTAGGGCGGTTCTAGTGACACTTGTGCTTCCTTGCTTCCCTATTTCTGAAATGCAAACTAATTCATCTTATTTATTTCTCAAAGGTATAAATAGATTCACAAGCCTGAAGAGTGAAAGCTTAAACGTCTGCATTTAAAAATATTTTACGGTCTCCCTCTTTCTCAGGTATTCGAAAATTGAGTAAATCATACAGGAAGGAAGGAGAGCTTAGTATAAATTTTCTTCCCTCATTTTCCTTTAGTTTTTCTTTAAAAAAATCTTTGTGTCCAAGAATATTTGAAGTGTTTCTTCATGCAGCAAAACCCATGCAGTTTAGTTACTAAGGAGTTTATACTAACATCTATGCCAAAAACCCCACAATTATAGTCCCTTCTCTATGATGCTCACTCTTTTGGATCACACATCACTTGCACACACACAGTTAAAATACTGGTCTGTTTTAGCAGAATTAATATGCATTGGTGTGTGTTGATTAAACTTTCCCTCTCCTGCATCTTTAGTTTATCTAGGTTTTCCAAATGTATATAATGGGGTTTTTTTTAAATATATATTTTTATATAATCAACCCTCCTCTTCCCTATAAACTTTTGCATCATTGTTTTCTCCCCCTCTACCAATTCTTTCTGTGAAAGTACAGCTCTAAAACTTTCAGAAAGTTCAGAGAACAAAATCAGTTTTACAGGCAACGTATTATTAATACACATTGGTAACACATTAATGTCAACTCTTACATATAATTATTTGCTATGTATGCAGTCTTGTATATAAATATGCAAGTCAGTGATTCCTGTCACTAAAGTATATACTAAAAGATAATATAAAGACAACATTTTGGCATTCACATATATAGGTTTTTTGAAATGCAGCTGTACTAGGAATATTCAGTAGCACAGTGAAAAACAGACCACAACTGTTTACTGCTGTAAGTGTAGAAAAGCCTAAATAAATTTACAGTGAAACTTTAAGTAGTGATCAGTGTACCTGGAATATGGTCAAAATACTTAGAACTGAAAAAAAAAAAAAACCTAGAAAAATATATCTAGTAACTATTTCTAAACTACAGATTTCAGCACAGTCTGAATGTTCTCCTTGCTCCCCAGCAAAAAGCTCAATCTTCAGAACCCCATGACTGGGCTAGTTATCAATCTGCGGTCTAAGGGCATGCTCTAAACAAGTATAACCTTTTACTGCAAATGAAGGCTTTCCACAGATCACCTCTTTCTTCACTGTTTCAGTCTAATCTTGCTTAGCTTGAGAGAGACGAGCCCAACGTAACAGTGTGTTGTGCTATGTCCACCTGCTTATCAATTCTATCCTGTTAAAGCTTTTAGTGTCTTGTCATTTCCAGCCTCTGTATGAACAGCAGAAAAGCACTTGCTAAACCGGAAAAGAGAAGTAATCATGAAATATGAGGATGAGCTAGGATTCTAAACAACCCACTGTGTTTTGAATCACTATGGACTCACAGAGGAATGCCATGCCTCTGAAGCATGTGAAAGATACCATGCCAGTCCTGTGACAATAATCAGAAGAACACAGCTTTGTATGTGCCTATGTTAGAGAGTAGAAGGCTGCTTTCCTCCCTATTCCTGCTTCTTTTTCTCCAGTCCTTGTTCTCTTCTCACTGAGCTTCCCCACTTTCATACTATGAAAACATTTCCCAGCAAAGAAATATATACTTAAAATAAAATTTGGTTATTAAAAAAAAATACTATCCTCACGATAATAGCTGCTAGGTTACCAACTAGAAGTAGCTGAATTTCAAGTCTCTATGTGAGATAAGTATTTCCTGCTACCATTAGTAGTAAATGACATTGTGAGGCTTTCACTCTACACAGCAAAAAGCACGTACTTTTTAGACAAAAACAATCTCAATGTTTATCATATCCATTTATCTTGAAACACATACAGACATACATAAAAATGAAGAGGAAGACTTCCAATGGCATTAATGAATTCTAGGCAAACATACAAACTTGTGCAACAATTATTTAAGAG
This sequence comes from Psophia crepitans, assembly GCA_013399095.1. Classification (NCBI taxonomy): domain Eukaryota; kingdom Metazoa; phylum Chordata; class Aves; order Gruiformes; family Psophiidae; genus Psophia; species Psophia crepitans. The sequence continues at coordinate 159,436 of VWZZ01000007.1, forward strand.
TTGTGTAGAGTATGGTTACCTGTATAACAGAAAACGTGTTAATTTTTTTATGTTACAATAAATTCACATCATACAGCACACCAGCCAGGAGCTATCAGGTACTACCTCCGTGAAATTTAGTGCAAGGTTAGCGACAGGGTAGTTAGGAGAGAGGCCTTTGTGAGGACAAGCCACAAGCAACACTAGGTTTGCCTTCTAGTACAGTACTCTCCTCCCTCTGCTAAAGGCATCACTAAGAGGGGTGGGAGGACTCACCACACCGTCACTCTGTGGCTTAGGTTGTTTGGTGGGATCCAAAGCAAAGATAGTATACTCAGAGAGAAAAGCAGGTTCTGCTATCATCCCGGCTAGCAGCTGTCATTCGATGCAAAAAGTAGGAAAACGAAAATAAATCAAGTAATAAGGTAAAGAACGTTGCATGATTTTACTCAATTTTTCCACGCAATTAAAACTTCATAAAACAATATGGCAGTTTATGAGACAACAGATACTGATAAAGGCAGGGCACAACCAGAAAATATGCATTAGATCATTTCAAAATACAGCCAAAATACAGTTTTGATCACTTAGAAGTAAAGAAACACACAATTAAAAAAAGATCCTAGTTTAGCCAAAGACAGAGACAATATTTCAGGCATTGGTATTGTAATTTTTTCTAAACTTCTGTGATTTGCTTATCTTCAGATACCACTGAGCCATCTTTGCTCTGTTATACAGGGAAAAACATTTATTCTTAAAATTCTGTCAGTATTTCAGTTATAAGCAATATAAATTGCATGCTCTTGACTACATTTAAAAAAATCCTTACAAAATCTTTCAAGCTACTAGCAGACTACTATTTTGTAAAAACACCACAAGTTGAATTAACTATTTTATCAAGGCAGTATTGAGGAAGAGATTTCAATACCTAGAGACTAAAAACATGACAAGAAGGAGATTCTGGAATTTGAATTCAAACTGAACATATACATGTAATGTAATGCAATCTAACGCTGCTAGCATGCTGGAACAGAGTTCAAAAAATATTCCTTTCATGATTCTACTTCCACACAAAAGTTTAAACTTCAACTGTCTTACAGCTGGAGATTTCACAACTGTGGTGTCTGCTGACTGAACCGAAACACGGTATGTTTTTTCTTTCTCCTTATTTCAGAACAATTTTTTTCGATTTCAAGTAACGAAATAGTATTTTTAGAAATCAAATGTATTATAATGTAAGTTCGGTTTTTGGTTTTGAGGTGTTGGTTTTTTTCTGGTGACTGTTACATTCACTACAGTGCTCCAGTAGATGAATTAAATTCAAATTGGGGGGGGGGGGGGAATATTTTCATGTGTAAGATCTGGAATGCTATGTGACTTGCAATTTGTGTCCACCAAACCCTTTCAGAAAATGTATTAAGTGCATAATGTTCAATGACAGCCATGTACAACAGTCTCTGAATGTCGGTACTGACTCCCTATTGTCTTTTCTTTAATGTTATTTCTGCACTGAAAAAAACCCAAATAAATACTGAAAAACCCAAGTACCTGAGACCTAAATTACCAATCCTGCAGAAAACAAAGCAAAATAAAAACCTAAACAATGCGCTTCCATTGCCTCCTATTTGTTTCACTATATTATATACACACAGACACACAGAATACAAATGTCCATTACTTAAGAATCTTGCTAGTTTTAACAGAAGACTTTCTAGAGCTACATATGGAAAGAAGCTTGGTTCCAAAAAAAAAAACCAAAAACCCGCAACAAACCAAAACTCATCACTCCAAATTGTGAACTGTCTTTACAGTCAGGGTATCTGCAGAACACTTTTACTTCTCAAACTAGTAAGTACAGAGACAATTAATTCTGACTTCTGTTCTTCAGCTGCCCTCATCACAGCATTCCCAAAACTGGCATGGGACAAGTACTCCAATAGTTTATTTGATTTGCCAAGAACTAGCTAGGTCTGAGAAACTAGGGTGAAACTTCTCCCTTTAAGTTACTACAAACACGCACTGCGAACAAAGAGACAGTCCCATTTCTCCTGCTCCCAACGTTCTCTCCCTCCAGCCTGGACACACCTGCCCAGTACATCCCCTGTGGTTGCACTCACACACAGTTTGGTCAGACTGGTCACCCAGTCCCCCTCTCTCAACCCATCACAAGAACAACTTTGCTACCCAATCAATAAATTGACATGCAACTGAATGGTCAGATACTAGAGAAGCAGACGGCCCGCTGGCTGGGTGTAGGTAGGACTGCTTCTTGCACCACTGACCTGCAATCCGACCAATGAAGAATAAACCAAAATAAAACCTAAACTTTTGTAATGTGAAACTCTAACCGCACTCTGAAGTGGATGTGGAAAGTCTAATTCCTAAGGTAAGCTGTGTTAAAGCTCCTGCTATAGATTTAATCAAGTGCATAAAATCCATAAAAGTTTCTTTCTTCGTCTGAGTTTTTAGGGAAAAAAAAAAAAGGTGACAAGTGTTAATGAAAGCAGAAAAGCATTAATGATTTCAAACAATCTCTGTAAGTGGTGATAGCTGTAGAAGCTCATAACCTTGGCTGTGCTATGCGTTTTGTATACATACCTCTTGAAAGGGTGTATGGCAGAAAAAGAAATGTATACACAAGTGTATACACAAACATACAGCAGCAGTACTACAAGCAAGCCTGACGGCCTCACGAATTAGAAATATGTAAATTCTCAACCAAAATAAAATGTTGATGAAATCTTTAAGACAAAAATTACTTTGTATGTTTAGAGAAGACCAGTTACGATGGTAAAACACAATTTGCAAGGTACTCATAAATGGATTATGGCAAATACTATTAACCAAAGGATTATGAACATTATCAACATATAACATCTATGATCTTCAGCTAGTTAAGTCACTTTTAAAAATATGACCATCAAGATCTTCAGGAATCATAGATGGTTCAAACTGTCTTTGCATAGTAACAGTATGCCAATGTTTGCTTCTCAAAATATTAAGTAGTGAAATTTCACCGTAACATTATTTTGCTTAATCTGAATTCCATTAAATAGTACAAGGAACTTGTATTAAAAAAAATTACTATTTAATCTCTAATAAATTATTCTTCATTTGAAATTAAAAAGTTTTTGACTATCAGTATGTTCAGCACCCATGGATTGTTATATTTTCAATCACCACTCCAAGTCCGTGACCATGTCACTGCAACCAAGTTCTAACAAGAGGCTTAAACAGTAAGTCTTAAACTAAACATTAATTAAAAAATCCAAAGCTCATGGGTAAGATGACAAAAGAGCTTTAAACAATGGCAAGAGTTAATTAAAAAAAAAAATCACTCAAACGACATGGTAGGCAAATGATAGAGAGAATATTTAACTCCTCTTTAGCAAGATCAGGAGATATTCAAGCTACACATAGCCTAAAATATTCCAATCCACATTACTAACTGTGAACGTTTTGAGAAAAGGAAAGAAAAAAAATCCCTTATGACTATAAACTGATGCAGTACTGCTTGAATTTGCAGACATACAGCTCCAGGTTCTCTATCACAACTAATAGTTTACACAAACAATAGAATGCATTTAACAATACTGTTGAGTTTCAAAGATGTTATTCAAAACCCTGAGGCAACAACAGAACTAAATCATCTCAGCTTCACCCTGCTGTTGCTTCAGTAAAGGCAAACACAAAAGGGAAGGAGCCATCCCTACAAATAAAGAAGGGCAGAACACCACACCACTGAGGCTGAACAGTAATCACTGTATCAAAATGAAATTGTAAAACATTTCCTCCCCAGTAGCCAAGAGTTTCACACTTCAAATAGCTCCCAAAGACGGAATATACTCAGTGATGGTCCAAGAGTGGTATTTCCTCAGCACATTTTGAACTGGCTGCAACTTCTCGTTCTCATGAGTTCATTCTGCATTCTTGGATCTTGGGTACCCAACAATGAAAATATTTAAGTACTTGCTCACAGTATTTTTGTTACTCCAGCAGATCATTACCTGGTATGTTTTTACAGCTATATTATAGGCAGAGCTGTCTAAAGAGTCCTATATAATTTGACTACCTAATGCTTTCCAATATATACATGTGTTTTGAGCTGTGCTTTTTAATTTTTTTTAATCAACTATTCAGTATGGCTTTAAAACTAGCTGCTTGGCTAACTGGGGAGGAGTTATAGAGGCACTAAAAACAATCCACCTACACCTGGAAAAAGACAAGAAACAACCTGCCAGTCTGCCAAAATTAAACAGATATAAATATTTGCACAATGGATTCTTGAACTACAGGATTTGGCCTAAAATCCACTCTGAATTACATTAGTACCTTCAAAAATGTTTAATATACCTGGTGCTATACTGTCTAATGTATCACTAGGACCATGCCAGTGATGTGATTGATAAAAATAGAAAAGTAGGGAATCCAGCTGGGCTGAATCATACTGGAAACAGACAGAATGTGCAAAGATCTAAATAATCCTTTAACAAATCTCTAATTCTCTGAATGCCATCAAATCACGCTTGAAGCTTGCTACAGAAGCCCTTCTAAAATCTTCCAACATTCTGTTTCATGTATATCCTACGGTAAATGAACTCCCTACGCCATACCGAACTTTGTCTCAGGTACCAAATTAAGGCTATGGCGTTATAGATCTTTTGTCATAATATTTAACTTCTATTATTTTTTTCTTACTGACCAATGAACATTTCTATTGGGGAAAGAAGATTACAAATGAGGTAAATTAGGTGATGAAGCCCAACACCAGATGATGCTGTGTTTCCTTTAGCATTACTGAACAACAGTACATAACATTACTTTTTAAATAATCTTTGTATTTCCAAAATTTGAAACCGTTTTTGTAGGTCTCAAGAGTGGCCTAAGTTAAGCAGCCTTACTTGTTCTTTATGGGCTTTCTGAACTCCATAACCAACTGTGTTCATGTTATTCTTGCTATTATTCCTCCCCATCTGAGGAATTACCATGCTCAAATCTTCCTTTGCTAAGATTATGATAAGTGGGGCAAAAAAGCCAAGCGTTCCCTAGATGAAAGGGGTTCCTTAGCATGCTGCGAAACAAACCCCAAAATTTAACAGGGGTTAGAGTTTGACTCAAGTCTCATTGCTCTGGAGATGTGAGTAGTTGAATCAATGCATGTTACACACATATAATGGGTCTGACTGCCAGAGGCAGCCATTATTCCCTTTCAGAATAAAAGAAGAGAATCAGTGGTTCCAAGTTGCAGATCAATCAGGGAAATCTGAAAATCCACACACTGTGGTAGTGAAGTGCATCAGGGTATATGTGCATTTGTAGTACGTTCATCCTTAAAAGCTTCTATAATTGTACATGGACAGTTTTGCTATGTTGTACACAAGCACAGTAAGACAGAGGGAAAGGGATCAGACTATAAGCTTGTCTAGAAGACAAGCCAGTATTTGCTCATCTAGTTCAAGGAGCTGGGGATGTCAGCTATAAAGGTTTAGAGTTTCAACTCTTACTGACAAATAACTCATTCCCTGTGGTAAAATAAATAAATTTGCTTATTTGTCCAAGTTAAGGAACTCCAGAAGATCCTGTGAATAATTCAGTAATTTGCCGATTTACACAAATATTTGTTTACAGAAGGTTTGTCCAATTTTCAACATAACATTTTAAGCCTCATCCCTACTGTGATCCGGGCATGGGAGAAAACGAAGGAAGAGCTGAAAGTTCATGATTTCTTTCTGCAATTAAGAAAGGCCCAGAATCTAAGAATACAGAACTACATTTCCAGAAAGTAGTACAGAAATCAAACACAACTCTTTTCTGGTTTGTTTTTCATTCTGATGAGCAATCTAAACATGCTGGTGTATGTATCAGGAGTTGCAAGATCCAGGCTTTAGAAACAAGCTAGGTTACACAGCCTGTAAAATTTAGTTTTAAATTGGCATGTCAAGATAAAACAAAAGGGATATAGACATATCTGAACCACTGCCGTCTTCACATGGTAATGTCTATTTAGAAGTACTTCAAATTAAGTATATGAATACAGGAAAGATGCAGCATTAACAAAGGTACTTAAGGAATATTATTTGAGCTTTACTTGTCCTGCTTTACTAGCCGACACTAGAAAAACATTTAAATTAAAGTAAAACCACAGTCATTACATGGCACTACAGTGAGACAGAAAAGTACTAATTAATTAACTAACCTCTAAAGGTGCCCTNAAGAAGAGCTATATATATTGTGCTCTGCTGTCACTTCCATAACACTCATGAGGATGTGAGCGATATTTGGATCTGCATGACTGGTAGGTCATCCACAGCAAGCTATCAGCTGTTTGCTCTCAGTGGATGCCTCTGAACTAGCTTTGTTGTCTTCTGCAGGTGGGTCTGACTTGTAAATAAGCATATTATAGAAAAGAAAGAAAATTTAACTTCTAGTACCTATACTGATAGTGATTGATGTATTTCACCTCAAATTCTGTTCAAGAGTCAACACACTAATAGTTTGAAAACCCAACTATTCTTCCTTATAAAAGACTGAAGCACTAAGTAAGCATGTTTCAATCATCCAGGGCTGTTTCAAATGGCACCAACAGCGACTCAGAAAGCATCTGATATGCAAATTGTCTGAAGAAGTTCTATGGAAGCATCAACTATGCTTTCCCCTCACACTGTAGTCATATTTCATGGGCTACTTGCAAGGACAAGGTACAGAACTAGACAGACCTCTGTTTTTTCCTTACACACAACACCCCTCACCATGAGCTTCTCTGTAACACTGCCTCTGGAGATCCACAGCTCCGCTGAAATAGAAGCTGAAGAAGAAAGTGGGCATGAAAAAGAAACCTACCTAGTGTTCCATGAATGGAGCATACAAGGTGCTTTTTTGTAAATGGAGAATGTTTTGGAATTTTGAAAAATAAAAGAAAATCTTATCATTGCAGAATATAAAGCAAGAATTGTTTGTCTGTACATTTTAGTATAATTCCTCAGACTAATGCTGTCACTTACAAGTGTAATTCACTCTGAAATTGTTTTTATTCTAAAAATATTCTGAGTTTAAATGAAAGCTTTCACATGCAATACTTGTAACTTTAGTATTAGAGCAACTAAAAATACGAAAACTTGATCTCTTAAAAACATACTAAACATAATAGGCCAGAGAACATACAAGAGAACTACGAAACACTGTAATTTTGCTTAGCTCAGTACCAAAAGGGTTAGCAACTATTCATGTACCAAGTGAAAGTTTTAGCATATGATACTCTGCCAAAACCACACATTTTCAGCATGTTGTCCAACTTCAGTTCATTGTAAGGCCATTGACACCTGTACATAAAACATCTGCCTGATCAAATGAGAACACTGCAAAAAACACAGAATCGCCCCCCCAAAAAGACAACGTATCCGTATAATCAGGACATATATTTAGAGATAATGCACAATATCTGCAGCTTCTTTAAGTATAGTAATACTGCCATTGAACTGAATTTTATGAAAATCTAATCCGACAAATTTTAAAGACAATTAGCTTTTAAATATTCTGTTAACATTTATGAGAAATATTTGGAGAAAGGAGATTTCATGTCTTGATCATTTATATTTACTTTATTTTAGTAAAATTTTCCATTTGACAGAAAGCCAGTCCTTACAAGAAAAAGATTTTCATTCCCTTTGCAGCTTCATTACTTTCCAAATTTTTAATTACATGATATGTTTCACAAGTAAAAGTCTCATAGAGCTCCCTATGCCCAAGGATAACTGTAAATCCGAGGTCACTTTAGTACTCTTTTTCCATTCTTAATCTTATTTCTCCTTCTGCCTCTCTGATCATTCCAGTGTAATCACTGTATTTAGAGCATAATGTTCTTCCAACATAACTTGGCATGTCCTGTGGGGAATTCTTCGCTTCTCCTGTTTATCTGGAAAAGCAGTCTGAAAAAAGTCTGCTGGGGGGCAACATAAATCTAATGAAGCACTACAAGACAAAACGTAGTTCTCCACAGAAATGATGAACACTACAGAAAGCATTGATACATACAGGTGATGTGTCAGTAGCCTCCAACAACATTTGGAAATGTATTTTTGAAGTGTGTTATCTGAATTGTGAAGAGAGCTAGTATTTTTCACTAAATCGATAAAACTGAAAAAGAAGATAAGCCCTTCAGGCTCACAAACCTTTTTCAGATCTGGAATAAAAGCAGACCTCCTCAAAATTAAATACAAGTTTAGAAAAAGTATTCTGCCTTTCATTCAATGTGTGAGTTACACTATTTGAGCAGAAAAGCAGTTGGTACTTATATAATAAATGATGAGGAGTGTTACCACTTAATCTTTCCCTTTACTTCCCACTGAAAAGGGAGCGGAAGATTTTTTGCTTTTGTGTAGGCAGCACCAAGTTAATGACAGACAAAAACCAGTGAAACAGTTGACAGAGGGATATCACTATGTCTCATGGCTTCAATATTTCATATTTCACTAATGTTTTGCTGCTTAAAAAGTGTGAAAACCTTGGCCAAATCAGTCCTTTAACCTCTAGCACATTCTACAATGGATACACATAATTATGATTTATTGTTTTGTTTGTTTTTTTTTAAAGGGGAATCTTTATGTTTGCACTGGTCACTGATGACACCAGCTCTCAGCACCAACTCATTCCTTCTAGACCACAGTGGTAGTTCTCATGCAGCAATATGTCACTTCTATACTCTGCATTAAGAACAGAAATTTCCTGGAAAAAAACCCCAAACAAACAAAAATCCCAACAAACTAGCAAACTCTCCTTACTTGAGCACTTCACAATTTATCCTGAGTACCACCACTCGCTGACATTATGGAGCACTGGTTAACAGAAAACCTCTCTCCAGGGACAAAGGGAAGTCATTACATATATACATATATAAAAGAAAAAAAAGCATTTATTAGAAAACTCACTACTGCATTTCCAAAATACAAAACAAAATCGTGAGGTATTCTTCCTTCCATTTTTATTATCACTGCAGGAAGCAAACTGCCAAGCTATAATCACTGGTGGCATTCATAATGGAATCTAGGGTTTCCAGGTATAGCTGATCATCTCCTGAAGAAAACGTGGTGTTAATGAAGTGAATTGTCCTACTCCAAGAAAACACTTCTGTAGCAAAACCCAGCAACCGAATTTTCTGGCTAAGAACTCAACGTTTCCTTTGACAAAGTTCACAAAATCAAAGAAGTTCCCTGCTTTACTCCACCAGTCTATTTTCATATTCACTAAGTCAGGGATGCTTTTTTGTTAGTTTTTTTTCTTTTTTAATCAAATCACTTGGAAAAAAGTCATCCTACTCAATATGAACAAAGATGAGTGTAGATTATCCCCTCTGTTTGGTCTATTATGCAAGTCATGGCTACCCATCATCCTGACAGTGATTTTTCAGGTATTTTATGATTAATAATTTAGACTCAGTTTGGTTTATGTTTGGAAGTTTATTTGTGGTTGGTTTTTGGGTTTGTTTTCTGTTGGGGTTTTTTTTTTTTTTAATTTTATAATTAACACTGTTATGGTTAGAAACATTCACTAGGGCCCAGTTTAAGCATTTAGTTTCATCCACCACAAGTTACCTGTGCAGTTAACTGGAATTCCCCAACTTTTCAACAAAAAGAGGCATGAAAAACAAAGTCTCTCTGAACGTAACTTCTGTCCCAGTATCTTCCTGAGTTCAGTTCAGATGTAAGATTTCTAAGACCTGAAGGACTTACAAGGTTTCCTAATCCGTAGGTTAACCACCACAGCTTAAAGTTCTGCCTCACAACTGTGAAACACTTCAATATTTAACCTAAAAATTAGACTATTCATGTCTATAAATGCACAAAACATAGTGAGATTGAGGAATTAAAAAAAAAACAACCAACAAAAAACACCCCAACTTAATCAAGGACACAAAATAGTACTTTTTTTTTAAGTTCAAGTTGAAAAATACAGAAAAACAGTTCTCAACTGACCTCTTTGTCTGGTGTTAAAGTGTCTTCATCGTTCTGATCGGTAAATGAAGATGTCCTGCTTCTGTTGCCAGTTGGTGGAGGGGATTTGGAAGGGACCTACACAGAGATCATATATATATCAACAAGTAATATTACGTCCAGAACTAATTATTCCCTATCATAATTTGCTTCAACAATTACTAACTATAACTTCTCAATAAAGCCTGGTCTACACCTGCCTTTTAAAGAAAACAACTCGTTCCATGTACTGTCTGTGACAAGTTCTACCTCACTACTAAGTCTTCAGAACAGAATATGTCATCAATCAGTCACAAGAGCATGCAATAAAATTAGTTATTTTAATTGTTTCTGATCATGGTCCAGATCTGAAACTCAAGCCTCCTAATAATTTAGCAACATAGTACAGTTGATTAAGGTTTCACAGTTTTCAAACTGACAGCGATCCGAGTATTTACATAAGGAGTACCATCAGATTCCCTTAAGAAATTAACAAAACAAAAAAAACCCAACAAGAGACCAAACAACCTTGTAAAACTGAATCTAAACAAAGAAAAAAGGGCAGAAAAAAATGACACATTTTATGATGTCAATATGAAATTGTTCCTGTCAGCACTGAAGATCTACTCAAAGAAACTGCACAACTTCAACCTGAGTGAGGTTGCAACAAGCCACACCAACCCAACTCAAACATAGCTTGCCAGCCTCATACTTCAAAATCAAAATATAAGACTTCAGTATAAATGTAGTGAATATCAAAATATCAACAAGATTTTATGTACAAAGAAACTATTTAGCAAGATCTCTCATTAGCTACATTGTACAATAATCAGAATGAACAAAGTGTTGCAAAAAAATAAATCTACCACAAATCTTTTAACACTTTGTTTCAGCACCATCACTGAGATTACATACATAGATTGTCTTGCTAAATGCCTGTCTTAACCAGAGTTGGATGTTCTAAAATATGAATGACAGAGGATCAGACCACTGAAAAGATATTACCAAAAAAGACAAGTTTTTTGAGAATAACAATCACTTTATAGTCTATATCTATCAGTACATTTTATGAAATTTGGATACTAATGAATTAACCCCAATATCATGCAAAATACGAGGTTATTCCAAAATCAGTCACAGTTACAGGTATCAATGTTCCACCTGAAAATATAACTCAAAAATCAAACACTTCATCTAGAACTAAATAACCCCTCACCATGAAAACTCTATCTCCTGCTGAAAAACTTCACATCAAAAGTATACACAAGGTTTGAAAAACCACGGTCTACTCATGCCAACAGCCTGCTCCTCATATTCCTACTGCCTAACCTAATGCCAGTGATTCAAAGATGACTGCTTCTAGCCCTCACCATGCAGAAGAAAAATGGTTTCCAAATGTTAATGGCCACTTTGCTACTGTTTAGAAGGAATATGAAGGTATCTCTTCACTCTGCCATTAACGGTTCTAGAGTTTTCACTGCTTCGTTCAGGCTCCTTGTCAGTTTACAGCCATTTCAGTGGCACTAAGCTCTGCAGCACAAATATTTGTTGACCTCGTGCAATGAACAGAAAGGTTATGTAGATGAAGGTGGCTAGAATAGAGAATAGAATAGAATCATTAAGGTTGGAAGAGACCTCAAGGATCATCCAGTCCAGCCGTCTCACCACCACCTATTAACCACTAAACCATGTCCTTCAGTACCACGTCTAACCCTTCCTTAAACACCTCCAGGGACAGTGACTCCACCACCTCCCTGGGCAACCTGTTCCAATGCCCGACCACCCTTCCCGAGAAGAAATTTCTTCTCATCTCCAAACTGAACCTCCCCTGGCGCAACTTGCAGCCGTTGCCCCTTGTCCTGTCACTAGTTATCTGTGAGAAGAGGCCAAACCCCAACTCGTCACAGCTTCCCTTCAGGTAGCTGTAGAGGGCAATAAGGTCTCCCCTGAGCCTCCTCTTCTCCAGACTAAACAAGCCCAGTTCCTTCAGCCGCTCCTCATAAGACTTGTGCTCCAGCCCCTTCACCAGTTTCGTTGCCCTTCTCTGGACACACTCCAGGGCCTCGATGTCTTTCTTGTGGTGAGGGGCCCAAAACTGGACACAGTACTCGAGGTGCGGCCCCACCAGGGCTGAGTACAGGGGGACAATCACCTCCCTGCTTCTGCTGGCTACACTATTCCTGATACAGATAAAGTATCAGGAGGTATATTGGAGTATATCCAGCATATTGGAGGAAGAGAGCTATTCAAGTGCGAGGGAAAGTATGGTCAAGAAGGCAAAACAATTCAGGACTTCTTCCCCAGAACAAGACCTCACCGTACAGACTGTCACAGCAAAGGTCCCTGGGCGCATAGCTAAAGAACGGTAAGGAAATCACGCACGCTCTCTGTGTCTCTGCAGAGTTCATGCAGAGGGAACCAACACCCTCTCGTTCACCTCTGGCATCACCACGACCAAGTCAATGCCTGGGGTACAAGTGCCCTTATTTATTGACAGAGCCTGAAGGTACAGATGAATTTCCAGCAATGCCCAGCAGCTGTGCCCNAATCCCCAGCAGCTGTGCCCAGTGCGTGTCCCCCCAGGGCAGGGACAGCCCCCTGGGCCTCCTGGGCACGGGGACCACCCTGGGGCCAGCACCCCAAAGGCCTCCCCCCACCTCCCTTCCTCCATCCATTCCTCCCTCTCTTCCTCTCTCTGTTCGATGAAGGGCAGGGCTGCGCACGGTGGGCACTGGTCCCCAGGGGTTTTTTGCCTTCCTCTGCAGCTCTGAGCACAGCCGCTTGTTGTCAGGGCTCCTCCGCTCCACGGTGGCTGGGTTCCTGCCTGCTGCTCATGCACCACGAAGACGGCCTCTCGTGCCCTGCAGCTGGGGGGAGGCAGGCTTTTTTCCCCCCCCGCTGGGCTAGCAAGCGTCCCCGGGGGGTTTTTGCCTGCCTCTGCGGCTCTGAGCACGGGCCCCTTGCCAGGGCCGCTTTGGGCCATTTTGGCCAGGTGCCTGCTGCTCAGGCTCCACGAAGGTGGCCCTCGTGCCCCGCATCCGGGGGGAGGAAGCTTTGGAGACTCCCAGGGCGGGCCCCAAGGGAGGCCCCCGGGGCTTGCTTCTTGTCCTCTGTAGCATTGAGCAGAGCCCCTGGCCAGGGCCCCTCTGGGCCCTCTCGGCTCCGTTCTTGCCGCCCGCTCTGGCACCTCCAAGGTGCCACTCTCTCGGGCCCTGGCTCTCTCTCTCGGGCTCTCTTGCCCCGTGCAGCTTCGCAGCGGGAGCGAGCTCTGCTCTTCCCTTGGCTCCCTTTCCGCAGGGAAAGCAGCCTGTGCTTGGAGGGGCTGCAGCCTTGCGGCCCCATCAGGAAGGAGCGGCCACTGCCCAGCTCTCCCTGCGGGCAATGCAGGCGCAGGGCAGGCACAAGGGCGCTTGTCGCGCGTCACTGGCCGAGAAGCACCACGCAGCAAGCGTGGGAATGCAAAAAGTATGCTGCTGTCATCGCTCGACACCAGCCTCTGGAAAGTATCCCACGGTACGACACACCTCCTCTTTTTCTTCTGCTGCTTTTGTGTGTGGTGGGTCCTGATCATCGTTCTCCACGTTCTCACTCTTCAGGAAACGGGGATTGCTTGTCCTGAAGTCCTGCTGCTACTTTCTGCAGCTCCATCACTTGCCTTTGCCAGACTGCAAGGGACGTTTTATCTAAACGGAAGAATGCATCAGCCTGCTCCTGGCTACATGTGGGCACTGCCTTCATGCATGTGAGCGCTGGCTCTGGAAAGATTCAGCAAAATAAAATTAAATCCTACTTCCACCTGTAACCTTTGTGTTATGTGTCGTTGAACGTGTTTCTGGAGCTGAAACCCCCTGGCATTTCAAGCAAATAACAGTCTCATCCTTATTTGACTCACTGTGAGCGTAGGGAATAGAATAGCATAGTTCAGCTGGGAGGGACCTTCAACGACCATATTGTCCTACTGCCTGACTACTTCAGGGCTGAGCAAAGTTCAAGCACGGCTTTAAGGGCCTTGTGCAAGTGCCTCTGAAACTCTGACAGGCGTGGGGCATGGAACACCCCTCTAGGTAGCCTGTTCCAGGGTTTGGCAACCCCCTTGGTAAAGAAGTGTCTCCTGGTGTCACGTCCGAACCTGCCCTGACGGACGCAGCTTGGAGCCATTCCCCCGCAGCCTGGCACTGGGTCCCAGGGAGCAGAAGAGATCAGCACCTCCCTCTCCACTTCTCCTCCTCAGGAAGCTGGGGAGGGCAGTGAGGCCGCCCCTCAGCCTCCTTCTCCCCAAACTAGACAAGCCCAGAGTCCTCAGCCGCTCCTCAGAGGACGTGCCTGCCAGCTCCTTCGCCAGCTTTGGTGCCCTCCTTGGGACTCTTTCAAGTACCTGCACACCTGTTTCTTAATGGTGGGACCCAGAACTACACACAATACTCGAGGTGAGACCCTACCAGCACTAATTACAATGGCATAATCACCTCTGTTGACTGGCTGGCGACGCTGTGTCTCATGGACCCCAAGATGCAGTTTCCCCTCTTGGCTGCCAGGGCACACTGCTGATTCCTGTTGAGCCTCCTGTCACCCAGCACCCCCAGACCCCTTCCTGCAGGGCAGCTCTCCAGCCACTCCTCTCCCAATTTAGACTTGTGCCATGGCTTACCCCATCCCAGGTGCAGAATCTGGCATTTAGTCTCGTTCAGTTTCATGCTATTGATTGCCCAATGCTCCAATCTATCCAGATCCCTCTGCAAGGGCTCGTGTCCCTCAAGAGAGTCAACAGCATCTCCCAGTTCAGTATCATCAGAAAACTTGCTAACACTGCATCCAACTCCTGTCTCCAGATTAGCGACAAAAACATTGAACAGAACTGGCCCTAGAATTGAGCCCTGAAGAACACTGCTGGTGACTAGTCACTATCCAGAGGTAGCCCCATTCACTACAACCCTTTGGGCTGTGCCCTTCAGTCAGCTCTTCACCCAGGGCACTGTGTACCTACTCATCTCACAGTTGGACAATCTGTCTAGAAGGATACTGTGAGGAACAGTACCAAAAGCCTTACTAAAACCCAGAAAAACTTGTCATGGTTTTACCCCAGACCGTGACTGGGTACCACGCAGATCCTCGCTCAGTCCCCCTCATCGAAAAGGGGGAGAGAATCAGAAGAGTGAAAGTGAGAAAACTCGTGGGTTCAGATACAAGAGTTTAATAAATGAAGCAAAAGCCGCGTGCACAAGCAAAGCAAAACAAGGAATTCATTCCCCACTCCCCACGGCAGGCAGGGGTTCAGCCATCCCCAGGGCAGCAGGGCTCCATCACGCGTAATGGTGACTTGGGAAGACAAACGCCATCACTCCAAACGCCGCTGCCCCCCCTACCTCTTCCCCCAAGCCCCTTATAAACCGAGCATGACGCCATATGGTATGGAATATCCCTTTGGTCAGTTAAGGCCAGCTGTCCTGTCTGTCCCCTCCCAACTCCCCGTGCACCCTGAGCCATCCCGCTGGTGGGGCGGTGCGAGAAGCAGCAAAGGCCTTGGCTCTGTGCAAGCATCGCTCAGCAACAGCAAAAACATCTCTCCACTATCAGCGCTGCCTCCAGCACAAACCCAAAACACAGCCCCATGCTGGCTGCTGTGAAGAAAATTAACTCTCTTTCAGCTGAAACCAGGAACAACTACATCCACTAGTTTTCCTTCATCCACTAGGCAGGTGATCTTATCATAGATGGATATTAATTTAAACAGGATTTTCCCCTTTGGAACCCATGCTGACTGTGCGTAATGACTGCATTCTTCTTTAAATATGAGCTTCTCCGTACTAACAGGTCTGTAGTTTCCTGGGTCTTCCCTCAAGTCCTTCTTGTAAACTGGAATAATACTTGCTAGTTTCTACTCAGGGAGGATCTCGTCAGACTCCCAAGGTGATTGAAAGGGATCCTACCATAACATCTGCTAGTTCCTTTAGTGCTCTGGGATGAATCCCATCAGGCCTCATGGATGTGTGAACATCCAACTGACACAACCGGTCCCTTACAATTTCAGTGTCCACAAATGGGAAGCCACTGTACCTGCAGTCATGGTCCTCCAACTCATGTGACCAGACAGCCCAAGGTCTATCAGTATTATTCAAGACTGAGGCAAGGAAAGCATTGAACACCTCCGCTTTTACTTCATTACTATTTGTCAGGTGACCATCTTCAACAAGTATCAGTCTAAAAGCCTCCTGGTAATGCAATAGTATTTTTATTTCTCCCCATCAGCAGTTAGAAACTGGTGTGTTTCAACCTGTGAGTGCAAGTTTTCGCATTCTGACAGATGACATCAGGTAGCTAACCTTTTATATGAAAGAGGGAGGCCTACACAGAAAAAGTATTAGACTTGAGAAATTTTACCTCCGGATTTAATAGGTCTTAGGTCAGTAAATTTAGTCTCGGACTCTACAAACCAGAGGACAAAGGACAAGTTCTGTGTCTCAAAACAGAAGATGTGAATACAGCAGAGAGGGCACAGTGAGTCAAGTCTGCCTACAACAGGTTATAGGAAAGAAAAGAGCAAAAATGAATGCAAACAAGAGTCTCATAAAACCAAAAAATGTTAAATGTTTGGAAAATTTGGTTTGAAAGCGTCTCAACAGAAAGTATCTGATAGTCTATATGAAGACAGAGTACCCAGTAAATGGAATGCAGTTTAAGTACCTGAGTTACTAAAAGCAAGGTAACAAAATTATATTTTACACTCTCTTTAAAGACTCCAGTACAATTTACAGGTCTCAAAACCTTCTTGCACCTTCCCCATTTACACAGTCTGTTTTCAAATGAGATATGAGAAGTGAGCAGACCAGCCTGTTTTACTTTTAAGATCAAATTTAACTCCAGTTTCCCTCTAGTATTACTTGAGAGCAACTGAAGAATAAGAAATACTGCAAGACAACTATTCTAGACAAAAATAAAAATCTGTTTTCATTTTCTGCCTTCTCATTCATGTCAACCTTGAGTTACACATCTAGTCTATTCACAGTGCACCTAGGTAAAAGTATCATTTATCATACACTCTTGTGTTAGGTTTCTTAAAATTGTCAATGTTAAAATTAACAGCCAAATAAAGACTTGAATATACTATGCTGTTGAATAGACGTGTACCCTCAGGCACAAATTAACCTACAAGACTGATTTTCAGAAAGCACCGATCCTTTAACACATACACTGAGTGTTCTGAACTAAGTGTGTTATAAGATCGTGTGCAAGGTACCATAATTTAGCTGCTGCTTATTGAAAATAGTAAGCTCTGCAGCTCAATCTCTTTACTCCGTACTGAAAATTCTCCACAATATGCCAATTCAGGACAGCACTCTGAACTGCCACCAACAAAAATGTACTTAGCTTCACTAGTCAGAGAAAATGCACAATTAATAACTACGAAAGGGCTTAAAATAAAACTCAACAAGCTACGTAAAACTTTACAGTAGGTCCACTTCCAAAAATAATGCGCCTATTTGAGAAATGAGTGATTTAAAAAATACTACATAGCTGACTGTCAGCAGTTTTGAAACGATGGTCTAATACTGAGACTATGCAGTGTCAGATCTCCCAGTGGTTCAAATTACATTCAGATCAAGCCCAGGCAACTGATCGCCTACTTGTAAAATTAACCAAATTACCTGCCTATAGCTTAAAATCCACATGATACAAAGTTTATACCAGTTTTATTCTTTTATATTCCAAGAGGCAAATAAAATAAAAACAAAAAACAACTTAAACCAGCAAAAAGCCCGAGACCTAGGCAGACGTGATCTTTTTCAGCACAGAGTTTGCCAATACAAAGTTAACTTTGTCAAAGTCTTTCTACACAAATTTGAACTGGTAGAGAGAGTTCTGCTTCGACACAGGCATGAAGTCACCAAAACAGTTTTTTTGGCCATTGTCACTTTCAGAGATACTCTAGACTATTTTATAGCTAATGTGCATTATCACTGTTTAAAAACAGTAGCTTCTAGAATCCAACAGTAATCAAATTTTTATCAAAGTACATATAAGAAAAAATAGCCAATTAAATTGCTAATTAAAAAAAAGAGAAAAAGACGCCTTGCTCTCAGCTTTATACTATATTCTAATTTTTTCCACAGTTTGAAAAAAAAGTAAGAATAAGGTCAACATAAGCAAACCAGCCTGCTAGGTGATGGAAACAGAAGAGACTCACAGGAATTTAAAGTGCAAACATCAAGATCAGAGAAAAAGAACACTAGCAATCTCAACGCTGGATTGTTACCTATCGCACAGGAAAGTGTCATTCCTTTAAACGCTAAAGGAGGAACCCACTTCTCTCTCATTCTGTCTCGTGTTCGAGCAAGAGACGGTTTTTACATTCGCAGCCTTTGTAGAGTGGCCAAAGGGAAGAGCAGCCTGTTTACAAGGGCAGGGAGTGATAGGACAAGGGGGAACGGCCTTAAGCCGGAGGCAGGCAGGTTTAGATTAGATATCAGGAAGAAATTCTTCCCTGTGAGGGTGGTGAGGCACTGGCACAGGTTGCCCAGAGAAGCTGTGAAGACCCCATCCCTGGCAGCCCCAGCCCCAGCCGAGCCCCCCGCAGCCGCTTGCTCACGGCCCCGCCAGCAAAACACGGGGCAGAGTGAGGCAACAAAAGGGCAAATGGCTTCGAGTTGAGATAACGGCCGTTTATGGGCCGGCAAAGGGAGAGGGGAACGACAACAGGGCCGCAGGAGTTACACTGGGGTGTAAACAATCGCGATAACAAACGGAG
>VWZZ01000007.1:179042-199463 GCA_013399095.1 Psophia crepitans
ACCTCCCCGGCGGACGCCCCTGCGCCCTCCCCCCCCAAGCCCGGGGGCGGGCACCGGGCGGTGTGCTGCCCGGCCGGGACTGGGCGCCGGGACTGTGGCGGGGCGGCGCTGCCTTCCTCCGCCTCCCTCGGGGCGGCCGTGGGGCGGGAGGCGGCGCCGTGCTGGGACCAGCGCGGGCGGAGGGGAAAGCGCTGCCCGCCCGCGGCCCGGTCAGCGCTTTGCCGTGAGGAGGGAGGGAAACGGAGCGGTAACGCCCACCGCCCGGCTGCGCCCGCCGCCGCGGTCAGAGTGCTGGGGCGGCCGTTACCGTGCCGTGCGGGACATTAAGCCTCGCCACCCGGGGGGCACCCTCCGGCTCCTGCGCGCTGCAAGGGAGAAGACGCGAAGGGAGAAGGTGCACCCCGGCCTGCCCCTTCCCTTACGGGGAACGGGCCGTGCGAGGAGCGGGCGTGGGGAACTCCACCCGCGCCGGGGAGCGGGAGGTGATGCTGCTTCGGCCGCTTGGTTTTCCTGTTGTTTTGCTTCCACAGAGACCGATGGATAAGTGATTACAAATTACATCATTTCCATCTTCAGCGGGCACGGCAAATGGGTGCAAAGACCCCATTTGCCAGAACGCTGGTGGCACGCGTTTGCAAGTCCCTGCGTTGGCTAGTGGTGGCCTCACGCACAGGCTTTCGCAAGCCAAGGAACCGGGCACCTTGTGATTACAAGGGCTTAAGAAAGCTGCTGGCTAAAAAAATGCCCAGAACTTGCTTTTTGAAACTGCCTCAGAACCTATCTGCTGATGGTAAAGTCACGTTGCTTTCATTTACTCCACCCTGATGAGGCTCTGCACAACCTGGTCTAGTGGAGGGTGTCCCTGCCCGTGGCAGGGGGGTTGGAACTGGGTGGCCTGTGAGGTCCCTTCCAACCCAAACCGTTCTATGAAACCTTTGGCGTGCTCTTCTGTTCGTAAACCTGTTTACAAATAGAGTACCATTCAAGGCAGAAAGGCGGTGTTTGCCACCGGTGTTACTTCTTTGAAACCAGTGAGGGAAATGTTCTTGACTGCTTTGGGTTAAAACTTACGGCTTTGGGGCCCTGGCTGGATGAGATTTTGGTGAGTGTGTTTGTTCAGTCCCGTCGGTGTGGATGCAGAGGGCTGTCAGCAGTAGCTGGCATTCATTCTCCAGCAAGGTGAGCTATTTCGAAGCTCCCCGTGTTGACAGTGATGTTGTATGAAGGCTAGAAATACATTGTGGTATTTGCAAGAAATGCTGAACTATGTGGTCTTATGTATAGCGCCGGACTAAGGAGGCTGTATGTGGTAATCACAAACGTCCAGAAACCTTTTCAGTGGAATACACTCCTGTCACCTTTAAGTAATTCGAGGAAAAACATGGAAATGGATCGCTTGCTGTACATCGACCAAAAAAAAATACATCTACAGCAAACATAAACTGCTCTAAGGTTTTCCTAATTTTTTGCTACGTGTTTTTTAAAAAAAAGTAATTTTCAGCAGTCTGTTTAGCTGTAGATAAATAGAGACTGGTAATGATCCTTTTTTTTTTTGCGTTCCCGTTAAGACTACTATGCATACATCAGATGGCAGCAGTGACTCGCAGGCACTACTGATTTGTAGGGAGAACAGCTGCTGGTTTGGAACACCTTCAGAGCAGCTCATCTGAACCCACAAGCTGTAATAGGTAAGTATTTTGAAGATTTTTATATTCTCTTTTCTATAGGTGAGCTTGAAACAGAGGTACAGGAAAAAGTCCATGAGGAAATGCAATAAAATGGGCAATTAAGTTTACTGCAGCCTTAAAAAGCAAGAACTCCCTACTTCAGCCAGGTAGCCTCTGTTCCCTCTAAATATGACATGCAGCAGCATGGCTGTGCAATTCAGAGGTTAGCAAGAGAGAGGGGCATTGCTTTGGGAAACCCTCTTAAAAACCTTCAGTCTCCTAATAAATCTGCGATTCTCTCACACCTATGTGCTCTATTAGAAATGCTAGCTCACATTCTCTTCTTCTCTTCAGCACCCACAGATTACACTCTAATTGTAAACCTAAGTCACTAGATGTAGTATATTAGCTTGATGGACAGATGCACAATTGAAAGGATGCTAGCTCCTACACCTATCAAACAGAAAAGCAGAGCTTTGTTAATTCCTTCATAAAATTTATCCAACACAAAAGAGAGCTCTGGATTATTTCCTTGGCAAATGTAAAGCTTGAGATTGTATGTTCTGACTGTTTCTCATAGTGCAGATGTTTGCATAGGACTAAAGGCAAAGAGAACGAATACAAGGCTAAAAATCATGACAAAAGACAAGTTTTTTCCTACACTGAAGTCTTAGTTACTACAGAAAATGGTAAAGTGATTAATTAAGTGGAACTCTGTTAATGGGTTGCAATAATACTAACCTAACATGGTAATCATATGGCAATGAGATATTTTCCAGGGATTTTTCTTTTACCTCAGCGAGGTTTTTTGTTGTGTAAATTCCAACTTACATAATCACCTTGTGTTCTCCACAGAAGGTGCCTAACTTGGGTTTTAGGAAGATCTGAAGTAATATTTATATGTATCATTTAATTATATCTGAATTTCTGTGCTTCTGAATTGGCACAAACGAGCGACTTTTTGTGATACACGGCTACGCGTCTAGCGTTGCTTACATAATACAAAGTGGTATTCCACATTAAGCGGTAGTTTACAGATTCTGAAGGTATATATGATAATTCCGCAAACTACTATCATAAGCCTTCTACAAGTGCTTTAAATATTTTAGCGCCTGGGCAAGTTTGATTAAAACATATTGCAATATACAAAGCATTTACTTATAACCCTGCAGAAGTCCTGGCAGAAATGTCTGGAACCGTATTCTCACACACATACATGTGCCGTCAAAATCCCTTACTTAACTGAACAGTACCTTATTTCTAGAGGGTCGGCCTGATCTTAGTAGATTTCTTTGTGAAATTAAAAGCAGTAGTTGAAAGTGAAATTTGCCCTTTCTTTTTTATGTTTCTTCAGTACAGCAGTTAACATAGGCAAAACAAAAGAAAAACATCACTGTAGTGTCTGTGAAAGATAAATGTATGTCTGCAAACAGCACTGTTTATGGCAGATAATTAAGAATAGAGGTCTGTTCAGTCATTAATGTATTTCCCTGGGAAAGGGAATAGAGCACAAATGTAAAAGAGACTGTTTTCATAGCAGTCTAGACATCTCTAATTGTCAGTGACAGTGGCCCACATCCCTGCAGTCCCATTCCCTGCCTTGTGCTTGCTCCATTGCTTGCCAGACCTTTCCCTTAGTCATTTCTGCGTGTTGAGTCTGCAGAAAACCTGACGAAAGAGCAAATAATTTTCTGCTGACTTACTGCGCTGAGCCCCCGAGCACAGGAGCTGCTGCAAGAGAGACAGAGGTGGGCAGGGGCTGGATAGCTTTACATTGCCAGAGTTAGTTGAGACTGCTCAGGCACACACAGTCTTTGCTAAGCAATTTACTTAACTTTAAACTGAAGTAATCCCACTACGTGCTACTTCAAGTGCAGCTAACAAGCAACTTCGTTACTGAAAGAATGGATAGTACCTCAAGGGGTGACTATCTCAGTTGCTAATGGTGGTTGAAGTATTCATGCCCATGGCCTCCGGCCAGTCCAATCTGATTTTTTAAATGCTGTCTTTAAGTTACTGCAGCTTTCCAGAAGTCACAAAAAAGCCATGGGCATAAATTATTAATAGGGCTTTCAACACTCTTTTCCACACGTACAACTCCAATTACTTTGTGAAAAAGGTATGAATTTGCTAGCAGCTAGTTCTTTCAATCCAGTCATCCATCACAAATATGAAAAGACATAGAAGAAAACAATATAACATATGTAGCATTTCTGATAACTTTTTAATGTTGGTTCACATTATGTTTGGAAAGGAGGTTTGCCATGTTTGATATTTTTCTTTACATCATCATGCTTTTAAAATAATATCTAATACAAAATATTCCTATTATTCCTACTGGATAATATTTGACACTGAAGGAGTTACTTTAAAAATAAATGAACATGAGCTGGTAATAAACAAACGTAAGCAGAAGGGAGCACTGATCATGTAACTGGAGTTGCTGTCCAGAGCTTCTGTACACACCACTGTTATTTGCAGACAGTTTATGGAATGTTGAATTTGGTAATAATTGCAGTTTCTACTCCTACTAATAAAATTCAAAATACTAATTAATGTTGATGTTAAAGCGGTCAGAGTTTACCATACATAGTTTCACAGGTAATCAGTTTCAGTTAGGAAGTATTTTGATCGTTACTTCAGCACAAAAGTTACAAATGACAGCATGTTACCCAATAGTTCAGTGAAAACTGTGACAACACACTGTACCTGCAGCCAAAGGATGAGGAGAAATAGTTATGCAAAGTAAAACCTTTATAGTGCCATGATTAGAGCCCTATAAGCTTTAATATGAATAAAATGGATAATCAGAGCATTTGTCTAGCCTGATTGGATTGCCATTTTTACTGTTGTATCTAAATGTTGTGACTTAAAACCACCAGCAGATGACAGTGTTCTAGAAGATTATACCTATACCTCTACAGTGATTGTCAGTATTACAAATGCAAAACTATACTAACGGTGGGATAGGGGTTTAAAAACATTCAGGTCAGGGAACTGACAAAAACTAAAGTGTCTGTATAAAGTTCTGTATCGGCTGTATAATCCTTCCATGTACAAAGCATGGGCTGCTCTAAGTAACTTACTGGATATCAAATCCTAAATTTCTTTACCATGTAGCTGACTTCATGGTGGCTTAGCAGTCTATTTGCTGTTTATTTGTACAGTCATATATTCACCTGTGGTCCTCAGGTATCAGCCTGATCTCAGTGAAGCTAAAACTGAGCAAAAAAATTCATTGATAACCATCTGAATAAAGGTAGTGAGTGACTTGAGAGAAAACTCAGACTTGTGTGTTGAAAATGCACAACGCTATGAAAAGAACAAGGGCACCGTCGGAGAAAGCTGAAAGGTAGCCTAAAGGCTGCAGTTGTTCAAACTGACAAGACAAGAGGAATTAACTCACTTCAGAGTGAAGAAACGCTGACAGGCTTTGCTGTTCTGCACCTTGGGAGGGAAAGAAACCTCTCTGCTCTAGTGGGAAAGTTGTTCAGAGATCGTGTTGCAGGCCACACACCTCTCTTTCCACAAGTACAAAGTGCAAGCTCAGGCACTGAAGACTATTAAGAAACACTGCATAAAACTGGCTCTCTAGTTAGAATTGCAGGAGAGGGAAAATTATTTGGATTTATTCAGCTGAAAAACCATGAGCCATCTATCTGTGAATGGGAATATAAGACATAGAGAAATTTAAAAGCCAGTGCCAGGATTTGATCCTGCAAGTCTTACTTTCCTAGAACAAAAATCATCGTTTTATGACTACCTTGTTAAGTGGCACTTCCTTTCTGCTTTGTCTAGAGTGTCAAAACCTTTCTCCTAATTTCCACTTCACTTTAATTGCACTTTAAAAGCTCTGCATGCCACAAAAAGGGAGCCAATGATGCTATAAAACAGCAGATCCTTTATATCAACAGAGATGCTAGTCATGAGTTTGATTTTAAATTAGCTGGCAGCAGACTCTCACTTGAGTACTTTCATTCTTATTTCTGTAATCACAAAATAAATAAATAAGAAAAAAAAGAAGACGGCCCCCATTATATTTGTATCTAAAAAGAGAAAATAACTTGCTCCTAAAGGTAGAGGTTCTTCCTGGCAGAGGAGTGGACTGGTTTCAAGGAGACCTGGGTTCTATTCCCAGATCTCCCAGTGCCCTTGTCACCCACCCTGGGCAAGCTATTTTGCATCTCAGTGCTTCTATTGGTATTTTAATGAAGAACAGTGATACTATGCAATTTCTTGCAAACAAATGGTTAGTTTTCCTCTTTGTTTGCCCAATGTGGATAGAAAGGTCAAAGGAGTGACTGCTTATTTAGATGCTTTTTAAGGATACTGAGATACCTATTAATAAAACAATTATCTCCCTGCTGGGATTTTTCTGATTCTATGACAATATTTTCCCCTTAAAGAAACAGCAAATGATTTTGCTTAATCATTTCTAGTCAGCAGAGCTAAGAATACATGCAAAGATCTTGAGACACTGAGGCTATTCTGTTGGGAAGAGCTAATAAAACCTGACTTAATTTGTGTGATCCCTTTAAAACTACATCACTGGAGACACTACACCCAGCAGAATTCACTGCTGAGGAAAGTCACTGAGTCATAGCATGACTGGTTCTTAAAGAAGCGTACTGAATAACATTTGCAACTATCAAGGCAAGCACCTATTTCAAGGAGAATCAGGAAGTGTTTTTCCTAATTACAACACTGTATAATTTGCTAGGTCATTAAGGAAAACATTCACTTTCTTTCTGCAGCATCAAATTGATGAAACCGATGGATGCAGAATAGAGAACAGTGATTTAGGAATAATTATACTACTTCCCTGCATCACAGTTTCTAAAATCTATACAGCAGAACAAATACACATTTTTGTTCTGTGATTACACAAAACCATTACATATAAAAGCACAAAGACAATAGTTTTGTGTAGCTAGACCTATCAATTAGTGCTTGAATTCAGGACATAGAAACATTATGTAATTAACAGATCTCTAAGAACACTCAAACAATTGCAAATTAGGAACTTGGCAGCATTTAAGATAATATCCTGATACCGCTATGTTGTTGCTTGAGTACTGCCATACTCTAAAATCCCTACTACTCTTTTCAAATGTTTTGGAGGGAAGTGTTTCTCATCCTCTTTAACTCCTTTGTCTAGCTCCCAGGATTTACTACAAGTTTTGCCACCCACTGAGTAGGGTGGAATACCTGGTTGAAGAGACCCGAGGGCTTTAGGCCTGAAATTCCTTTCATGTCTGACCGACTTCTCAATGACAGGCCTACAGGGCACTTCTACTTGCCTTTCAGTTGAAAATAGGGAATACTTCATCACCTCCATTGAACTACTTACAGGAGCAGAGTTCCGTCTTGATCTGCATACATGATATCTGGCTTTCTTGAAATGCCTTAGAAACAAATGCATGGTAAGTCTGGTGGCATGTCCATAAAATAAATACGAGTCATTTTTACAAGCCAGTAAAGTGAGTTCTGGAAAACTCAAGATACTGCAGAGCAACTTAGTGATGGATATGGGATTGAGACACAGACTATTTGATACCGTTCCAAGATTCAGGGTTATTTTTAACCCTGTGGTCTAGAAAACATCCTTACTTAACTGCATATACACATAAACAAGAGATGCTCCCTTGTTGTATTCTCATGCCATTTGATCACCTCTAGGAGCTCACCTGTTTGTAAGAATGACATGCTGAAGCGCTGTCCTGGTTTTGGATGGGACAGAGTTAATTTTTCTTTCCAGTAGCCAATATAGTGCTGTGTTTTGGATTTAGGATGAGAATAATATTGATAACACACTGATGTTTTTAGTTGTTGCTAGGTAGTTGTAGTGTTTACACCAAGTCAAGGACTTTTCAGCTTCCCAGGCCCTGCCAGCTGCACCAGAAGCTGGTAGAGCACAGGCAGGGCAGCTGACCCAGCCTGGCCAAAGGGGTATTCCCACCATAGAACATCATGCTCCAGATATAACTGGGGAGGCAAGCCAGGAGGCAGATTCACTGGGAGTCATATTGTTTTATTTTCCTTTCACATGTGGTGAGCAATTGCATTTGGGCATCACTTGTATTATTATTGTAGTTATTATTTTTGTTGTTGTTATTTATTCTCTTCCTTTGTTATCCTATTGAACTGTCTTTATCTCACCCCATGAGTTTGTTTTTCCATTCTCCTCCCCATCCCCTTGGGGGAGCAAGACAACTGTGTCATTTATTACTCTGGCTAAATGAAAGGATTTCAGGCAATTTGATTACTATTTCCCAACACTGCCAGGTCCTTCGTATGAAACCAGGAGCCATATTGTGAGCTTCTTATTCTGATTAGGCAGCAATTTGTATACAACCAAAGAAACTCAAGAGTTATGATGCAAGTCACTGTTTACAAAAGAATTTACAGGACGATTTTTACTCTGGAAATCTTTTATATTAAATGCATGTGATAATACTTATTCACAGAAGTGCTACACTGAATTAGTTACCAGAGATGAAGGCCAGACCTTATGCTCAGGCAGGGGGGTCTGCTGTGGATACTGGGGTCAGAAAAAAACAGAACTCATGGAAACACCGAGATGTAATTCTGTCTGCTACTGGTAATGACTAGAATAGAGACATGTTATTTAGTCTTTCATTTCCAAGAGTAAAGTGTCATGTATTGTTCTTGTATTATCCTACTTTATTCAGTTCATCCCTGTAACTATCCCAAATAGCAAGGAATGTTATTTCTACATCATGTAGCTCCCTAGACCTCTGTTCAACTCATTCTTCAATATAAACTGCCACAATCCAAAGCACCATGATAATCTTGCAGTTACGATGCTGAGAGAAAAGAAAAGGCCCATTGTGGTCAGAAAAAGTGCTGCAAACAGTTAAAATTTCATAATTATACTATAAATATGCACACAAATACTTAGAAGGAAGGCGTAACTTCCTTTTGGCTCTGTTCAGATACTGTAAGAAAGATAAGTCTTCACTTGCTGTCATAACGCCTTAACCACCATCATGCTATTACATAATTCTTCTTCAAAGTGCACTCTAAATCTAACAGTTTGCAATGAAAATGTTTCAGGCAGTATTTTCTCCTCTTCCATCATGTACTAAAAATTGCTTCCTTCAAGTTAATCTAATTAAGCACACCATGAAGGTTCATACATTCATTAATTTTATTATTCAGAATATTTTTCTAGATATTTAATTCTTTATAGTCTAGTGGTCCAAACTTTTGCTAGTCTTTTAGGGACAATACTAAGCCAGTAACATACTGCAGGTAAGACCAAATTTCATTCTTGCCAAACTCTGTTACAACTTTCTAATCTCTTATAGTTATGAACGATGTCAGAAAGTCTCCTTGGGTGATATACTGCCCACAAGCCATGTAGAGCTTGGGGTCTTCTGGTGTAGTCCATTTAGCATGTGCTCAAGCAGGAGCCACACAGGAAAGTTAGGTGTAGGTAGGTAACTGGGGACTATTATGAAATAACAAACCACCATGAAGGAGGCCGCTTTAGCTTCTGTGGTGTGAGTAATCTCGAGTACATAGTGCATACTTGCAAACATTTTCTTCTTGCCATCACCTTACAACCTGCAAAACAGCCATGAAGATATCAAGCAGTTTTGGAAGTGACTTCTCTTACCTAAGTAGCCTGCAATACTTCAGAATCAAGGTGGTACTTCTTTGGAGTTCAAAGGAAAAGTTGCTGCTTCAGCAGCAATACCTAGTCTCAAAAACAAAACTGGAAAAGCAGACTTCATACAGGTAAACATAGTGGTTGCTCAACACGAGCCTCAGAGCAAAGAGAACATAGGTGGTAGACTGCAAACACAATCCAGAGCAGAGACAGGTACACAGTCAGTCTGAAAATCACTCTTTCTCCAAAAGCGAATAAAATTTCTGAATTTTAAGTTCAAAGATTTGCACTTCTTGAATGCAGTTTTGTCTTTTTTTTAGCACTGAATTACGTACAAAATCCAGTTGCATCACTCATGCAGAGATGTCCTAAGAAGACAAAAGCAGAAAGGATCAAGACAAAAGCTTTGTTGTATGGTGCAAAGGAAATAATGAAAGAGAGAGAGTTCCCTTATGCTTATTTGAGAAGATTACCACTGCAGACAAGAAATGCAGCTCTTATGAAATAAGCTCCATTAATAGCAACTAGTAATTTTACTCCTAGTTAGTGAAACTGATTTTTGCTGGAGTCGAAGAATTTTGTTGTTTTGTTTAACACAAAGACTGCTCAAAGATGAAGGCTGCTCAAGGACAGAAATACTGAAAGCATAGGAAACTGAGGCTTACCTCCAATGTTTCCCGAGATGATGATTTTTAGGAGAGGAGGGAGAAGAATCTGAATACTGAATACGCTTTAAAAGCTTGCTGACTGAAATGAAACAATTTCTTTAATAATCAGAAACATATCAGGTACCTTACTCAACACAGATTATTTCTAGTTTTTAAATAAAAAAACAAGAAGTGTTTGTTTTTTAACATCATCTTACTGACTTCTGTATTTTAAATACGTAAGCATACATTTGTTCGTTGACATATTTGGAAATAGGGGAAAGTATAAATACAGAAAATATAAACTATTAAGAGAATTTGAAACATGGGGCTCAAAATCAGACCTTACAGTGCAAATACAGAAGAGACAAAGGATCAGAAAAATGGCATCACTGTAGAGATAACAGCAGAGTATTGAGAGCCGAGAGCAGTGGTAGTGCCTAACACTAACGATACAAGTATCAGGCCTTCGGTACCCCATTGTAATAACCTTCGCATCTTTGTGATCCTGATCTTCCAAGCAACTTGCAGCAAGAGCCCACTCCCTGCCAGCGAGAGGCCGCAAACAGTAGCAGCTTTCATCAGCCGATCAGGGGTAACAGCTTATACTCTTGCAACTACTTCTCTCCCTTCTTACCCTTACAATACTCTTGCGAACTCCACTCCTTCATCTTCTTTCTGCTAAAGCAGAGTTCTCAGTTCCGAGTTTCGGCCAGCTGCCTGGCTTTTAGGGTGGCGAGCAGCTGCTTCCGAGGTGGCCAGCCAGGAACGGTGCTGCATCCCCACACTTGTGGCCAGGGCACCTGGAAGGCCACAGTGCCTCCCACCAACTGCTGACCCTGCACAGACTTAGCACCCTGCCAGTCCTGGGCTGGCGTCAGAGCAGTTGGGTGAGCCACTGGAGTTACTTTGGGCTCTAAACGTTTGTCGTTATCAAGGGAATTATTTCAAATTAAAAGATTCTGGATTTTTTACAAAATCTCCAAGTGAAACTGTCAAGTTTCTCATCTTAACCTAGCATGGTGAAGGGCAGATGTAATATGGTTTAGTTCAGTTTTGCCCTTTAATCTTATATTGATAAGTAAGTAAAACAATGACACCTAAGAAAAGCTTAGATGAATTTCTGTACAATGTCATCTTTATAACTTTTTTCTTCATCCCAATAATTTCTGGGGTAACGATTTACAGAACCTCTCTCAGTAGCCATTCTGGACTCCTTTAAATCTGACAAAAACTAACAACCCTCAAATAGCTAATTTGAAATAAGAGAGTTGTTACTGCTTTTCCTCCTCCAGCATGAAAGCTTTTTTCCCTTTTTATTTTGGTGAGGAAAAGGTGTGCATGTTTTAACAATAACAACATCTGTGAATCGCATCTGGGAACCTATTACAGTTAACAAGCCATACTTTTCCTGTTCTAGGCTATATTCCAGACATTACTTCTGCACTTATCAATGACAGATTATAAGGGACACAACTATCATGTAGCTTCAAGCAACGGCATTTTAGTTGTACTGACCGAGATCTTTACGTTTAGATACCAGTTACCATCCCACTGGTTATGTTTGCTGTCATCTTTTACAAGCAACCCAGCTGTATGTCCTCTCTATAACATACAAAACGTAGATAAACGCAGATGCAGAACTGGTTGTTCTAAAAATGAATGTGGCTCTCTTGCTTACCAGGAATTGAGAACTGTGGTATTTCCCTCAGGAAACAGGCAAAGCATGAAAAGTCAGCATTCGTCTTTCTTACACTGGTCTGGTGACTATTTAAATTTCTTCTCAGAGGTTTTGAAGTAAAGCAGACATGGAGAGTTAGGAGAATATTGTGGCATCTTCAGTGAAGGAGTAACCTAATAGCATGAAATGGTTATTTAAATTATTGCTAATTAGACACTGCAACCTGGTTAGGATTCCAGTTAGCCTAGTTTTAATACTTAATTTATGAGTACTTGATGTTCTGTTTTACACATATATATACATTTTGCATGTAAGTGTATTTTATATATATAAAGAAAAGTTACAGTTTCTGTTGGTGATTTCAAGGATTCTTAAATTGGTGGATTAACCTGTTCTATTTTCATTAATAAATCCTAGAAGTACTTGTTTTCAGCCTTCAGTAATTAAAGAATCTTATGTCCATAACAAAGTACCAAAACTAAGTTGTTGCATAAAAGCTTAAGGTGTGGTTCAAAGTATAGCTTTGCTCTGAAAAATTACTGTAAAAAGTATGAAAAAATCTATTTGTTGTGCCTTGTTTCTGACACCAGATATGCTTTTTGTAGTCATGTAGAGAGTTTGGGTTGTTTGGGGTCTTTTTGGGGGGAGGGGTGATTTTTTTTTTTTTTCCCCAAATTGCCATGCCCACAAACCGAACCTTGTACCCTGTAGTCATCCAGCATTATTTCTTGCTGGTGTCTCGCTTGCTGTAACAAAAGGTCTCTCTGCCAAATAGCGTCATTACAGTTGTGTAATCCCGGTTTTTAGAAGTGATGCCTTGGTGACACCTGTGCAAGCTGAGCCGAGGTTGCATAAGTAACCAACTGGCTCTCTTAACTGGATGCTAATAAACAAGTCTACACAAGAAACTATAATCCAGCTTGTGTGTGCTCTCTCTCTTTCAGCAGAGCTGGTTGGAATAGTAAGTGTACAAAATATTCAGACATGAATCATCACAGAAGTTACTGGACCTCCTTTCAAATGCTACAGAAATGTTGAGCAAGACTGTCGTGTCTCTCTTCAGAATTAAATCATGCCTGGAAGCAGAACTGCCCAGTATATGTTTGGAGTGACATTGGCTTGCTTTTACATTTGCTCAGCCTAGAAACAGCAGAAGGCAGATTCCTTCTCTTGCATCATCTATAGCTTTGTTTACTCTGTTTCAATGTTTGACTTTTGCTAATATAATTCAAGAAGTCTCACGGGGTTGCATAGGTATCATGCATAGGGGTAATTTAGGATGTCCCTTAACAATCATGATTACTCGCATGATTGTCTTAAAAATGCTTGTAAAGGCTCAACAGAATCTTAGAAATTGCAAATAATGTTTTCTTGTTCATTAATCAAATACAGAATTCTACAATGTTAATGGCTTTTTAGACCAGAATTGCACATTACATACAGAAACATAAAACTTGCTTTTTACCCTTAGGTCACAAAGGTTGAGCTGCCATAGCCCTCAGAAGATTGAACATGAAGTACACATAGAGATAAATTGGCTACAAAATCGAAGTAATCCTATGCTCAAGCTCTAAAATGGAATGTACATTTAAAGGAATATTATCAATTTCATTTTGTTAACTTGTTTAAGTATTTTCAAATTATATATCCACTTTTCAGTTTGGCCAGTTCTAGTTACAACTAGACATTTGGAGTCTTCTAGTAGCTTCACTCTCCAGCTGAAGAAAAGATCCACACATTGTCATAAGAAAGACTGAAGAGGGATATGCTGTTACAATCCTCTATCAAGTAAATGATTAAAGACAAGTGTCAACCGGTTAGACTTTACAGACAAGTAAGACATGGTTTAAACTGTATTTAATTTAAATGAATTCAGTATTATGAACATCTTTGTGAATTGTTCACATTTTTCTTCTTCCTCATTGTCTCCTTGTGTTTGAATCCCATTAGCATAGCATTTCTCTGTAATGTTAAGAATAGGAACTTACGTGATTTTTTTTAATTTGTAGAGCATGATAGTCCTATTTTTTTCAAGCATTGGAGCTACTATCAGCTCTAATCATGACTTGGCACAGCTGGTTTTGCTCTAGATCTTGGGGGGCATGTACCTTAATGACAAATATTACTTAATTCTCAGTCATCCAAAGTTTATACATATGCTGATTTTCAATTTAGTAAATGGAATTATTAAACCAAATCTGCTTAATTTGAACAGGCTGTTTCTCTCAGAAGTGCTAAATATCCACAGCTGCTATTGACTGAAGTGGCAGTGTCTGCTCAGAAGGTATAAAAAAACTGGATGAAAATTATGGTCTGCAAAGAAGACACAAAGTTACCATTGACTGGCTTCTCTGAGCAATATACAGATTTGACAATCTCTATAGTAAAGTGCAGTGCAGAACCTGACATTTAAAATATTAATTTCAGTGTCCTCTTGCTTCTCCAGTTTAACAGTACTTGCATGAAGGAAGCATCCGCCTTCACCTTCAAATAATGATGCAAATTAATGTCAGACATACACCAAGAGAGGACTAGTGGACTGAAGCAGCAAGCAGCAGCATGCAGGCTCAGTACTAAGGGAAAAGAAGCATCTCTCTCAATTTGGCTCTGAATTATTCCATTCGGTTGGGGGTTTTTTTAAATGCATTAGACAGAGGGTCAACTTTGTTGCTGGAGAAAATGAGATGAAGGCTCAGTGAAAGCTATTTTTGTTATATGGAGGATCTGTGCACTTCAGATTTTGAAGAGAACTGTAAAAGAGCCGTTCCTTCATGTAGTAAGCAAAGCCAAAAGTATTTTAATATTTATTGTATTTTCTAAAAAAGACCAAAAAATCGTAGTGGATATATCTTAGTTATAGTAATAATTTGTTCACCTTTGCATACCTGGTGGGAACACTAGTAAGTGAACACAGTCTGGGTTGTGGGGACATCAGGCACAGGAGAGTTCTGATAAATGCCCACTGGATTTTAGTGTGTTACAAAATCTAAATGCATCGAAAAGTCATATTTAAACTTTATATTGTAATGGTATTCCCACACGAAAAAATAACAGGTGTCAGAAAAGTGACTAAGAAAAACATATGAGTACATACTAAAAGATCCACGTGTTTACTTACTTATGCTTAATATAGACACTGCTCATTAGTTTTGCAAACTCAACACAACTATGTAAGGGTGAGATGATTTCCTCTATGTGGCTTGTGTGTCATCAGTAAAATCAACTAGCATTTACACAATCTCTGTTGGAGGATATATAACACATACAGAGAATATATCATGACTTCAGACTGAGTTTTCAAGAATTATATTTAGCATAGGAACTTGTCTATATTTCTCTATGTATCAAACAGAGTGTAAAGACATTTAGAAGTACATCTATCAGGTCTGTAAGGACAACGATACTTGGAACTCTAGTTGGTTTTACAGTGGAGTAATAATGAAAACTTCGTACAAAAATTAAATATACTGCTATGTATAACACAACCCCCCTCAAATTTTAAAGTAAGACTTTATTTTTAAATTAATTTTTCATAATATAAATTTACTTCATTAAAAAAAAAGTTTCTCACAAACTCTCAAACTCTCCACAAACCTTGTTAAGATACTTCATAATTTATCTACATCTAAATGGGATTGATCATAATAATGCCAGTATCTTCCCCTTATTTCTTATTTAACAAGCTGATCTTCGGACACTGTTCAGAGCACTTTAGTGCTTAAAATTTTACTGTATAGAAGTGGACACTAATCCATAGTAATTACAAAGAAGTCTTCCTATAAACACATTCTAAACGTAAACCACAGTATTCGTGTTTAATGTATTTTTAAAAGACTTAAAAAAACCCAACCCCAACCAAAATAGTGAAAATAGAAATCTAGAAAGCAAGGGGCATTCTGGTTTCAGTTGTTTGGTCAATTAACAAATCTGTGTTAAAACAGATGTTTTCTGAAAAAGATGGCATTTACTTGGAAATGTAGATTTCTGGGAAAACATGAGAATATAAATTTTTCAGTTATCCCTACCCACAGCTATTCAACAGACAGTCTAACCCCTTCCTTGCTGAGGACGCAATGGATCTGAACCAGAACTCAAGGCAATTCTAGAGAGCACAAAAAAGATTGGTGGGGGCTAACCCCCAACAAAATGCATCTTACGTGCAGAATTCTTACTGTTCCCTACAGATTTCTGCACTATTAAAAGTAAATGAGGTAAAGGGAAAAACTAAATCTCACTGATTCTGCAGTTATCTAGCAGTACCAGAAACCTTGCAGTCTATATTAACCCCCACACGAACAGCTGAGAGATGTGCATATCCCCATAAGAAATGGGCAGGAATTTTGAACACTTGTTTTTTTTCCATATATACGCAAAAACCTTACAGAGGAAGCCTGATAATAGTCCCTCAGCACTCCAATGAATTCCTCAAAAGGTTTAAATAAAGAATTTCATTATTATGTTCAGCATACAGTCAGCATGCATTCTGCCTTAAAACTATGTCAAATATTCTCTTTAAAGTCTTATTTTTTTCCCGTAATTTACATTTAAGTCACGCAACCTTTGCTTATCGCTTTGAATGTAACTGAAAATCAACATTACGTCGAATAATGACAAGTGCCTCAACGGAGCTGGTACTAAATCATTTTAAAGATCTGCTGACTGCGCTGCAGGATTACTCACTCTTTTGCTGCATCTATTTAATTTTCCAGTAATTAAAAATGTATTTTACTAGTCTAGTAACTGAATTATAAACTGTCCAATATCTGTAACTTTTACGTTTAACTTATGGTAGAAATTCTCTGATTGCTATGGTTCCCCAGACCTTATACTTTGTAGACATATTCTGGGTCCTAATAACTTCCAAGTTAAAAAATCAGTGTGGAGAAGATCACATGCAAAAGGTCATCCAAGGAAGCCAATGCATCTTTTTTTTTCTTCCTCTTGAATTTTTAAAAAACATAAATGCTGAGATTGAAAACATCTATTTAATATATATTAGTGTCTCTATATCAGATGATAAAAATGTATCTTTAGCAGAAATTAAACTCTCAACAAAAGACAGGGAAGGACAGGAGTGAAAGGGCCTGGAGAAGCCTTCTGTAAGGTTATAGAAAATTGACACAAACAAGCAAAAGTTGTTCCCTGCCTTACAGAAAAGGTTTGTACTTCTTTTACAGTATAGCCCCAGGAAGTTAATTTCCACCTGTCACAAGGGAGTAGGGTAACACTCTGTGGGGAGGGAGGGAACAAGCATTTACTAACAACATTGGGAATCTCCAAAAGAGGATCTACTACAGCTGGGGAAAAAACGTGTGTTCAGTTGTGCCAAATCAATTGCTGAGTGATGGTATCTGAACTGAGGAGATGGAAACTACAGGAAAGGAAGGAGACAAAATGAGAAAGAGAGAAATAAGTGGATGGAGGTGGTCAGAACTTCTTAAAACGATGTTAAACCAATTTACCAGTTAAACTAATAGCTGGAAGTTATTCTTTCCATAAGGATGGGGGAGAGAGGGAGGACACAGAAGGGAGAATACAACATCAGGGATTAAGTTAGACTATAATCCTATGTGTGTGCCATCACTATTACATTCTTAACCTGAAGCTGCAATACTCACGAAACAGAAGCCTCATGGGAAGATTAGAAATGCTAAAGAGAGGGACAAGAAAAGCACCTATTCAAAACTGCACAAATACCAGATATTACACAGGAAAACACATTTTTCTCTCATTGAAGTTGTTTCAGTGACAAAATCTCTTTCAAACTGTATACAAATTACTGCAGGAAGTTGACATTGCTGAAAGTGTTCCATGTGACTGACTTACAGATTCATCCTAGATATACTTCCTTAGATGACCATCGCTCTAAAAAGAACTAAGATTTCACCCATGGATTGCCTCAACTGAGCAAAACAGTTTTAGTGAGCGATTTCCAGAGAAAAGACAAAGGTGAGAGTAGATCAGCAGGTTCAACCATGTATGACAAGGAATCTATACTAACCCACTGTATAAAAAAACAACAGTTAAGAGAAATTATATTCAAAGGCAGATTCAGTGATACTTCATTCATTTATTTATTTTTCGCAGAAACTCACTATGAACAGAGCAAGTTTTATAGTAGCTTCAGTAAGAATTTCTTCAAGGCAGACTCATAAATAATTGCATATTTTGTAGATGCAGCCATTTCACAGCAAAAGTTCGATGTAACTTTCTCATTTTCTGGCTTCTAATTAAAGGTTTATAATGAAAATGTAAGTAAGTTGACTGTTTAACTACTCATTAATGATGCTGAACTCAGAATTGCTACTGTGACATCCTGTACCACTGCCTGTAGTAACTGCACTGTGTATACACTGCACTGTGTGCCGCTTTTCAGTCAAGTAAACAATTGCTCTTTCAAGCCACAAAAATGCGTATCTGCTCTCAAGGAGACATGCATTTTGCCGCATCATTAAAGAAAAATGTGCAGCCTGTGATATCAAAAGACTAAACGTATGCAAATACCAACACTTCATCGGAGAAAAATGTACAAACAATTGAAAATATTTTCCCCCTTTATATAGCAATATATTAAGAGAGAATCATCCCACACAGACCTGGAACATCCCACACTTCAGAAGATTCCACACAAACCCTCCACTCAAGAGGGAACGAATGACTTCTCCCACCAGCTAGACCAAACCTCAGGAAACAGTCCTTCTGTAAGCATAAATTTCAAATAAAAACACAGGTTTTAAGCCAGTGCTTTTTTTTTTCGGTCTTCCCTACTGATGTTCCATGAAAAACTTTCTAATTCATCTCCCTGCAGTGAGATCATCATCTATTACTACAGAAATCAATGTGATGTTAAAAATAAGCGTGATAAGGCTATCCTGTATACTCCGAGTGAGGAAAGAAATTCAGACAGTATAGGGTTTCTCAGGCAGAAAGTTATAAAATACTAATTAAACTCAAGGAAGTTGTTTTATGTCTACTGTGATAGACTTAATTCACTTGCATGTCTCTTATTCCTTACTTTATGCCCGCCTGCTTGAGCTTATTTTAGTAAGACAACATTTGACCTCTGCCAAGGGCTCTGCTGAATGTTCTTGAGTCCTACCACTAGGCTTGTCATTTTAAATAAACGCTTCTCCACTCCCATGTGATTTCTAACATGTGAAGCGCCATCTCCTCCAGACCTCCGATCATCTTTATGTTACTACAGACACCCTGCAGTTACTGACAGAGGTGTTGCAAAGCAAATGATTACAGAGCTGATCCCAAGACTTTTACAGCAGAGGCTCTTCAATACTTTCATGAGCAGTGGTTGGCTCTTTGTCTATAAATCAGAGCACATTTAATGTCACAGTAATTTCTTTCTTTTCTCTACGTTATGCTTAGGGACTCTGATGCTTGCTTATATTTACGTTTTGACAGTACAGAAGTCCGGTTGTATTTGGGCCAGCGTAAGATAGGGTGCAAATGCTCGCACAGGGTTTTTACCCATCAACCCTGCCTGGCACCCATCCACCTAAACTTTCCGCAACACTTGGCTGGCGTGCCAGGTGAAAACAGAGGGAGCAGGGCGTCCAGCTTGGTGGGGCAGGGCGCCCGCGGGGCTGCTGCTGCTACAGGCCCGGCCGCGGCTGAAGCCGGCGGGTCGCGCCGCGGTTCCGCAGGGGCAGCTGCGGCCTCCTTCCGGGCCGTTCCTTGGAGAGCACGGCTCGATAAAAACAAATCCCAGCTAAAACCGAGAAGGAGAAGGTCGCAGACCTACNGTGAGTCAGCCGGCCTGCCCGGTGAAGGGGGGAGGGGAGATGAGGCAGAGAGCAGGCGGACGGCAGCGGGCGCCGCAGCAATCCTCACAGGGCACAGCCGCCTCCCTTCACTGCTGAGGAAAAGAGAGGCCGGGGGGAGAGGAGGGCGCTTCTCCTCCAGCAGCACATTAACGCTGGGGGCTGGCCACTGCTGCCTTGCCTTCCCTAAGCTGTAAGGGCGTCTCAGGACGCAGGCAGGCACCCACCCTCCCCCAGCACCAGCCGAGACCCCGCCAGCCGAGCACCACCCGCCAACACCCCCGCAGCCGCGCCCGCCTGCCCTGCGCATGCGCGGGCACCTCCCTCTCGCCCCTTCCTTTGGGGGCCCGGCGCCTGCGCAGCCGCCTGCCCGGCCTGTGGAAGGGGCTGGGGTGGGGGGCAGCGCTGGTGTGGGCCGGTCCTGGTAGCCGTGTGGGTTGTGTGCAGCTCCCGCGAGGGCTGCTGGCTGGGCGCCCAGCCCTCGCACCGGCCCTTTCCCCCTTCCGCAGGGCGCTGCGGGAGGTTTGAAGTTAACTCTTGTTTTGTAGCCGGGTTCCCGATGTGACTGTAACCGCCCGGCATTGAAGGGGAGGAGGCAAGAGCGCGGGGCGGGGAAGAGGAGGGCGGCCTGGAGCGGTGCGGCTCGTCTTTGCCTGAAGCTCCGGTTCCTGCGGCCCCCTCACGGGGAAGGGGCGGAAGGCGGGGAAAGCTCGGGAAGGGTGAAGTGAGGAAGCAGCTGCCTTGCTACAGCCTCTGGACGGACCGTGCCCAGGGGGCACCCCCGCTCGCCCTGGGGCGGCTTCTGCCTCTGATCCTTGGACTCTGGGCGTGGGGAGTGAGGGAAGGAAGGAGCCTGAGGCCATTCCGGGACCCACGAGCCTTTGGCACCCGTGGAAGGCGGGGAGGGGAGAGTGAAGCAACCCCCCCCCCTCCCTGTTAAGGCGTTCCGGTGCCGCAGCAGGCTGGCCCGCAGGTAAGGCTGCTTGGGCCCGGGCAAGAGGAGGGTGAGGGCCGG
>VWZZ01000007.1:199483-291382 GCA_013399095.1 Psophia crepitans
GGGTGCCATGTACATACAAACCCGGACGGGGCGGGGAAGCAGGGTGGAAACCTGGTTCTTCGGGTTTAGAGAAGCGGGGAGGGCACGGCGGTTCAGCCGGGACTCCCTCGCCAGGTAGGTGAACAGAAAGGGAAACGATAACGGCGGCAGCGTGGGGCGGCGGTGTGCGGCCGCCGCCTTTGTGACCGCTGTCAGACCTGACGCGGGCGGGCAGGGGGAGGCCGGGGCCGCCGATCCTTCCGGCGGGCCCGATCCCTCGGCCCCGGTCCGCAGGCCGCGGGAAGGTGCCGTTCGGTTCGCGATACCGGTTAGTAAACGGCGGAATGAGAGGGAAGAAGAGGAGGGAGAGCAGGGAAGATGCCCTGAAATCACGGCTGTCTGTATTTCGGTGCCGTTATCTCTCGCACTGCCTCGAAGCACGTTTCCACAGCTTCAGTGTTCCCCGGAGCAGTAGGGCGTACCCCCTCCGTGGGGAGATGCGGTAGGGTTCAGTCAGCCCTTCTGATGCTTACTCGGGCTTTTATTTACTTCAGAGCGTCTTTATGTATTCCTAGCATGCCCTGCTGCTGTAATTGCAGAGAAACTGTTGATGATGGTAAGAGAGACGGGCACACTCCTGTGTTTGCAGGGAGCCTGAGGACAGCTCTGGGCTGTGATCTGCTCTGTGTGTTCCCAGTGATTTCCAGTTTGAGCCCTAGCGTGATGCTTTGAAGGGCGGTGTTAATGTATTTCACTGATAGTAAAGAAGTGTTTTGTAGGTGGAGCCCTGCTACACTGAATTTGTATGACCAACTCAGTGACTCCTTCATTTTAGAAAGACTTCTGACATTTTTGACTTAAAACTTATCCTAGACCTTCCTCATTTTATGCCTTTGAAGTATCAATATTAGCATCAAACATCTTTGGAGATGTGTACAGGTTTTTGTTACAAATTTCCTGTAAAATTAAATCAACACTTGTCTGGTGACTCCTTTGAACATTCATTGTGTCCTGACTGTAAAGTGATGTAATTAACTGTTTCTGGGCCCCAATGCATTTATCTTCTTAGTA
Organism: Psophia crepitans; assembly: GCA_013399095.1. Lineage (NCBI taxonomy): Eukaryota > Metazoa > Chordata > Aves > Gruiformes > Psophiidae > Psophia > Psophia crepitans. The sequence goes on from VWZZ01000007.1 coordinate 200,534, forward strand.
TACATCTGCTTCCTTGATTAATGTAATTGCTTAGTGATGATGTAAGAAGAGATGAAAGGTGCTCTAGCAGTACAAAATAGTTTGACGTAAATGATGTACTTTTTCTGTTGTTTTGTGTTATGTGGGTTTGGAGATGTTTACCTTGGAGTGTGAAGTCAGTCTTACCTGAATTGCTGACTGTAGCTGAGAACTTGTGAATATAAGACAATTGTGTCAGATGTAAGCTTGTTGCCCTAAATGTCAATACTCCTTGTGAACTGACTCCAGAGGAGCTTATTTTTTTCTTTTAAATGACTCTTATCGTCTCAGAAGATGTCATAATGCTTTCACATGTGAAGTTTTAGAAAGTGCAGTTTAAATCGGACTCCAAGTAGTGGGGATCTGTGGAACGTGTTAAGGTCTAGACTTTCACATAGCGCACAAGATGTCACGTGCGTATACCCAAAACACCTAGATAGGTATCACACATAATTGAGTACCTCTGATATATAATGCCAGCAGGAGATTAGAAACCAGTAACAGATTTGATACTGTATTGTAGTTTGTGTTTGTAAGATCCTGATGTGAAGGTGTGTGGTGGTAGTTAGGGGTCAGTACAGTCTAGTAGTGTTACAAAAAATGATTTGAGGTGTTTTCTGGGGAAGTAATCAAAATTTATTATCTTGAATATCTGGGAGTTAGGTAACATGTAAGTGCATGTACTGGACATTTTGTGTTTATGTATTACACGTCCTTGAGAGTAATTGTGTAAACAGTGTTGTCTGCTTGTGAAGATTATAAAGTTTGTAATTTTTTGTATTAGGCATGCGGAGTTAGAGCTGCTCCAAGCCACTAGGTGAAGGGGCACCTCCCAAAGGGCCAGGTGGGAACAAGTGTTTCTCAGCCCACCAGCCTGCTACCATGGCAGAGGGCTAGTCAGCAAGAGTGGTGCCAGCTGATGGTGGAAACAGCAATTGAAAGCTCTAAGGGGGTACCCAGGAGAATTTGTCCTGCTTGGTTCAGTAGTTTTTCTGTGTCGTGCTATAACTGCAGCACTAGTAAGAAAGAGTGTAGGAGTGTATTAAGTTGGTAATGGAAAAATATCTTAAATAGTTGTAGATTGTTACTGCTGAATGTGGGTTGTTACCATGGGGCGTTCTGTTTGTTTCATTAAAAAAAATGGAGCCTCGATATAGTAGCAGTGTTTTGTTTTTGTTTTTTTAATGAGTAATGAGTCACTCTTTTGCAAACTGACAGAAAGGATGCTCATTTTCAAAAAGCTGACTGTAAAAATGATGGTTGTTCCATTTTAGAATAAACTCTTATGGAAGATTCTTGTGACTTTGTTTCTTATTATGCATTCCCATCATTTTTCATGGTGCTCTTTATAGTACTGTAATTTCCTCATATTTTAAAACCACTTTTGATTTCTTAGTTTATTCCTAGATCTTCAACATTTATGGTAGCACTGATTCTGGAAAAGTTCAACTGTCTTACACTGCTTCTCTGAAACCTGCATATGCTTTACATTGTGCCCTGAGAGATTCTCTGGTGAGTGACCATCATAAAAGCTTTGCAGATGCTTCTTGTCACTGATGATAATATCCTGTACGTAATGGGGTTTTTTTGTGGAGTAATGGTGCATCTGTTAGCAACTGTCTGGCACAGAACTCATATTTCTTAAAATAAGTGCCACTGCATCATCACTGTGTGATGCTGTCTTGCAGCTTTGGTAATTTGCAGACACTTCAGGGCTGTAGGATACATAGGTACAGTTACTGTCTTGCATTGCTTTAAGTTTACCAACATCAACGAGGCACAGTTACAATTTAGAGCTCCATCAGGCAACACTTGCAGACTGTGTAATGGTTTTTGATTGTCTTAACTGGTGACTTGCTGTTCATCTACAGCTTCATAACACCAACACACTAAGGGATTTCAGCCCCCTCTAAGGAATTGTCGTTCTGTTGCTAAACACTATGAAGAAGTTGTATTTCTCAGATTTTAAAATGGCAAATAAACTGCAAATATGCTGCATTAAAGGGTTGGATTGTGCAGCTGACAGTTTGTACTGGATTAGCGGCCAGCTATCCAAAGAGTAACTTTTCCTGAAGAAGCTGACATGAGCTTGTCCCTTCGGAGCAGAAAGTGCCAACAGTTTCTAAAGTGGGCTGTGATTAGAGATATAACTTTTTTTTTTAAAGTGGAAACAGTATGTGTGAACTGGAATAACTTTGCCTACATCATAGTGGCAAGCACTGTAATCTTTTGGCAGGCAGTAATTATATGCTTTTCTCATTCTTTTCCACTTCAATGTTAGGCTCTCTTATACTTGTATTAGCATCTCTCTTTTTGCAATAGCTCTGGTCTCTGTTAATCTTTTTCTGGATAAGGTTATTCTAAATGAGACTTCTAATGAGTCCTTAAAATTATTGCATTAAAAGTGTCTTTCCCTCTCTTTTTCTCCCTACACACATCTGTGTTGGGTCATGCTCACCCTGTGGTCACGCAGTGCTTTTTCTTTCTCAGGTGTTTTTGCGGCAATGGACAGACCTACTAATTCCAAAGAGCATACCCTTGTATGGGGGAGTCTTCTGGGGAAGACTCTTATGTTAGTCTTGCATGATTTAACTCAAGTACAGTAATGTATTTTTAACCTATGTCCATTTATTTATGTGTCTCCTTTAGTTTGCTTTGACAAAGCACTGCAGGTTAAACAAGTAAGATGGTGATTTCCAATGTGATTCTTTCTGCTCCTCCTTCAATATGAATGCTAGTTCTTCTGATTTACAGTGATAATACCTGTGGCTTGTTTGTAGCTTTGTGTTGCTGGAGCCGCACTTTAATGCGACAGTTCTTTAAAATCACTGGATTGGGTTTTCCACTGTTCTGAGTACATTAACTTTTAGATTTTTACTTTAATTGCAGGTATAGTAGCTTCCATACCTTCACTCATCAGCAGTATTCATTTGTTGAAATAAAGAGCAAGTCTTCAGTTAACTCATGCAGTATATTTAGATTCTTTAATTTCAACTCTGTTATTATTGCCTAGCACTCGTGCTTCTTAGATCTTTCTTTTTAGCTAGATATTTGAAAAAGTTTTTGCTCTTTATATTTCACAAGTATATTTTTTAGTATGTTTAACATTTGTGGAGCTGTCAAATCAAAATGAGTTACTACTATTTGTGCTTTATCAACAATCTGTTACTAGTTTTCTGGTGAGGAATAGGGTGTTTTCTCCTGCTTCTTACATTCATCTTCCCTATTTATTCATCTGTTTCTAACATTATTTGTCCAAGTAACCTTCATTCAGATTCTTTCTTTTAGATTTTTAGACTATTTGATTTCAAGAAATTCCAGCCTTCCTCTGTGTTAATGTTCCCTTCTCCAACTGGCTTCATTGCCTTTTTGTTCTTATCAAATCAAAGAATGTAGCCACTAATTTAAATTTAATAAACTTATAGCTAAAATTGATCACTTGGACTATTACTACATATTCTGTAAGATCTTTGTTGAGAAAATACTTAGTGCTATGTCTTGTTTGTTAAGAGGCAGTTAAATACCTGCCTAGGTTTGTTACAGAATTTTATGTACTCTAATATTGTGAAATTACATTCAGATGATATTTTATAATGAACAACTTCCCAGTAGTTTATCTGTCTTACCACTTCAAAGATAGCAACTTACAGCAGCAGGGGCTGTTAGTGCCACTGCAGTATTCTGTAGAACCTCCTTTATGGTCCACTTGATTCAGGTGTTTAAAGGTCTGCAGCAGGGAAAAACACTAATTTTGCAAGTAAACAACTGAACATGAATCCTTCTCAGCAATAAAACAGATTACCTCTTGAAAGATACAAAATGTTTGTGGCTTTGGGCTTGAAATGCAGGGGCTGATGGTTTTAATTCCAGTATTAATCAGGAAACTGAGGGTGGTTCAGTGGTTCTAGAGTGGGGCTGCTCTTTTCTGTTGTTGGATCAAATATACAGAGTGTTTCTACACAGGTGAATTTTACTTATCTTGTGGTCTTACTTGAAGGAGAAAAGGAGACTTTCAGTCTGTTTATTTATAGCCTGTTCACACTGTAGTATCTGAATGCCTTGCATGTATGTGATGCCAAATACACTGGCATAGACCCAGGCGTTGGAACAGGTGGTGCCATTGAAGGTGATGAGTGATAGGGCCTTAAATTGTAGTGTAGCTTCTCTTTTATGTAACACACTTTTTTCTAGGAAGTAAAAAAGAAACAATGAGATCCTTTAGTCAGAAGGTAATAATAAGAATAGTAGACAACAAAGACTTGGAAGAGATAAATTTTATGTATGCCCAAAGTGAAGGCAAATGAGAGGGAACTTGAGGGATTTCCTCACAGCTCTTCTGGTTTGTTTGGGGATTTCAGACACTTCATTTTTTTGGAATGAAATATAACAGGGTGTCACTTCATCAGTTATGTAACAGAACATGTAACCTACCCTATTATAAGAAATAAATATGTAATAAATGTGACTGAGGAATTCCAAACTGTCAATACAGCAGATTATAATGTACTTTCCTTTTATTATCTTTTGGTTTAGGCTGACCAGTGTAACAAACTGTTCTTTGTGTGGTTGTGTATTGTTTTGAGCTTCTCTTTTTAGTTACTTTCTGTGAAAATTCTAATGTTACGGAACGTATTAAATTCTTTATAACATACAACAAAATAACTTTTCCTGTAACTGGCAAGTTATGAAAATGAAGCATCTAGGAAATATTTCTGCGTACATAGGAAATATTTGGCACCTTATGATGTTACTTCGCAGAAGAATATACATTTGCTATTAGACTAACTAGTCTGTTAGCCGTAGGACTACATCTATGTAGTATTCAACTGTATAACAAGACATGAAGTACTCTGACATAATCAGCTCAATTAGAAGTTACATGGAAGGGAAGAAATTGTGACGAGAGCCTTGAAGGAATATTAAAACATCTTATTAAAGAAAGCTTATATTGAGGTCTAGTTTCAAAGCTGGCAGCATTAATATCTATAGAATCATGTAATGTTTTATTTTGGGAGAAACCTCTGGAGGTCACACCTCGCCCAAAGCGTGGTCAGTTAGAGCAGGGTTTTCAGAGCCTTGTCTAGTCAAGTTTTTAGTATCTTCAGGACTGGACATTTCACAGCTTCTCTAGGCCAGTGTTTGACTACCTTCTGTTCTTCAACTCCAGGGTGCCCTGTTAGCACATGATTCCTGATGGAGATGTGGATGATCTAGATCTGCATGTACATATGCTGTTCTCTGCAATGCCGTATGGCACATGCCACTGAGAGTGTACCTCACAGGCTCACGTTCATGCATCTAAGGTGTGGGTTCTCCTCCTTTACTGCACCCTATGCTGATCACCTGCTAGCTGGAGTGCAGGACCTTGCATCCTCCAGGAAGGGATGCTGTGCTGTCTGGCCTGGATAGAGATCATGATGCAGTGAGCAAGGTGACTTCTGGTAATGTCAAACCAGGTTTTGATGCTGTTTCTTCTCCAAGGTCTCTGCTACTGGTACAGACTTTCGTATTTTTTATGCTGCTTTTCAAGAGGATTCCTTTATTTCAAACATTTCTTGCTAATTCCCCAGTTACTGTTTAGTCTAACTGATGATTGTCTTACTGTTCAACATAAACAATTTTAGGTAAATACCCTGTCAAAAAATTCTGCATATTTGATTTACACACACAAAAATTTGTATCTTCACATTTGTTACTATCCAGACCCTTTTGCCAAGGGTGGGCATACACACTGTCGTCTCTGTCACTAAGCAATGGCCCTATAGTTTTCTTAGTTTTTCTTTTGCTCCTAGTGTTCTTACAGTAGCCTTTCTCTTTGTCCTTATCAGCCCTTGCTAGTTTTGATTTCAGCTGAGCTTTGGCTGTCCAAAGTCATCCTTGTATACAAAGGCAACATCTCTGTGTGCTTTCTTGGTAATCTGTCCTTGCTTCCTTCTTTGGGTTCAGGCTGAGTCAGAAGTTGTGTGCTCATTCTAGGTGAGAAGTGGGGTAGATGGCCAGAAGGATTCCACACTTACCTTCTTCCACAGTGCCTTTGGTGGAATTATGCTACAGTGAGATTCAGATGAAATACTTATTGCTCGTTTAAAGCATCAGTGCCTAATTTTTTAAATTCACTATTTTATGTACATAGTAATACTTATTGTTAGTCTGAACGTAGCTATCCTAAAGATAGCTATATAACCTACTATGTTCTATTTTCCAAATTGATCTGCCAGCAAAGAGAATACCACTGAATTAACAAAACAGTTAGTTGCCTGTTAAAGTGGTATGTTGTTTAAAGGATGTCCACAAATGCAGTTCAAGTCCGTGGTATGTGCCTTTCATTCTGCAATTTTTCCTTATGTGGTAAATACTTAGTTAAGAAATACAACTCTAAACATACAGATGAAAACAATTTAATTTCATGCTTAGTGACTTTTTTGTAGCTAGGTTTGTGTTGTTGCTTACATGAACTGATTTATTGTAATAACAACATAATTTCTTGATTTTTCTTTTTTTTTCCTTTAATGTATAACCTTGTGAAAACCTTCTGTAGTAGAGAAGTACTATTTTACATCTTGATGTAACTTCTACTTTAGGCCCTATCTTGTTTTTAAAGGATAAAAAAAATTAAGTCAGCCAATAAGAATTACTAAAGAGATGCAGACTTTTGGAGATGATTTTTCCGAACCTGGTCCTCTGAGCTTGAACCTTTGCCTCTGAGATCTCCAAACTGCTTTTGCGTGTGTATGTATTCATCTGAGTACAGAACAGGAGTTTGCTTGCTTACTACTTTAGGGCTAAGAAAGACACACTGAATAGGTAACAGTGGCAGTCCCTGTCCCAGATAGTCTCTCTTCATCCTTAGTTTGAGCTCTGCTGTCCTACCTCCAAGACCCATCTCAATCTCTGATAAGAATTAGGCTGGAATCTTGTATTTCTTCCTGAAAGTGGGCTGCTATCTAACAGCAGAATTAAAGCCAAAACAAATACCATCTTTGTGGGGGGAGTAACAAATAAATTGAACCAGAAGCCACATGCAGATGGTAAAAACACTTCTTGGCAGGTGAGTCCTGTCTCTTGGTCCAAATGCCTATATTTTATCCAAACACTCTGCACTGCAAAATGGATGAGCAGATGGAAGAGGAATGGATGGAATCCAGTGGGGGTACTTATGTCCACTCTTCCCCATCAGGAGTGTGTTCATGACTGGATGATAGAATTGTATCACCTTTGGCCCCTTCAAATACTGTGGGTTTATTCCTCGTCTGCAAACACTGCAAACTCTCCTTTAAGGATTTTACACAGTGGAGTTGTGCACCTGCAGTGTCGAGTATATTTAGTTCTGATCTTGAAACCAGACTTCATTTCCAGTTGCTATTCTAAGTCTTGGTTATCTTTTATCTCATTAGCAAATAGAATATTTCCCTCCTCTAAGCACATAATGAATAGTAAAATACCTGCAGAATTTGAAACAGCATGAAAGACTTCCTGCATGCATGGAAAAGAGACAACTAGTGGCATAAAGTTGTGACGTGAGTGGGGAGAAATGTAGAAGCTAAAATACAAATAAAGATCGCTGTGATGCTACTTGATATCTTTCAGTGCCAGAGAGTACACCAATATGTTTTTGCTTTGCTTTTGCTGTATAAAAGTAACAAAGTAAAAAAAAAAAGTGTTTACACAAAAAAATGCCCCAGTTGTCACATTTGGGTTTTTTCCAATTTGATTAGATTTCAAGGAGTTCTTGAGTGTTTGCTGGCTAGACCCAGTATGAAAGATAGTTCTTGCACCAGTTCGGTTTCAAAAGGATGGCAAATAGTAGTTTCCTCCTAGACTTTTTCTATTTGCATGAAGAAAGGTGTTTTCCCAAGCCCGCTGTGGGGTATTTTTCTTGTTTATATCAAATAGCTGGACTATGACCAAATTCTTATCTGACATTTGGAAGCACTTTGATGTCTGGAAGTAAATTTCCTTACAATATTTGGAAAAAAAAAAAAGATTTAGGTTTTTTTAGTATTGTTTTGCTGTCTGTGGCTATATGTGCTACACTTTGGTGATTTTTATATTTTTGCAATTGATAACAAAGATGTCTGGAAGAAAACTAAGAGGGTATCTTGTGAATTATTCTAGATGTGCGATGCTAGCATGTTTCTTTCTTCATTTTCCAAATCAGGGATCTTGTTAGGCAAAAATGTTTGTCTAGAAATGTCTTTATTCCTACTATAGTAGAAGACTGCAGTTCTCATTCTGTTGCAGGTGAGTGAGAACAGCTGCATTAAAACGTAAATAAGCCTGATCTACCTGCTTGGATGCTTTGAAAAATTTATCTGCTGAATATATTTTCTCTCGTTTAGGGAGAGCTCTGATGATCATGTAAGCTTAATTTTTGAACCCATTGTTGCATATGGGTTTTCTTCCAAGTCCATACCATTAAACGGATACTTATTTCTAGGAGTTGTGAAAAGTGACAGGGTACATAAGTATCATTGAGCTAGGTGCAGTTCACAGTTGTGCATAACCTTGAAGCTGTAGGTAAACTGACAGGTCATGCGGAGTAGAACAACTTCACTGTGTGTGCATCTTGTCGGGTGCAATGGTGTTCTGCAATGCCACAAGATTTTGTGATAATGTTTTCCCAGAAATACAACTGCTGGAGAAATTTTTGCCAATGGTATGTAGGTTTCTTGAGTATTACATAGCTAAAGAACTGGGAAACTTACTATGTTTTGGGGTATGGATTGTTTGTTTTGGTTTAATTCTAGCTCTGAAAACTGAGTTTTTTCCTGTCTGTTTTTGCAAATACAGAACTAGAGAATAAAAATGGGAACTCCTGGATCAGGACGGAAGAGAACTCCAGTGAAAGACAGGTTTTCTGCAGAAGATGAAGCTCTCAGTAGCATTGCCAGAGAGGTTTGTTTATTTCAATTTGTTTTAAATCTTGAACTAGGGATGAAAGCAATCTCATTATCCAGAAAAAGTTAAGTTTGTTTAAGCTGTGCATTAAAAAGTGTAATTAGCTAAAAATATGACAATTAATACAAAACCAGAGTATTTTTTACCAAAAAGTCATGTTGTGAAATGTTGTTACAATGATACATTAATAGTATAACTAATGTAACTTCCCAGGGTCACACTTAAGTTTAGCAGATATTTCTACAGATAGTTAAATGCTTTAAGTAATATCGCTAAATGAGAAATCCAGTTGCTATCTCAGTTCTAAAACTAAAAAAAAATCCACATTTATCCCACTACAGTGTATAATATTCTTAAGATGGTAAGGATAGTGTATTAATGTTGAAGGAGTAATAGTAATTATTAAAGGGTATTTGTCATATATTCTGTTAAATGCAAAATGCACATTTATGTCAAAATGAGCCTAATATGTACACTATATCAGGACTTTTTTAACAGAGTTGCCACCTGAAAAATAGCTGGAGGTAACCAGCCAAAAATGCAATTAACAAGAAGTTGATATAAAGGGGAATTTTGCGTACAAAGGGGAATTTTGTCCCACCGGATATAGGAAGGAGGCAGCTGGAATTTAGTCTTACAGATGTCTATTTGGACTTGATTTTTTTCTGGGAGGAAACGCTGTGAGTTGGAAACAAAAGCCTTAGTTCTGTTTGTATACAAATGGATAGAGGAGCTTTGAGCTATACTGTCTACAAAGCTGTTCACCCCAGTTGACATAAATGAGTGCAAAATGCAGATTCTAATTGGTCTTGTAATATAAACTGTTGTCTATATATGCGTGTATAGTATATATAGATGTATGTGTAGTTGAAGTGAAATAGGTAAGTGATAGGTCTTTGAAAACACAGCTTCTGTATGCATTTTCAAATGTAGCCATCTTAGACTGAAGGCAGGGGAAATGCTCTGTCAGAAAAGAAAATAGTTTTCATTTAGTTGGTGACTTTGCAGAAAGCTCTGTTCACACCAAATCTAATAGAAGTTCTTGCCCTACCAGCTCTGTTCTGCATGGGCCTTTGGGTCATGTATGGTCTCATTTGGTTAATGAAGGAGAGAATCTGGCTTTAAATTTGAGTATTCTCTGCATGGTTCCGGTACAGTAACATCAGCTTGCAACTTAGCCACGGAAGAAAGGTCTCAATAGTAAATTGAAATAAGTATTATCTTAAAATTAGGGTGAGGCTTTGTTCTCTTACATTGCTAACCCCCTCATTAAAATTTGAGCATGAATGTAAATTAAAAGTGAATGGGTTTTTCCCCCTTAATGCTAAATTGAACTATTACTAGGTCTTAAAGCTGGAAGTCTGTGGAGGACAAGCTCGTCCTTAGATCCCATGTCAGACAGCGGCTCTTGTCATTGAATTGGTAGCTGTAATTCATAGTATTAGCCAACTTATTCTAAAGAAAACTTTGAGTTTAAAAGAACAGAATGCCTTTCTTAGGATATAACAGCAGAGGCCAGTTAACCAAATTAAGTTCTGTCTTTAAATAACATCTGATATTACTGTGCCATACATATGCCTTATCATTTGAGGCTGGGGAAAAGTTTTCATTTACCATGCTGACATAGGGCATGACAGTTCTCAGTGCCTGAATGTGTAGAGGAGATGTACTTTATCATTCTGAGGCCATTATCTCAGCAACATGGCTTGCATATCTTTTTGTTGTCAGAGTGTTTTGTTGTCCAACTTCCTCTTCTGAAATGAACCTTTTTAACAGATGTTGCTTTCAACAGTTGAATTGAGTCCTGTAATCCAGAAGTCGGATGTCTTGTGAGGAAAAGGGTCATAAAAGGTGTTCTAGGTATCAAGAGATGGTAAACAGAATATGCTGAAACAGAAGGCTGGCACACAGGGTGATCTGTGTAGAAGTGCTCTGGGATTCAGAGCAGTCACAAAATGGCATTAGGAATTACCAGGGTTTGTAATACTAGCAAAGACTTTTAGTGTAGCATATGAAATTTCAGAGTTATTCCTCCAAAAGTTCGGATTTCAGAAAGCGCTAATCTAATTCTTCCTCACCACTTTAATTTGACAAAATTGAGATTTTCTTGTAATATGGGACATGTCAAAAAATGCAATAGTTTTCCTTTTGGTACTAACAAACATCTGCTGTCTAGGAAAATTTGTGTAAAGAATTCTTTGCTACTGATCCAATAAATTAATTTCTGTGCAGTGATTTTTCTGCACTGATTGAATCTGTTGTGTCATCTTATATGAAACTATGTAATAGTCATGTTATATGAAAATATTTAATAGACAAGGGTACTATCTTAGGCTCTGAGGGGCTTGGTCAAACTACTTCCTCCTTGTGAGATTTTTCATTTTCTCCATCTTTCCTCTGCATCAGAAAACTTTTCCTCTGTTGGTTGTGTCTCCTCCCCCTCACTTCTTGTAGCACTAGCACTGTTACGTACAGAGTTCTTTCATATCTTTTCCTTGCTGTAGGAGTTTGCATTGAGACAAGCTCTTCTGCAATGCCTCTGCACTAGGCAAGGCACAAGTACACTTACACATTAACATTGAAGTGAATTACTGCCTTATTCCAAGAATTCTGAGTTACTAGACCTCTTTCTGCGGGACCTACTTTGTATTCTGTTGTGGGTTATCCTTCCTGGCACTGAATTCCTTGTGCTCACTGGAACTGAGGAAGAGTAAAGGTGATGTGCGTATCCAGGGACGGGGTTCTATGCATCCTTTTCTGGAAGCAATACACTTCCCATGCTGTTCAGTGTCTTAAGTGAGATTGGTTGCTGTTGATCAGTTTGGAAGTCTCACCCTGGTACAACAAACGAATTAAAAATGCCTCTCTTCTGAAAATATGAAGAGCTCCTTTATATTACCTTCTGGTTCCTTCTCTAGCTGTTGTAACAGATTCTGAATCTATTAGCTTTCTCAGATTGACAAGTAACATAAGCCAGCTGGTATGGAAGACAGTTTCTTCTGTCTCATGGAAAGTTCTGCCTTTCCAAATAACAGATAGGGCTTGTCTAATGTGACCTCAGGCTCCTGTCCAGATTAGGTTCTTATGTGGGAATCTTTTTTTTTTTTGTTTAACAAATAAATAAAAATTGAGGTTCCTACGCTCAAGGTTATATTCACAGTCTACACTGGATACAGGTGATACTGTCTCAAGATCTGTTCTCCTTGCAGTTCTGTTGTGGAGATTCTCTGCTTATAAAGCTGTTTCGTGGACCAAGTATTTTCAGCTGACATCTGCATTATTGCTTCACTTTCTTTGTAATTAAAACGCGCACAACATGTCTGTAAAATATTCAGCAGTAACCTGTTGTGACTGGGCGTGTCTTATGATCACTTGAGACCTCTTTCTCCAAGAGCAGAGGTTTCGGTTACTTCTGCGATCTTACATTGACTTCAGTTCAAGCTTGGATAGAATGAACATCATCCTGGAAAGTGAGAAGGATCTGACTCTTGTCACCTCACCAGCCTCAACTCGATAAGCAGCAGTTTGAAGGGACAATCAGTATTTACCTTTTATATCCTTTCCTTTTGTGATTGCTTTAGCAACCCTTCCATTCTTCCGGGTTGAATAACTGTAGATAACAAAGAACACTCATGGACAACAGTTGCATCACTGTTCACTTCATTTCCTCCTTGTAGCATCTTGTCTGTATTTCTTCAGGAACTATTCTCATGACTGTTTTCAGCGTATAGCAGGAGCCTGAAAATTCTTAAAGAGCTGTTTTGTCACAGGAGAGAATAAAGATTAATTTTGATTTAAAATTCACTCTCTAGTTCCTCAAACTTTGAGTAGAGTGCAGTTGTTAGTTTGGTAAAAATGTCGTGTTACTTAATTGGCAGGGTAGCAAAAGCGAAGAGTTCGGTATTTTAGAATGTTTGAAGGCCATATCATGAATTGAAAAACAGTTAATGTTGTCTTTGTCATATTGAATCTACTTGAAGTTCAGTACGTGTTTCACTCTGCATATGGCTTCAGCTTTTCTTAACACACAAAACTCCAAAGAACGCCACCCTGATTCAGAGCTTGTCTTTGCAGGTGGCTAGATGATTTTTTTTAATGTATTTTTTAATAACAGATGACTTAAATCAGGTATTTCTACTTTTAATCTTAATTCAAAATTTTGTTTGCTGGTTTTTTTAGTAGTGGTTAAGAATATTTTATAGGAGATAAGGTATTCTGGAGATATTCTAATCTATATATGGATCTGTGTAATAACTGGAAAAATAATGAGACATCAGAAATAAGAATCCTAAACCTTTAAGTCACGTAAACCTTAAGATTTTGTTGTTTATAGTCTTGCTTTGTAGGCAACTGGAGAAAGAGTAAGCGCGTCAGAAATAAGTGGGAGGAAGGTATTTCTGAGGAGATATAATACGTTTGGTGTGTGAGTGGTGGTGTTGCCTTGGCTCCGTGAGATAGTAAGGAGATGAGGGTAAAAAGTCTGGAAAGAGACTACAAAAGAATTGAACAACGGAAGAGATAGATAATGCATGTTCACTTAATACGCAATTATGAAATAAAATTTATTTTGCAGCGCATAGCAGTGCGTTAAGAAATAGTGCGAACATTTTCAAAATGCCCATCCGGATGCTTCGCTGGATCTGGCAGAATGTCCTGGTGTTGGCTCAGACGCCCCGGGGCAGTATGGAGCCGGGTCCCGCTGCTGGCGCCCTCGCTGCTGCCATCTCCTGGCAGAAGGAAAAATTACCTTGCCTGGGCTACAAAGTTATATGCGTTGTAGCCATGATGACAAAATAATTGTAACTTTTCAATGAAAGCATTCACACCTTTTTAGAGGGGAATAACAGATTTTAGTATAGCCTACATTTTGTCCTTTACAAAGCTTTTATCCTGAATCTAAGGTAACCAATGAATTGCCTTGTCTACAGTATGAAAATTGAAACTGAAATACTATTACTTTGTAGTGAATTCCTTCTTGAAAGGAAGGGGAAGGAGGAAGATGCCTGTCTACACTACAGAGACAGATGTTATGCTCCCCCTTGGTCAATATGGGGGGAAGCTTCTACCATATCAGTTCTATGTACTATTATGCTTCTTATCTTGGTGAAGAACTCAATCATTGCTGTCAAGAGACTAAGGAAAAACACATCAGAAGAGAGAGACTTAAGACTCAATCTTTACAGAGGCATTCAAATTAAAATCTGGTCTTTTTCTCCTTTCTTGCAAAAAATATCCTGGTTTTAACTGAAGAACTAAATGTTGTCCTTGGAAGGTGAGATAACATAGCTTTAAAGGTTCTCAAAAGATTGCGGCAGAATATGTATTAACAAAAAAGAGAGAAAACCATTTCTACTTATTCCATTTTCTAAATAAATGTAAGTAGTTATTAGTAATTGAGATTTAGATGAAAAGGAGGAAACTGACCATGTCACCTGTAATGGCAGAACAACATTCTCTTGCTACCTCTATGTTTACTAAACATATGCAATAAAATAACCTAATCAAAGTTAGTACTACTTCAAGGTGGTACCTTAACTGCTTGCAAATGGCCAGAATCATCATATTCTTCTAGAATGAAATAGTGTTTATGCAGGAGCAAGGAAACATTACCTTTTTTTTATGTAATACTTTTTGGTACCTATTTGAAAATGAAGGATTCCAGAACTCAGTGGTAAGCAGATGGCTTTGTTTTGTTACTCAGAGCAGAGCTAATACCCAAAGAAATAGAGATATGGCACTTGGTTAAAAATCACATACTTGTCCTTAGAGTAGAAGGTAAGAGAAAGAGTAGTATAAATGTGTTCATACGTAAAAAAATTTTTGCAGATTTAGTTATTAATTAATCCTTTATTAATCCTTTGATCTTATCCAAACAGAGTCTTGAGAGCCTCTTCCTTGTGGGTTGTTTCTATTCTCTTGTTACAAAGATATCTGTAGTTCTCTATTTCCTTTCTTGATCACTTTTCTGAAAAAATTCCGTGCAAAGTTCTTGTATATGTGTCTATGGCTCCTGCTTGCCCTCCAGAATGTATAACCAAGCAATTTCTTTCCATTTTAGCCACCAGTGTAAGCGTACTGGTATGGCTCTAACAGGTTTGGAAACATCATCTCTTTAGCTGAATTTTCTTCAAGACTTCAACTGCAAATATCACATTCGTCTTTAGCAGTTGGAAGAAACTTTTAAAGTGTCAGATTTGATACATCTTGGACAGTCCACGGTTTAATTTTTACTTCAGGAAAATAGGAATTTGGTTTGTTATACCATTTTAACAAGCGGTAGTTCAAATAGATGATATTGTAATATATCTTTATCATAAATAATATATTTCATTTAAGTGTGTCTGGTCTAAAGACTGTGTAGAGAATAATGACTGAAACTTAAATCAAGACTGTAGTTAGCCATTCTGTAGTTTTCTAGGACTATAATTTGTTTACAGAATCACAGAATCACAAGGGTTGGAAGGGACCTCGAAAGATCATCTAGTCCAACCCCCCTGCCAAGGCAGGGCCACCTAGAGCACATCACTCAGGAACACGTCCAGTCGGGCTTTGAATGTCTCCAGAGAAGGAGACTCCACAACCTCTCTGGGCAGCCTGTTCCAGTGCTCTGTCACCCTCACGGTGAAAAAGTTTTTCCTTACATTAACCCAGAACCTCCTATGCTCCAGCTTGCACCCGTTGCCCCTTGTCCTATCGCTTAGTGAGGCCAAGAAGAGCCTGGCTCCATCTTCCCGACACTCACCCTTAACATATTTATAAACATTGATGAGGTCACCCCTCAGCCTCCTCTTTTCCAAGCTAAAGAGACCCAGCTCCCTCAGCCTTTTCTCACAAGGGAGATGTTCCACTCCCTTTATGTTTAATACATGTTTGATATATGTTTAATTTATGTTTAATAGCAGCTGTAGAAAGCAACCTGTTCTGACTCCCAAGCTCCTATGAGCAAGGAATAGCGATGTACTTAGAATACTCTTCAAAACCTAATTTAATTAGAAAAAAATTATAACTTGACTGCCTGTCCTTTTGCTGTTGTCGTCGTGTCCCCTGTCCTGCCGCCCCCCGCCAAAGTCTAAATTTCCTTTCTGTGCTGCTTCTATAGTTCAAACAGCTTCATATTTTCAACTCTGTTCTCTAGCCAAAGCTGTTGTGGCACTGTATTTCCCGTAGTAGATATTTAGACACTTTATTTCAGCATAGCTGAAAAATGTAATTTGTGAAGAATTTGGTGGTGGAAATTTGTTTCACAATTTTTATGGACTTTCTTCAGTAATACAGTGGAGTGAACAGTAGCATCTAGGAAGAAAACTATGTCCTGTTGAATTACAGTTACTACTTTATTAATGTTAATTCTGAATTTCAGTTACACAGTTACAAAGATTTGTATGAGTGCTCTATTAATAACATGAGGTCTGCTCTCTAACAGTTCTGCTGAGACCAAAGAATTGTTTGGTATGATGGCCTTTCAAATGATAATGTGGTTTGTCTCTTGCTTTAAGTTTTCGTGAAAGAAGCCCAAGCACTGTGCTTTCAGTTAACTTGTCAACTTCTTTGTCTTTTTGAAATTGTGTACCTTTCAGAGGAATCTAGTTGCTCACATGAATAATTAATGTAATACCAAACCATTTTTTTTTGCTAAAAATTTTCTTTAAGATTTTTTCTTTTTTCATTTCAGGCACCTATGTTATGACAAGTGTTTGTAGAATTCTCTTGTATTTTGTCAAGGATTTAGTAAATTGGAAGAAATGCAGTTTCTCCTCTGCTGTAGGAATATGAAAGTTAGGTCTTTGGCTGTAGGACTAGGAGAGAATGGTGAAATGTGAATTGATTTTTTTTATTTTTTTTTTAGTGTGGATCGGTAAACAAATGAACTTTCTGTTTTCAACAATAAACCTTGCCAATGTCTAAAGGCTACATATGTCTGTCTGCTGGTCTGTGGACAGAACGAAGCCAGACATATCAGCTGTTTGAGTCCTTTCTCCTTCTGTGGGGCACACATGTCTGTGTGAAAGTTTATATGGGACAGAGCTGTGATTACAGACAATTACAGAGCAGGGCTGCGAGCAAGAAAAGATTTCCTGTTGCATGGGAATTTTCTTGCTTTTCTTGTGTGCTGTCATCAGGTGGGAAGAGGAGTAGTTTTACGCTGTTCTGGAAAAGGATTATATCGTGGCAGGCGAGTGCTGACACAGACTTGGAATCATTTCATCTGAGTACGCGAAATATAGAAAAACATTCTTAATGAGTCATTTGAAGTTAAGACAAACTGTTTTAAGTAATAAAGCTATACTGTCTTTGCTTGCTTTCTTGTCAATATTTGAGAGATCTCTTTGTACCTGTAGTTTAATCTTAATTAAAACTCGGAGTTAAATACCTCTTACTTTTTCCCAAAGCACAGTAAAAGATAGCTATTTGCAACTGTCGTGAATTTTGCAGGTTTCTAGTGTTTTACATAAACCTATGTTGTGATAGTGGCAAAAGTGAGAAAAAAAAAAATCCTTAAGGTAAAATCCTATCGAATTTTACATTTTTAAAGTTGTATAAAATCAAATGTTTTGGATATTAGGAGTTCTGATTTTTTGACTGCTGGTGTTTCTCCTAAGTTTTTAATTAACATTAGATAGAGAACTAGAATTTATGGAGGAAAATGTGTCTTCAGTGGTTTAATATTTCAAAAATTTAAGAGAAGTCATTATTCACACATGAAAAATTGAGCTTGTTTTCTCAACTACTAGGTTTGTGTTAAAAATCTTGTGTAGTTACTTAACTGGTTAAATTTGAGGTAGCATATAGGTTCTAACAGTGTGTTTCTTTTTTGTTTGAGGCCAGATAGTGAAGAAAATAATTAGTTGTATCTGCCAATAATCGGGTTTCACAAGCAGTGCAGGAGATGTTAGTGGCAAAAATCTGTCACAAGGGGGAGGTTTCACTACTGTTTGTCCTGCCTGTCCCTTTTGCTGGGTCTGGTGTTCATAAGATCCCAGTATAAGCCAGTTCATTTCACTGACACAGCAGAAAACTACTTTTTGTTATTGTTAACTTTCTGCTGTGGCAGTTAATTAAATTGGCCTACAGCAGATTCTGAGTGCTGGAGCTGTGTCCAAGGAAAGTGTTGGGAGTACAAGGGCTTATATAGAAAGGTAGGGAAGACCCTTTTTGGTGATGGTGAGTGTTTAAGGTAGACCTTGTGGAACTGTAACCTTAAATTTCTTTCTTACATTTTGTCCGATAATTGATTTGATTTTATGATTGCTGTTGAAAGTAATTTGCTTTGTATGTGATGTTTGCTTTTTGAAATAATTCCAAATAACAGTAGAGCCTTTAAATATGACATGAGCAGTGGTTTAATATCTTGCTTTTTTTTTTTCCTTTTTTGTTTTAATGTCTTTCTGTGGCCAATGATTCTGCAGCTCTGTGCATGCCTGTTAAATACTATGCTGTTGTGGTTTTACCCCAGCTGGCAGTTAAGCACCACGCAGCCACTCACTCCCCCTCCCTGCAGTGGGATGAGAAGGAGAGTGGGAAAAAAACAACTTGTGTGGTTGAGATAAAGACAGTTTAATATGATAACAAAGGAGGAGAATAATAATATAAATAAAAAAACAAGTGATGCACAAAGGCACTTGCTTATCACAATAGAAGGAAAAAAAACAACCTGATGCCCAGTTTGTTTCCAAGCAGCGATCCCACTCCCTGGCTGGCTTCCCCAGGTATATCCGGAGCATGATGCTATATGGTATGCAGTATCCCTTTGGCCAGGCTGGGTCAGCTGCCCTGGTTGGGCTCTACCAGCTTCTGGTGCAGCTGACAGGGCCTGGGAAGCTGAAAAATTCTGAACTGAGTGTGGAGACTACAAGTACGAAGCAAGAATTAAAAACATCAGTGTGTTATCAACATTATTCTTGTGCTAAATCCAAAACACAGCACTATACCAGCTTCTAGAAAGATAACTAAGTCTGTCTCAGCCAAAACCAGAACATATGCGTAGGAAAGTCCTACTAAAGTCTGGAAGATCCGAATTTTTAGATCTAGTGACAGTATTTCTGAATTCACTTCTTTTATCAACGTGTAATTCGTTTGACTCGTAATGACATCTGTAAAGACTTGGGTATATGTCCTTCCTGAAATTTCATTCTAAGAACTCTTATTTCTTTACTATTTAATGTGTTGTGATGTTAGAGCCTTAATTTTGTGTATTTGTGAAGAGATTATTAAATTGAATCCTCAAACGATTATACAAAAAAATGGGTTAACTTCCAGTATTTTCAATTTGTTTGTAGGCAGAAGCCAGGCTTGCAGCCAAACGGGCAGCTCGAGCAGAAGCAAGAGATATACGTATGAGAGAGCTGGAACGACAGCAAAAAGAGGTAGTATAAATCATCGGGAATTATTGCAAACCTTTACTGAAGTTCTTTGATGAAAGTACAGAAATAAAATACATTAGACTTTGTCTTTCAGTGTAATTCAGCTGTGTGCTACTATTTTGGGCATCAGGCAACTGTTAGCTTTTCTTTCCCCCCACCTTCCTCTTTCCCCATAAGTTATATATCTAAAAGGATAACTTGTTTTCTATTTACCTGCGGATAGCACCTCACAAAATACTAATCTGAACAGTCATTCTGAACTTCCTTAATAGTTACGCTCATGTTGCGAGGAAAAAACTGCTATATGAAATAGTCTATTAGCACACTTGCTTGCAGATGAAAAATGAAACATTTTTAATGTGACTAATTCTGGCTTTACAGGCAAAATCAGGTGCTTGGATGTTTTACCTTTAACAAATGCAGTAAATTCAATGCTAGCAATCAAGATTGGACAAAGGTTAATCTAAACGTTTATCTTTAGATATTTAAAGGGCTGATTTTTAAATGAGCAGAGGAGAGAATGTAATGACAATGTCCAGAACTCAAGCTTGCATAAATAACTTTGCATAGAGAGGAACAATCTTCAGCTTCTAACATGACGTTTGACATAGCACGCAAAAGATTAAGAATTTATTATTTATCATTATTACATTCAAATCCGTGTAAATGCTGCTATTTGGAGGGGCGTGTTTCCTGTGGTAGTAACAAGTACAACTTAAAAAATGTGTTTTTGCCTCAATCTTACATAGTTGTTATTATTCCATACTATATGTTATTATTCCATACTATAGATATCTGATAATATACTGAAGATTACACAGCAATTAGCTTTGTTTTTTTTCTGATTATTTATTTATTTATGAATCCAGTCTTGTGTGGCAACTAATCTATATTGTAAATGGTTTTTTGTTTCTGTTTTTACATTCTGTAGTTTTCTCAGCATTCATATGATAGAAAATGGGCTCATATCCAGAAATGGATGGTAGGCTAAAACCACCTGTTGTGCATGTTTCTGCCACTCAGAGAACTAACACAGGATTTGGAGGAAGTAATTTACTAATGGTTTGCTGTGTGTCATTTCAGAGTGTTTTATTACTGAAAATAATTACATATAAACTATATATAGATGTGGATATGCAGGGTAAAAAGACAAACTACGAAATGAGATGCTTTTCTTGAAATGTTTGTTTCCACCATGTGCTTGCTTAAAGTCTTGAATCTATTTAAAATGAAATTACATTAGTTTCAATCTAGGTAAACATCTTTTCAGTAGTAAATGTTTTTATTTCAACTTCTGTAGTTTGGGTTTTTACTACTTTTCCTTAGCAGACTTGCGTTTATTTGTTTCCTATTTGAGTAACATGACAAATGCTAGTCTTTTCACTGAAGATTAATTCATTTCTATGACTTAAAAAAAATTGTAAAAGATTAAAAAAAAAAAACAAACCAAAAAACACCCCATATATCACTTGCATCCTAGCTCTCAATTAATAATGATAAAATGACTGTTCATTCATTTAGATTAAATCCACTAATTAGGAAGGAGTAGAGATAGTGGAGTTACAATCTGAGAAAGCTGCTCTTCAATTTTTGACTAATTTAGTGCAATGTTTCTTTAGAGTTCCTTTCACAAGCTCTTAGAGGCACATGGGAGATATGACTTTTTTATTTTTTTAGGGAAGCATTCACTTTGTGAATGTTTTGAATCCAGAAGATTTAAGTAATTCATGCCGAGACTTAACCATAATTTCAAATAGTTAAAACTACCATGACAGTTAATCAGCATTTCGGTTGAGAAATCCTAGAACTGCATGCCTTTTAAGATATATTTGCAATATTTACTGTAGTACTTATCTTCCACTGTCATTGTAGAGCAGAATTACCTGAATAACTTAAAATTGATTAATTTGCTTAAGAAGCTTTGTTCCTACAACAGAGGAGAAAATCTGAAATATATATGGGGAAACTGAGAATGATCATCTCTGTTACAGCTAAAATAACTTTAAAATGTTCACAATCTGACTAGTAATTATATAATAAACTTCTTACTAATGTAATTTTGTAAAACATTTTACTTTAATTTCTTAATTTAAAAAATCTTGTACTTTTTTCTGTATTAATACAGTAATCGGAAGAGATTGACTACTGAACACTAATTATTAATTATATTAACCCTTTTTATTTATGTCTCCTCATGTAGTGTATTGGCATACTTATCCAAATCAGGTGAAATCACTGTTCTTCTGACTTTAAGGTCACTTGTCACAATGGATTATTCAAAATACTACATAACATTAAAAGTGCTAACAGCATGTTTCTTACCTTCGCTTGCTTTTACTTTATCATCTTTTTTTTTTCTTTTTTCGTTCTTTCTATGAAATAAGTTTGCATTTCTTCTTTCTCAGGAAGATTCAGAGAGGGCCAGGTATTCTCACCGGTCCAGTCGACATTCATATTTGGTTTGTGTTCAAACTGTATACTTTTATATCATGGCCTTAAAAAAAAAAAAGTTTGTGTTTTTAGTTTCATGTTTTTTAGGAAGCAGATGATGCTTTCGGTCTTCCAAGTATTAGCAGTTTTGGAATCAGTATTTCAAGTCACATATATTAAAGTTCATCTCGTATTTTATTTCCATCAATGTTAACAAAGTAGTTTATGTATTTCAATCTTTGCAGGCTTTAGATATTGCCAGCTGTACGAATTAATTGGCTTGTCTTATGAAATGATATTAAGAAGGGGTTTATTGAGGGTTTGTAAACACTTTCCTGTTTTTAGGAGATCTGCCTAGAAACCAGCTGGTCAATGACGTGGATATATGGGCTAGGAGAGGGACAAATTACTAAAGTAAAAGGGTCAGGTTTGTTTATTTTGGAAGGTGGAAGTGTTGTTTCTGCAATTAGTTATAGAGATTTTTTTACCAAATCATTTAAATCAGATAGTGTTGACTACTTTACAAACAATAAATGGTTTACAGAAAAAGCATGTAGTGTATGCTATGTGGCAACACTTATAAACTTGTAAGCTGGTACAGATTTGCTGAGATGTGCTCTTGCCTTCGTTAACGTACAAAATACGCAAAAATGGAGTATTTTCCCCTTGGCTAAAGAATAAGGCTTGATCTCAGCAGATAACTGAGGCAGTCAGAGAAATTCTGGGTCAAGTCCCCACCAAAATGAGCTCAGCTGTCTTGTGCCTTTCACTGAAGTTTAACAGTTATCAGAGCTTTGAAAACTTATTTTATGTATTGATATATTTTTACAATTTCATTATTAAGAGTTCTTTGGATGTCAGTGGGTCTCACAGGAGCAGAGCAAGTACCTCCAGAAGGAGAGATCTTGTGGTGTGTAGCCTGGAATGAGCATGCTTTCATGTGTTCATGTTATAACGTTTTCTGTGTCTACTTACCAAAACAGTAGTTTGATGAAAGTATGCTTCTTTATAGAAAACAGTATTAATTGGGCTGCTGCAATGATTGATGTTATCGAACACTTCGTGATAGCAAGTTTGAGCGCTTAAAGAAAGTGTTAAGTCTTCTGTTTTGAAGTTAACTTCAAGTTTGAAGGGAATTTGTCTCTCCAGTCTCTCTCTTCTAATGTCCCCAAAAGAGAAGTAAAATAAAATGGCAAAGGTTGTGCATCACCCTTCATAAGTACAAAGATGTTGCTAAGAGTTACGGCAGGAAACCTTTTTTCTCAATTATGTTAGTCCTACAGTCAAGGCTGGAATACAAACAGAAATTTTACCTTGTCAGAAATGGATATTTCTCTACAGTTTGTGGTATTCCTTGTTTAGGCAACTGAAATAGTTGTTAATAGACTCTTAAGCTGTTACTAGTTAAGGTATCAGTTGAGGGTCATGATAATAATCATTGAGTGATCTGTCTCCATTTTCTGATCACAAGGTTACTTATTGGTAGGTAATAATTAAATGTAACAATTTTTTTAAACAACTCTAGTAAAACGTGGTATGGTATCTTAGGGTCCTGTATGGTAATACTTTTAGCAACACAAAAAGGTACCATAATCTGTAAATTGCATTAGTAATATTATTCCATTTAGTATGAATATTGGATGTATTGGAGCTATTGAAATAATATTAAAATATGAAATAATATTATTAAAACCTGACCTATATTAATCTGTAAACAAATAAAATCTAAACTCAGGGAATTTTTTGTGTTATTTTGATCTCTAGAAGGAATTTTCAGATATATCAATAGATAAGAATAATTTTTTTCCTGTAATCTTCTCAGTAGTTCTCATGTTGACAATTACATTGGCTAATACTCTTGCATGCTGTTAGTGTATCATGTGATGTTCTCAAACTAACTTCAATTTCTGTTTTGGTTTTTTAAGAAAGCTTAGGGTGATACTAAGTAACACATTACCTACAGTTAGAATAGCAAAGTTTTACCTGTAAAACTTTAAATGAGCTGGAAAAAAAACAAGCTTGCTCTGAAAAGCTGATTTGTATGTTAAATGTATGAACTCCACAGATTTTGCTGTTCTTGAGTGACAAGAAACATGGGGACACTGGTTAAACTAATATTTCAAAGCCATTTTCATAAGTATATTGTTAAAAGTTGCAGAGTCTGGTAGACAAGCAAAGTCTACACACAGGCAGCACTTTCATCCCGCTATTACTCCCTTTTCATATACTTGCTCCTTCTGAAACTGCTTTTATTCATCTGCCAATCCCAAGATGCTGTTCCACTGCATCCCATAATTTCTTCCATCCCCTGTAGGCAGTAAACTCTCTCAGCCTGTAAGGTGCCGGGGTGAGCCCTCAAGTCGTAATAATGGGTTTCACACTTTGACAGCAGGGGTGACCGGTGGTCCTCTGGGCTCCCTTGCCTGTGTGGAGATGAACCCTTTTATCACATACCCTAACGAATACTGTCTCTCTGTATTTAAAACAATCTACTGAACTTTGGTTAATTATTTATAATTCTGTTACCAAAACAAGATGAAATATTTCATAAACCTAGCGTTCATTTCATAAACCTACTGCTGTCCAAAATTACTCACTTGTCAGAAATTATGATGCTGTTGGGAGAAATGAAACACTTTTTCTTAAAAAGTGTTCCAGCCTCAGAATGACCTTTAGGTTGGAAAAATGGCATTCCTTCATGTATAAATGTTCATAATTACTAGAATATGTTTCCTTGTCATTTCCTTTTAAGTCTTTAGTCATTCTTTGAAGGAAAAAGAGCTCATTTTAATACTTTTATAACTTTATGATTTTCATTTAATTTTCTTTTACTTCAGTATGACAGTGCTAAGGATAGATCTACAAGATACTCAGTCCCTGTATGTTAAAACATTGCATGTGTTTGAGTGAAGACTGCTTTTGTGCTTTATTTTTAAGGTGTAATGACACTAACTAGCTACTTTAAATTATTGATTTAAAAAAAATATATAAATTTGTACTATCACACTTTCAGACCTAGAATAGCAGTATGGTTCTAACACTTTCCATGGAATGCATGTAAAAACTTTTTCTAGGAGAAACGTACTAGTACGTTCTAGGAGGACATACTTTTTTTTTTCAAGTGTGTGTGCGTGCATGTATGTGTATTCTCCATTTCCATATAGAAACTTTAACTTAATCTAAGGAAAAACTCTTTCAGTCCTGAGAAAAAGCAGGTGGTTTGCATACTATAAAAAAATTCCTTCTTAATGTTACAAAGTGATAGTAGGGTGCATCACATTCTCATTGGTATTATGCCAAATAAGATCTGTGTGTGTCTCTTCAAACAAATTCAGCTTACATATTCCTTTCAGTGGTACTTGGCAACTGTCTTTGCTTAAGCAGCAGTGTTACTTGACTTAGCTACAGTTAGGCAAACACAGGATAATGCTTAAAATAGTCTGTAATCTTAAGCTTTTCTTGGTTTATATTTTTTCTGAAATGTGAATGCTGGCTTAAGCCAAGTTTGTGTTAATCGGAGATAAGGTTGGTTATAATTGCACTTAATAGTTCCATTTTACTGTGGGATAAAAGTATGGCATATTATTCTAATCATGTTAGAATTTTCTGTGGTGTTTCCATTGTAGGTGATAAATATCTTAAATCCTTGTTTGGTTTCTTTATATTTGATGCTATTATACGGTGATTATTAATTTTCTAAATTTTATTCTTAGAGTCATGCTTACAGTGAGTCTCATAGTTCAAGGAGGAAAACTGCTTATTCTCATAAAGATTTACTGGTTAGTTTTCTGCAATGATATTTATTATAAATATACTAACTATGTAGAATTATATACTAAATACAGTTATGGATAAGTTTATTAGCTTGCTGACATATTGCACACATGTTTTCAGGGAAAATGAGAAATCGCTGGTACTGACCAAATTTTGACCTGAAGTTGAGTATTTGACACTCTGATTATGTCATGGAATCCCATGAATGGAGTCAGCTGAGTAGAAAATATGTTCTGTTGGAGGCCTGTGGAAGGCTCTTGGAGCTATTAAAAAGTGGCACTTCTCTGCATTAAAGTTCAGTTCTCTGCCTGTGTTGAGACAAAGCTGAAATAATTTTCGTATTTACTTCTGTGGACTTTGAGATGCTGTTTTCCTGTTCCCTCAGCTCTCAAATAAACGAGTAATATGAATGAGATACAAAGTACTACATTCTGAAAGCGCTACTGTTTGCCATATCTTCATCTCTCTGTTTTTCCTTCTTTATATGTGTATATCAATTTTTTCCTCACTGGCAATCTGTAGGCAGTGTCAAGAAACAACAGAAATAAGCCAAAGTATAATTGCTAGGCTTTCAGCATGTGTGCGTGGCCTAAAAAAGTGACAGGGTCCAGACTAATGCTGATCACAAACATCTGTCCCCCATAATGTCAGTCCTTCTGTCTCCCCAAACACTCTGATTCAGGATGGTATCTAATGGAAAAAAAAAATCAGTCAAATCATTGTACTAATTATTAGCAAATTTTGTCAAATTTGTTTTTTATGTATTTCATGCTGCACTTGTCAGGGTTTAGAAAAACTTTGTCCGAGTTTTCTTGTTTATTGGGAGGGAACCCCAAAACTATTTGCTACTTTGGACAGGGCATTAAAAATATAGATAATGCTCATATACAGAGTGCATAAGTAGCTTTTGGGTTTCTTATGCTTTACTTGCTTCAGAAAGTTACATGGATTTGGGGTCAAACATAGGCAAAACTTTTACGTTCTGTACAAGTTCTAAGCTTGGTTACGTTTGGGCAATACTGAGATAGAACTTTTATTTACAAGCTCTACAGATACAACCTTTATTTTCTCTTTTCTTTTTTCCCCCCACAGAGTGGAATTTACTATGATCAAAGAAATTATAGCAGCCTTAGATATAGTAAACCAGGTCCTTCCTACCATACTCGGGTCTGTCTCCTCTTCCTATATTAATTTTTAAAATGTATATAAAATACTTACATTTGGTTTTGCTTCCTTACGCTACTATATGATGCAAACTTCTGTCTTTCCTTCCGTAACACTGCAAATTATTACAGCTAATAGTTGTTACAATTGTATTTCTTGCTTCTAAGGAATGCCTTTTATAAAACGAATGGATAAACGTGCAAGTTATTCTGTGTTCTGCATACGTGGGGTTTAAAATGTAAAATAGCTTCTGTTTCGTGATTGCTGTATGATATAAAGAAAACAACTAGCAACTGTAATGCTTTTTCGAAGTCATGTTTTTAAACAACAACAAGAAAAAGTCTTAAGCACTGATGTACTGTAGAAGACAGTAGTAATATACATGATAAATCAATGATCTGTTGTGAGATGGGTGGTATCTTTCAGTACCCGCAGCTACTGTCATGATCAGGTTTAAGTAGCTAGAGGAAATCGACATGTCTTGTCATTCCCTTCTGCAAATTTTCTGATAAAAATACTAGATGATGTTAATTAATGTTTTAGATTATGACTTAAAAGGTAATGGTTTTTCTTGGAATGCTTATCCACACTTGCCTTAAAGTTCCTGCCTATTACTTATGTAAAATTTAGTATTTCCGTCTTCAGAACTTCTGGGGAGTATAAAGCAATAGATGAAAAAAATCTAACATATGCAAAAAAGTGTTTCTGACTGACTTCTATTCTTCACACTACAGTCGTCTTCTCTGTACAGTGATCCAGTGGCAACAACTAGGAGTTACAGGGTTAGTACAATGTGAAGTCATGTCTTGCTTTACATTTAGATGTGTGAAAAGCCCTCAGAAATATAAAATCACACTTTTCTTCATAGGTGTCTCCTTCTGTAAACACTGGTTTGATAAGAAGTATCAGTTTGGTTCGTAAGCGCCATTTGCATGGTTGCCTTAAATTTGTATTGTATGGCCATGAGGTTTGGCAGTATATATGTGCATTTTTTCATATTTTTAAATAAAGCTGCAGCTTGTGTGTGTCACTTTCTGGAGGCATTCAGTTTAATGTTTTTAACGCTGTTAAGCTGACTCTTTAAAATATTTTAGTAGTTGCTGTTTTACTGATCTTTTTATGACAAGCATAAAGTTTATGAATACAACAATGAAGAACACTGGGATTAGAACAAGTTAATGCAAGCATACTAAGTAACAACTGCATGTATAATACTAAAAAAGGTATTTAAAGAAATTAAGTGTTTGAACAGGAAAAATCATTGTCAGGAGATTACAGAAATTTGTGGTAAATACACTTTAAATACTTTCAAATAAGATGCTATATTTAAATTTAATAACAGAAAAGTAATAGGTAGGAAACCTAATCTACATATTTACAAAATAAAAAGTAGCTAGAAGTGCTGTAAGAATGGCTAAGATAGCTCTACAAAAAGTTGCCATCTTTAAAAAGTGCCATGCATGCCTGAAACTTTATGCCTTTTGCTGTTGCATTAGTTCAAATCCAACTTACGCTGCCACTAAAAGACATGCTAAACCTATGTAGAAAATTGGCACATATTTTTATGTGATATTTTTATGTAGCTAGTGATATCTTATCTGTGTTTGAAATTCTAGTGCAGAATAACTTTTTGACTTTGTGCATATTCTCAAGAAAACATTAGAAGATGCATGAAGGAATGAGACTATAGTGACTGCTGTCATGTATAATTCTGGTATACATGTAATTCTAATTTCTATTAGGGATCCCTTTGCAGGTAGAGGGAAAGCAGCATAAGACTATTTTTTTATTATTACTGTTTTATTTGTCTTGCTCAAAGCTGCTTTTATTATTCACTGCATAAATAGATTTCAGCCTTGTACCTTGAAACATTCTCTTTCAGGAAAACCTGCATGAGTAAGCACAAAATAAAACTGACAAGTGTTCAATATGGCTTCAGTTCCCAGGCTGGATTGAAACTTCTGAAGGTTTCAGAACAGTGAAAACCATATTGTGATTTAAATATTTAATTTCATGTTCTTCTGAAAATAGTTGACTTAGTTTTAAAACTATTTGGCTATTTTTCAAGGAAGTTCTTAGAATTATATTTGGAAATAAATATCGCTAATAGGAGGAAAATGCTGCTGGAAATTTTTCTAAATTGTCTTTTCAAGAAGTATAATGTTAACTGGAAAATACATAGATGAGATAAGATAGAGTACGGTGCATAAGAATTACAGTGTATAAGAGTATGGCATAGTTGTTTCTGAGACTGAATATAAATGGTATTTCATTCCCTCTTTCTCAGGCGTCTTTGTGTGGTGACGGATTACGTAGCTCATATAGTTCTCGCACTGTAAGTGTAACAGGCTTCTGGTTGTTTCTTCCATTATCTTTATTTTCTGGAGACAAATACCTATGAAAATTGTGAAAAATTCCTTCATAACTTTCCTTTAGCCATCTGAATACAGTTATTCTTCGAGAGCAAGTTCAGTTCGAAGTAGTCCTGTGGTGAGCGTTCCTCTTGCATGATTTGGTGAATGCTTTGATACTAACGCACGATTACGAGTATTTACACTGGCAATATTTTACTGACCCAACACACAGACTTGGTTCTTTGATCCCACATTAAAAAAACCGTAATTTGTCAGAGATGTGATTTTTAGCAAGATGTGAAGTTTCAGCAGTAAGGCAGTAAAGTGTAGAAGCAGTAAGGAATTTGCTTTTCTAAACATTTTAAATGTTTGTAATGTATATAATTGGAAGCTGGAGTGTACTAGGTTGTTCAAGTTACCACCTTATGTCATATTTGGGCAGGCACATGAAACTGTTACTAGAATATGTGTGAAAAGGTCTTTTTGGGAAGAGGACTAGTACAAATTTTCTTATCTGCAGTAAGAAGTAACTGGCTCACTTTTACGGTGATCAGTATTCAAAAAATTCGTTCCTGGCTTTTTGTGCTGCAAAGTGATTTTTACGTAGTTCTGCCCTGTTCCTGCCACAGAACAACTCTCTTGGTTTCATTGGTACAGCTGCTCATTTGTCATGGTACACAGAAGTAGTAGATCAGTGTTCTGGTGTGGGTTAAATTGAAATGGTTCTGTTTTCATTTTTCACATGTTCTTAGCAATGTTATAGAGACTAAACAAATAAAACCAGATTTGTCAGACTGGATCTTTCTAGCCATAACAGATGTCAGGGTGAATTTTTGAGGCTATAGGAAAAAGGGAGTTTTGCTGTTGCTTTATGAAGTTCCAAAACCTAAGAGGTATTAACATCCATCTCTAAAGTTTCTTGAACTGTGAAAATACTACTTGTCTCCTTAGTTTCTCTTAACATTAATTTCTTTAAATTTTTACATATATAGGAATACACAGATAATCAGATTTCAGTGCACATGTGTGATTCCAATAATGCCAAGGTACCACTCACTCATGCTAGTGAATGTTTAGTAGAGTTCAAAGTATTTGTTTGATGATATAATTCTGAAATGGATATTGAACAGAGGAAGTGAAAAATCTTAACTTTCACTTTTTACGGTTTCTATAGTTAATATTTTGCTTTCGCTCTGGGGAGTACACTGGAAGTCAGTTCAGTACTCCCTGGAAATTAAAAAAGAAAGTAGGAGAGAAGATGGAAACAGAGTAGAAAACACTGGTGAAAAACTGTGTGGTGTATCTCCATCTTAAACTGTATCAGTTTTGATAAATCCATTGAGAAAGGTAATAGAAATACAAAAGGTATAGAAGGAGGAAGAGTAAGATTTCCCAGGCGTATGGACTTTTCAACAGCAAAGATAAGTTTGCTTTGAATGAAAAAGCACAGAGTTGTCAGATTATGTTTGTAGCCCTTGAGTTGTTTGTTCTTTTGCTGTAAGTAATTTGTATCAGCAGGATTCTGTTTGGCATCTTTATCAGCGTCTTTATACTTTGTGAAATAAGAACGTTTAGCCAAATTACTGACTGTGAAAACGTATTTACTTTTTTAAAAACAAAGATATTTAAAATGTAGGTATAGTTATAGCTTGAAACCTCTTTGTAAGAGAAATATAACATAGCAGTGAGAAAAAATACAAATTCTGTAGTCAGAGACAGGTGTTCATCAGCAAACTGTTTCGTTTGTAACTGGTCACATTTGCATAAAAGGCAGATGTCTTAATCAGAAGATGAGGCTACATCAGTTACGTGCATCAAGTACAAAGAAATTAAGAATTATTTTTTAAATGGTGAGGATGGGATAGAGACGATATATTTTCAAACTGTTCATTTGAAGATTTTCTTTCATATAATCACTTTTAAAACTGTAATGTTTGTAGTAACTTTCTGCCTTTCAAAGTAGAATGTGGTCAATATAACACTTTTAGTGAGAACAGCAGGTTTATAAAATACTATGTTTATTGTGCTTAATGTTTTCTCAGTTAAATATTTCCCTAGAATTCCCATGGCATTGTAATGATTGTCATGTGGTTAGATGTTTTGCTTTTTCTTAACCAGTGATGTGTAGCACTAGTATTTTTTCTTGACCTTTTTAGATGCCTGTCTGACATACAGCTTTGGGGAGTAGAGCTTGTCCTCTGTTGTGAGGCCTCTTGAAATTGAGTCAGATGAAGTCCAGATCATATTCATAACTAGTAGTATGGGGATTGTGTTGATTTGAAAAATGACAACATTTACAGAGAACAATAATTTTTATTTATCACCTTCTGATGATATCTAGTTTTGATCTACAAATTTTTTTAAAAAAGGTTTTTTGTAGCTTGTTTGTCACTGTATTAGTACTAACCCCTTTTCTATCTCTGTTTTTATATTACTCAAAATGAGGAAAATGAATCATTAATAAATGTTCATTGCTTTCAGTTTTAGATACTGTAAACTATAAGAATAATAAATATGTGAAGAGACTGTTTAGAAACAATGCATATGCTCACTAAAGTATTCGTATCAGTGTGACCCACATTTTATTCATGTAGATGTTTAAAATAGCATAAATCTAGAGGAGTGATTAAGATTTTACAATTGTTAAACTGTTAGAAAAGCAAGAATAAATTGCAATATGGAGACTTAAGTTAGGATTTCCTGTTTGGTTTTTTTGTGGGGTTGTTTTTTTTTTTTTGAAATAAGCTTTTCTTCATTCTGCGGTATCATCTTCAGTTCTCTTTCACCCCTCTCCTTATCTTTTGAAGTCCTCTGATTTTTCTGATCAAAGTGAAACTGCTGCTGACTATTTTAGTCGTTCCAACCGCAGGGGAAGTATTGTTTCCGATGCAGATGATGTCCAAGGTTTGAATAGTGTGAGTGCAATGCTTGTTGTTATACTGCGGTGAATACTGCAAATTTACTAACCATGGGTTTTCTTTTCGTACTCTGAAAGAGTAAATACTGTAAAAGCATTCAGAGTTACTTAATGGCAAATAGCTTTGAGTTGTTTTGGCTATGTTTTTCATAAAAATGTCTGGAGTCTGAATTTTTAAAAAGCATGCTGCTTTATTTAAAGGGGATTTTGCCTGTTTTGCATGTGACACTTCACATTTTTTGTGTGTGATAAGCCTGAGCTGCTCTTTAATGTAAAATGTTGGAAATTAACAATGTTTAGGGGTTTGGGGTGTGTTTTTAATCCTACTGCTTGGTTTAGTGACAAAAATGCTTACAACAGTGCACTCTTCAGTGCATTTCAGTCTTCATTCATCCAAGATGAGATCTGGTCAGGATCCATTGCTGGAGCACTCACTGCGTTGTGCTCTTGTACTCAATCCCAAGTCCATAGAGCATGTTACAGGAAAACTATGGTGACTGCTTTCCTGCGTGTTCCTTTAGTCTGAACATTGCAACAAAACTGGCTGCCTTCTCTGTATTGCTGCTTAAGTTCTAGAAAAATCTTGTTACTTGCAGTCAAAACTTGTGTTTAATAGTGGAAAAAATAGGGAAATTTCTGTTCTTAAGCGTGTCTTTGAAAATAAGTCGGGTTTAGCACAGGCAGTAGGAGGAGAGAGAGCTGGGCTTACTTAGCTGGGTAAAAGGGTTAGGCATGGTGATAGCCTGCAATTGCTTGATTAGGTAAGACCCAAACTCTTCATACCTCTTCCAAGCAGAGCAACAAGGGACTGCAGCCTCATGCTGCAGCTTAGGAGATTCAGATGACCCACTGTATGGCAAGGCTGGAGAGCCTCCATCCTCAGGAGCTGCTGGTGAGACTTGGCTAGATAAAGCCACAGCTCACCTGTACCGCTGGCAGTGGTCCTGCATTGAAAGGGAGGCTGGACTAGGTGACTGCTAGAGTACTTCCACCCACTGCTGCTGTGATTCTGTGTTTAGATGACTTAATACTCTTGCGGTGCTATGTAACTTGTAATAATGCATGGTATTTATCGTCTGTACATGCTCAAAGCATGACAGAGAACAATCATTGCTCCATTTAAAATTTTAGTGCTTTTTTTCCCCCCCCCAATAAACCTGCCTTTCTGAAATTAATGCTCTGCTAAAAGATGATGTGGAGGTCGAGACTGGCAATTATGCTACCCTCTCAGTTGCTTCTATCAGCAGCAGCATTATTATGTATTACTAGATTCCAAAATTATATTTTCATTTGAGTTATTCTAAATGGATACTTCAGATCAATTAGATTCTTAACATTGTTTTACTGTTATGATGGTGACAAATATCTGCAATTTACAATTTCAGTACATCATTGGAGATGACAAATTTGCCGTGGAAATGTAATGTTGCTTCTGTGGAAACAATAGAAGGAAGAAGAAAGATCTTGTAAAGTAACACTTGTTTCTACTGTGATTATAGTAGACTTCCAAATCTCTTGTCCCTGTGCTGGGAGAAGAGCAGATGTTTTCAGAGAAGCCAGATATTTGAGATACCATAGTCAATGTATCATACTTGGTTTAGGAAATATGGCAACATGTTAATATCTTCTTGTAATTCCACTGATCTTGATTCATAGAAATGTAGAAAAGAGATCTACAATATAAGTTTGCAATATCAGTTTCCTAAATAAGAAAGGGATGTTGATAGTGCTTTTGTTTAGGCTTCAATGCATAAAATATGAAATTAAATTATTCTGTAGGTTATGATTAATTAGTACACTTCAGTTACGGGCTTATACCTAAATCGGTTTTGTCCTGATGTAATTGCAGATTTCACCAAAGATTTAAGAAATAAATGTGTTTTCTGATAAGTAGGACATTCACACTGGTGTGTCACTGATTGTCTGAAGTGCACTTGCATGAAGCTTCTTGTTTGTTACACCAAGTGTTGTAGTCACTATCCTGTTGAAATTAAAATTTAACAAGTTTTGCTGTTCAGTACTTTAACACTGGTAATGACTTTTAAAAAGATTGGTTTTTTTAAGTTTCTAGGTGTTTTTCTTTATAAGCATTTATTTTGCAGTTGAGGTAAAAACTACTTTTTCAGCTGACTTTTTCTTTCTGTGCTAACTCCTGGGATTTCTTTTTTTATTGTTTCATCTTTTGTTCTTGAATATTTATTAGTGCCTTTGAACAGCAGATGGTGATTCAGTAGTCCCTCATTGCAGAAGGTGTTTTGTGATCACTTTCCCTTTTCTCTTTCAGCTGGAAGAAAAGAGTGAAAAATCCCATTCAGAAATATTTTCAAGGGTAAGAGTTTTTAATTTTAAAATTATTGAAATTCAGTATTAATTCATAAATTTAAAAGTATTAAAATAGTTCCAAAACTATAAATGCTGTGTTTTTAGTAGAGTATATTTTAGTCATTTTTAAGAGCTTGAAAAGAGATATTTTTAGACACAATTTTATCTACAAAATGAATGCTTTGCATCTTTTATATCCCAAGAAAATGATTTTGTTAGTTTACTTCTAGCAAGTATTAGTTTCTTACAGAATTTATTTTCTGTGTGAGAAATATTTAGCAGAAAGGCTTGAATTTTAAGAGGCTAGGTCTAAAAACATTCATAGGCTAGATTCCACTGGAGGCTTCCTGAATCCTGGTGGCAGAAATTATAATTTTTAGAAATATTTTAAACTCCTATGGTTTTTCAGCGCTAACAGCCTCCTTTTGAAAGTCTTCTGAAGAGAAGACGCAAAGTTGTAATGTTATGATAACTGATAAGTCATAGAATCATAGAACATTCCAAGTTGGAAGGGACCCATAAGGATGATTGAGTCCAACTCCTGGCTCCACGCAGGACCAGCCCAATCAGAGCAGATGACTGAGAACATTGTCCAGGCAGTGCTTGAACTCAGTCAAGCTCAGTGCTGTGACCACTTCCCTGGGGAGCCTGTTCCAGTGCCTGACCACCCTCTCGGTGAAGTCCAAGAGAAACCAACATTTGGCAAGATGATCCATAAAGGCTAGAAAATAATCTATGGAAAATTTTGCCTATAAGCTAATATTAAGAAATGCTAAAATCAGAGAGAAAAGTGTTCTGTGACTGTGAAGCTATTTATGGAGAGTGATGTCAGGTATACCACAAATGACGGTATAATTCCTGATACAGTGGTTTTCACTTTTTAAGCCATCATCTCGCAATTCAACAAGTGCAACTCCCCTGAGTGGCAACTCATCTAGAAGAGGAAGTGGAGACACGAGCAGCTTGGTGGATCCTGATGCCTCCCTCAGTGAATTACGGGTAACTGCATTTTCAGAGAATGGAGCCAGATTAAAATTGTATTTGTGGTTATGAGTAATTTTTCTTTTCTACAGAACTTCTGGTTTCTTAATAGTATGAAAAAGTTAAGAGGATGCAATTTTTAATTATGAAATATTTCTGTATTTATTTTAGTAATTATGTTTGTGTTCATAAATATTTGTGGTGCTGTTTCATTTATATTAAAATACCACTTCGTTTATGTCAAATTTGAAACGATTCAGTCCTACTTGAGATGGCTTGGATTCAGGGATCTAAACAAAATCTTAACTTCCATCAAGTTATTGTGAATTAATTATAATTTCTGTGGAAATATTGCAGGCTTTGGCATTTGACAGAAATGCATGTAAAGCTTTTAATGCTTTTTAAATATACATTACTTCCCCATGCTACTTATGCAATGGTTCATTCCTATGTCCTGCAGGAAATCTATGATCTTAAGGACCAGATACACGATGTAGAAGGGAGATACATGCAGGGACTTAAAGAACTAAAGGTATCAGGGCTCCTCCCAAGCATGCATTCTGTATGGGTGTTTTTGGGTCATGGAGATACAGCCAGTTCCACTAACTACATAAGGCTTCACTAACAAGTTTTCAAATTTTTTAAAGCATGTATCTAACTTCTAATGCATAGAGAATATCAGCTTAAATTTGTCATGTGAGTAAATTATTAAATCTACTATCTCGTGTACATTTAAATCATATATTCATTATTTGGTTTGTGTTAAAATAGTATTAAAGTTACATATTTTTAGCATGTCTTCTGTTTTTCAGATTTTTATTAGCAAATAAATGGATATTCAAAACAATTACTATGTGTTGAATGGGGAAGAAAGAAATGTGATATAGTTATGATGAACTTAAGAATTAGTCTTCCAAGTTTCAGCAAATACTGTATCTTATAAAGCAAAACTGAAGTAATAATTTTGAAAGATATGCTGAAATGAATTTGAACAGGCATTATTGTTTGCAGAAAATTAATTCTGGTTTAATCCTTTGCCATTATGAAAGCTTTTTTTGATGCTTATGGTTTACATTCTCATTTCTTTGTCTAAATTATAGGTTGGGATGTTCAGTATTAGGTTAATGAGATTTGTCTGTATTTTGACTTGTTTAAACAAGTATGTTTGGTTTTCTTTTGTAAGTTTTCATAGTTTGCAGTTGAAGAAAGATTATTTTTCCTTCTGTGTTGAAGGGAAATTGCATACAGCAAATTATGTGGCTTACAAATCTTTTTCAGGATATTTGTTCTGTTCTTTTTCCTGTTATCCAATTGTGAATGATTCCATGTAAAAGTAGAGATCTTTCCATATTTATTTTATATCCATATAGCCTGAATTTAATAAACACTGCTTGTACTAGAGCATAAAACAGTGATGTATTTAACAACTACCTTGGATTTCCTTAATTAAATGCCATATTAGATGGTATAGTAAAGAGAAAATATGTAATTTGAGCTGTTCAGTGTATCAAAAACTATTTCCTCTTTAGAGGAAAAGTAACTTTGATAGCAATATGTTCAGATGAAGTATGTCTTGTTTTAATCATATTGCCATATGAATATTAAAAGGACTTCAAAGAGCAGTGGATTACAAGATTATTACATAGCTATGATTGTATTAAATTTGAATAAAACATGAGTTTGCTTCATATTTTCAGAATGAATCTAACTCGCACTTCTGCATGTTTGCCAGCATCTCATGACTACTGCTCTGAATCATTTTTAATGCTCTGTTACTGACTGTAATCCATTACAGTTACCAAAGAGCACAGGTGTGCAATAGACAGTAAGATCTTGATCTATGCTTGGCTTACAAAATTGAATTGTGTTTTTTACTATTAATACTGAATAATGTGTTCCTAAGTCAATCTGCCTTCCAGAGACATTCTTTCAGGAACTTTTCTTTCTAGTTGGGAAAGTATTGCCTCTTTCTCAACTTCTGCTTTAGCAGTTTTGTTTTGTGTATGTTAGAAGAGTTACTAGGATACTTGCTTTTACATGTCTAAGTGTTTTTTCATAGTCAAGTGATTTGTAATCACGCTACCTTCATATCTCTGTCATTGCCCATCCCTCATGTTGCTGAGGGTGTGGTTTTTACCTGGCTACAAATGTGCTGGGGGTGAGAAGAATAAACTCTAATTTGGGTAGTTTTAATTTAGTTATATTTTCAAATCTTTTCATGTCTCACTTTGATTCAGTTTTGTTGATTCTTTCTATATTCCCTTGCATCAGCTAGAAAGGAATCTTCCTTCTTTGTTCAAAATTTGTCTTTTATGCATTTAACAGAGCACTCTTGAAGTGTGCTGGGTTTAATCATCTTGTTATAGCCAAGCAGGCTAATTTGCATAGCCCTTTGGCTTTACTTAATAGAATTGTGGGTGGTATTTCTTCATAGCTTTCGGTTATGTGCAGAGCCTTATTATCCGTTTTCATTCCAGCCTATTCCCACTGCTTCATCCTTAGGCATCCCACTGCCTCATTCAAGTGTTTCAGAAATTGCTTCAAATCCATATTTCTCACGAAACTGAAAGATTACTGAAACTACATGGAATTCTTGAACCATACAGAACATAATACTTTACTCGAAGGAACAATTCCAAAGAAGCCTTAACAATGCCCTTTTTTTATTTTCATAACTGGTTGGAGACTGTTAGGCATAGCTTGGTTTCTTGCTGGAAAGCAATTCTCACTCTTCAGTCTCAAAATCAATTCCTCTTCCCTACTTGCAAATTTTTCCTTCCCCTTAACTAGTTGATTAATGGTCGTTTAATCCAATCATTTAAGCCTCAACCTTTTTAAGGCTGGAGTCCTGAAGCACATGGCATACAATAACAGGCTGAGACAACTGGATTTAGTAAATCTTGGGGACTGCACTGCAGTATCATTGCTGTTTTCAGCTGCCTGGTAGGAGGCTGTAGAGAAAACAGAGCAGACTCAGAGGTACACAGTGACATGGTAAGATGCATCAGACAGAAGTTGCTTTGTAAGGGCAGAAATTCCAATTAGACATCAAGAAAAAGACTTTTCAAAGGGAAGGCAGGCGAACACAGGCACAGGCTGTCCAGCCACGTGCTGCAGCCTGCATCCCAGGAGGTAGCTCATGTCCAGCTCATTTTGAGTATGAGCAGCGTGATGTTGGTTGGTCCTGTTTAATTAGGAGATTGGACCAGATGGCAGCCAGAGATCTCTACTGACCTAAATTACTGCGACTCCACACTCAAAGAAACAACCAAATTGGAATTTTTTCTTATTTGTACTTCTCATTAGATTTTGTATCTCCCCATAAAAGGACTAGTGTATTCATTTTAATCCCAGTATTTTCCTTTTTTCCTCTAAATTGAATTAGTCTTTGGAAGGTTTGCTATCTCTGACATTGTTTTATCACCCTTTACAAGATTTGTCATGTTAACATCACAAAGAAATGTTTTGTGTGGTTTTAATATTAGGAATTAGTTGAATGCACTTAGATATATTCTGTATTTTTTTCATTATTTTCTACTCTCTTATCCTGAATCTTCTTTGCTGTTTGCTATTTACTGCTTCCCAGATGATAATGGTAACTTTCTTATTTTCACTACTTATACTATCTTGTCTCTTTTGATCTGTAGTCTATCAGGATATGTCTTCACTTATTTTTTCTGAGGTTTCTAAAATACTGTATTTCTCCAGCACAAAATTCCAGAATTCAGTGAATGGAAGAGAGCTATAACCACATGTAATCATAATAAAATTATATAAGGTAAAATAGGTACTTTAGGACAGCTTTCTCAAAACGGAGATTCACATCATGGAATAGTGTTTGAGGGTTGAGCTTTTTTGGTTTTCTTAGGAAACTTGGATTGTTACCACATTCTCACCTAAAATCTTAGTCCTTCGTCTTGCTGTTCTGTTTTCCGGAAAACCCAAGCCTGGTGCCCTTCGTGTGCTAGCACTTCTACTGTCATAATACAAATAATTAAACATGGAGATTATGCTACTTATGCCTTCACAGAACAAATTATGTTAAATACTATGGGATTTGTAGACACAGAGCTGCTTTGGAAAGGAAACAAGTTAATAGTTCTTTTTCAATTGTAAAATTAGGACTCTGTGAAACTCGATTTTTGTATTTTTAAAAGAATGCATGTTGAAATCATGGGATGTTTAGAAGTGCCTGGGGTGATAGTTGTTCTAGTATTTGATTAGTTGACATTTGTGAACAGTAGAGAAAAAACTAGGATAAAAGAATTTTGGTAAATGTGAGAATTGCATAAGAGGGTATATAGCAGGGCATATGTGCACTTTCAGGAAAAGAATGAAGCATGTGAATCTTCACATGTTTTTTTTTAAATCTTAGTAAGAAAAAGACAAAAATATCTTAAACAGAAGTACTATTACTGAAAAAATGTGATTACCTTAAAACTGAGGTAATAGAACACTAATTAAATAATGAGCGTTAAAGCTGCTCTGAGATACTTCTGTGATATTTTTAGTCGTTTAATTGTCTGAGTTCTCTCTGTCAGATTTGTTACCTCATTCTGAAGTGTTTTCTTGTGTGTGCACTGAAAAATACAGTAAAGCTGTGATAATACGACTTCATCCCTGCAAGTTAAGTTGTGAAGGTGGGAGAGTAGAAAATGCAAGTGGAGTATTATCTTCTAATTTTCATACTTTTGTAATGATAACTTTTCATTGCTGTGTATGACCTGACCTGAATAATGGAAATTGAACTGTAATTTGATATCTCTAAAAAGAAGACACAATTATAATTCAGAAACAAAAACAGTTGCATAATTTTACTGTATAGTTCTTCAGCATTATGGTGGTATTTTATTACAGTACATCAAAAACTTAGATTAATGTAAGCCTTTCTACTATCTGTAGGATTCACTGGCTGAAGTTGAAGAGAAGTACAAGAAAGCTATGGTTTCCAATGCTCAACTAGACAATGAGAAAAACAACTTGGTCTACCAAGTGGATACTCTGAAGGATGTGATTGAGGAGAAAGAAGAACAGATAGCAGAGTTCTATAGGGAGAATGAAGAGAAGTCAAAGGTACTGATTTTTTTAAAGACTTTTTTTTTATTTTTATTGTAAAGATAAACCATAGAAGCCTGGACTACTTAGTAAGAACAGTTGAAAACTTTTGGATTAGTAGAAGAGTCTGTTGCAGTGACCAAAGATGTTTTCAGTGCTGTGGGTTGTTTTAAAAAGATAACTCCCCAGCCCCCAAACAAACCCCCAAATACATCTCATTCTGCTCCCCTGTGTGCTGCCCCCTGCCCCGCCCCCCCCCGCCTTGGGGAAGAAAGTTACTTAATGCAATACACTAAAGATAAAATATGCATTTAAATTGCACATGTTCAGTCCAGCTTTCTTGGAGACGGAAGATCCATGTGGCAGCTTTTTCCAGCAGTATTTAGATAAATTCACTATCTGAGCTTTTCTTGTTAATGTTGTGCTTAAGCCTTTATTTCTCTCTATCCTATGTTTTATTGAATAAAATCTTCTGTATAGTAAGTATCTGGAGAACTTACTTAAAACATTGATGCTGTGGTTTATAGCCACTTGGTAAGTAAAATTTCTCAAACTGTTGCAGTAATTTCTTAGATAATGTTAAATGATATTACTAACTTTTTTTAAGCTTCATATTGAAAATGAGTGTTAAACCCAAAATAAATAAATACAACTCATTAATTTATTTAATATAGGAATTGGAAAGACAGAAGCACACATGCAGTGTTTTGCAGCATAAGCTGGATGAACTAAAAGAGGGACTTCGACAGAGAGACGAATTGATAGAGGTATGCTCATATGAGAGTGAGATTTGAATGGGAACAGCCATATACACAAAGTGAGCTTTGATATTATCTCACACTTCTGAGAAAGAACTTATCTTGTTTTAGTGGGCAGAATTTAAGCTCTCTCTCTAAATTGCTAAAGTTGAAAATGTCTCTGCAAGTCTTTCAAATGTGCTACATCTTGTAACATCTTTAACTCCTGTGAGAATCATGGTGTTCTCATGAATGTTTCTTCTATATTTTCTTCCTTGTGAGGGTAGAACTAATGTTTGTATGGCCAAAATCTTTTCGCATAACCAGAAGACCTGATGCATGAATAATAACAAATGTTACTTTTGTCTTTCCCAAAAGTTACCGTTTCAGGTATTTGATTGTTGTGAGCATCAGCCACTGAAGTTTGCAGTAGTGAATGTTTGCTTGCTTACCAGTCAAATATAGCAACACTGGTCAGCATGTTATTGGATCATAAACATGTTGCTGTGTGTGTGGTGTTTTCTTTCCCCCTCTTCATTTTCCCCCCTCTTTGTTTTAAAATGATCCACAAAGATATATGTTGTCAACAGTATGCAGGTGTCCATTTCCCATTGTTAGTTCTAGCACTGTAAGTCGTAGTTCAGTTAGTATGTAATTTTCCCACTGCCTTTTGATTTCAGTAAAAATTGATGATCTGTAAATGTGTGGACCAGAGTTTCCACTACCTGATATTGCATTTCATTGCTCAATTTCTTTCCCCATTAAGGTCTTGTGCTCTCCAAGTAGTAGTACAGTAACTCCAAAAGGTTTCTAAAAAGTCCCAGATCTGTTTTGGTTACTGAGGAAATAATATGCTTCACCGACTGGAGTTGATATGACTTACTAGCAGAAGAAAAGAAATAAGATTAGTCTCAGTAGTAGTGTTTTGTGGCAGACTAATGCTGATGAGCAAAAAAACTTAAATTCCAGAGCAAGCGACAGAGCTACAACCAGATTCTCTTTGATTTCACTGCAAATTAAAAACAAACAAATAAACAAAACCCCTCAACTTTATACTTTCTTCTTTAGTTCTTGTTTTTGTTTGATTTTTGTTGGGTTGTTTTTTTTTAAGTATGGGAATCAAGAATATACAATGTCTGGAATGTTTGCTTTGGTAGAATGTAACATGTGTCGAATATTTACCAAATGCATGCAGTCCCTTTGAGGATTTGACCTATATTTACCATTTATTTGAGTAACACTAGAATCATAGAATCACAGAATGGTTTCAGTTGGAAGGGACCTCAAAGACCATCTAGTTCCAGCCCTCCACTAGCCGAAAATCTAGCTGAAGGCATTTAGCTTTATGCAGAAAGACATTGTTTTCCATTCCCAGATGTAAAATCAAGTTTTAGGAGGGCAAAAAATTCTCTAGCTCTAAAAACTCTTATGTCATCCTCATACTTAATTATATGGGTGTAACAAAGGATTTTAGTTTGCAGGGCGACAGCAAAATGTGGTGTTAGATAAAAAGAATAGGACCACACTTGATGTGTATTAATGTAGTATCAGAAAGCAGTCAGCAGCCATATTTCACTGCCTGGATTTGTGATTCGAAATTCCTTCGTTATATTTTCAAGATGATTTTCCGTTTTTTAAAACATTAATAAAACTACTTGTTAACATTAGTGTTCACTTCCACGCAGGACTTGAAGGTATCTGGAAATTACAACAGGGTGATCATTTTTCTATAGAAAAGATGTTATCCCTGACCTGCAGTGGGAACTTACTAAAGAAAAGTAGCTCTAGCTGCACTAAACTATCCCGTCAACACTGATTGAATAAAATTATTTACTGTTCTCTTGCATGAATTCATAAGGAATATATTACGTTAATTTGCAGCCTTTTTCTTCATGCTCATAAGCTTTTCGCTTGACTTCTATTACTTAATTTCCTTTATGTATTTGAATTTTTTTCCATTTCCTTATTTCTCTTTCCTCTTTTATTCTTTCCTCATCCTAATTACTACAGGAGAATCAACGCATGCAGGAGAATATAGATTCCATAACCAAAGAGGTGTTTGATCTTCAGGAGACAATTAATTGGAAAGATAAAAAAATAGGGGTATGAATCAAATATGTGGGGAAAGGTATTTTTTCATTTTAGAAGTAGATGGATGCCCCCCACACCCCAAGGAATGCTGTGTACTCCAAAGAAATGAAGGTCACTCCGAATTTAAATATTGAAAATATTTTACAGTCTTTCTCTTTAGAAAATGAGCTCCACTTCATCTTTATTTGCATAATGATGAATAATACTAGTTAAATGCATAACACAATGAACTGCTATGCATAAAATTTTAGACTTTTTTACAAAATACTTCTTACCTTTATTCAGAGCTTGAAAAAGTTGCCATT
Organism: Psophia crepitans; assembly: GCA_013399095.1. Taxonomy (NCBI): domain Eukaryota; kingdom Metazoa; phylum Chordata; class Aves; order Gruiformes; family Psophiidae; genus Psophia; species Psophia crepitans. Next base: position 243,941 of record VWZZ01000007.1, read on the forward strand.
TCCTTATTCTTAACAAACATAATAGTGGCCTGGGTCTCTATATTGATCCGTACTGACATAGCAATAATATAGTTTTATACAGATTTGAAAAGCTTTTAATCTTCTTAGAGGCAAATACAATTTTCAAAACTTGAACAGTTCAAACCTCACTTGCCTTTGACTTCTGCCTCTGTCATCATCTTAACAATTTGCATAAGAATTAGTGGATTTTTAAATGGTCTGCTTTACACTACCTGAGATGAGAGAGACAAAATACCCCCAAATAATGGAAAACCTTGAGAGCTGCAGGAGCTAAGGGTCATAATGCAGAGAATTCTCAGTGAATATTTGTAAGCATTTGGCATACCTAGTGCTAAAAAAATCTGATCTTGAATTGACTTCTGCAGCCAACTTGTGCATTCCTGTATTGTGCTTCCGATCTTTCTAGGCCTGGTTAATTCGGATGCAACACTGAAGCAAGCTGATTTTGTGATATCGTGTGCAAAATAGCGGAGTTACCAACTATTGGAATCAAAGCAATGGTTGTGTGGGACCTTTTGAGGAGTATCTGTAGGGCTCCTGTATGGGAAAGAAGGTAGGACAGGAAGAACTGTGGTGATACTCAGGATGTGGTTAGTGTAGGTCAGGCAGGGCTTGTCAGCTTTGCCTTTGGGCAGCACAGAAGTGGTAAAACCTGAGTCAGCCTGGTCCTCAGTGATAACTACATGGCTCTGACCTTGTGGCTGTTCTGGGCCACAAGTAGATTGTCCAGTAACTCCCACCAGGCAGTCTCTGGAAGGGAATTGTCTGCCTTTCAGTAGCACTGGGGTCATTTCTCTCTAATTTTACACCAGATTTTAATATGCACAGATTTCTTGAAAATTGCTGTATTTGGAGTTCCAGTCACTTTGAGAAGTTGCTTCTTTACCAGTGGTGCCCAGTTAAAAAAAAGCCCTGGTTTACTGTCTTTTTTCAGTCCATATTTATTTCATGTTTCAGTCCTTCAATCCATATTGCAATCCTCTCTTCCATCATAAAATAATCTTTCAACATTAAGTTTTTTCTGAACATTCTTCTGAAAGTTTTTTTATCTTTAACCATATGCTTTCCATACTCAGTCTTCACTTCTGTGTACTGAACTGTCCCAATTTATACAAATCTCTGTGCAAGCACTTTTTTCTTTCAAACACACTGCCAGAGTTAGTACAGAGCGTACCATCTATCTAATGTTCAAAAGAGTATCCACCAGCCAGATTGACAAGAAAGACATTTTTTCCTGTAGCCAAAGGTTTCCTGGCAGTTTCTGTGTTCTTGTAAACACTGTAACTGGATTTTTACTAGGTTTTATTTTTTTCTTCGAATTGAAATAGCTTCCTTCTTGAAACATAAAAATGCTGCTGTCTTTTCTTTCTCATTTGTTAGCTAAAAACGTTTACAACTTTTTTAGTGCACAGTTTTTGAGTCTTTCTCTGCAATATTGAGAAGTTGAGCTGGTTTTTTGGGTTTTTTTAACTCTTCTAGCTTCATAGGTCTCTGAGAAGCTCCACAAAGGAGTAGTTTGTAACTGGAATTGTAACCTAGTTTTACAATGTATGCAAGACTGCTACAGCCTCAGCAGAAAAGGGAGGCAAGCGGAACAGAGATAGCATGTGTTTCTACACCTGCCCTCTCCTATTGTCCTGTTTCTACAAAATGACTCAAATTTGCAGTTGTATTTGTTGTTAAATTAGGTCAGTTTGAGGCCACTGAACTATAATTTCCAAGTAAATACTGCTGAAATGTACAGCTGTCACTGTTTGGTGGCTCCAAATTGCGTATGTGTTGCCGACTTCAAATTAGCAGAGGTGTGTCTGAGTTTGGTATAGGTTTCATGAAGGCTTTGGGTATTTTTAGTAAATAGGACTCCAGACAAATTTGCTTTCTGCCAAGTGATCAGATTTTAATCATACTGGTATGTTAAAACATACCTGCAGAGGTTAGTTGATTTTTATTCCCTGCCCCGTGATAGAAGAATTGCAGGAGTAGATTTAGTGCAAAATCCATGTCAATTTATCACAACTCCTGAGCATACAAACACTAGGAGTTTCAGTAAAGTTTTTCAACATTGAATAATGATTATTAATCTCTTTGTAGGTAGATATATATGGTTGTATCAGTTTCACTTCCTTCCTAATCAAAATTTTCTGATTTCCCACACTTGTGCGTAGGGAGTGAGGATAGAAAGGGTGTTTTGGGAAGGTCAGCAGTAGCACAGGGCACTGCCAAGCATGCAGGATCTGCATCTGCAGTGTGATTCTGGGCCTTTTTGTCTGTCCTCCCCAGTGGGTAAGCCTACTTCCCCTTCTGTCTCTGCTGCTATTCTTCAGAAATGGCAAAGGTGTATGTATCTTTAAGTGGAACACAAAATGATGTAATGATTAAGGTTCTTCATACTGTTCATAGATGTAGTTACTGAGATCTAGTTTGTGCTAGGAACTAAAAGGACATCTTATGAATTATTATGATGAGACAGCTAATGCTTTTACATCATGTTGAATTAACTACATTTGAAATTTTACATTTACATACTAATAAATCAAATATAATGGTGGTACTTAATTTTGTGTTGCAGAGTAATTCATTAAAACATTGCTCTAATATACAAATTCTAGATAATTATTAAAATTCAGCATACTGCAATTGTTATGTGGAGCAATTATAATACAAAGGTATACACCTTCATTTCTTTCTTTGTATCAGTCCATTCCTAAGCATTCATGCATGGCGCAAGGTTTAGTTGGATAATTTTCTTGGCAAAATATGTGTACACTTTTGCAGTTGCTGTATGGTCAGGATTATTTGTAATGCATGCAATATTAAATTTGAATGGATTACTGGGAAGCTGCCTAGTCAAGTGAAAGTGTCTGATTAACTGCTAGGTAACACAGCTCCAGCATAGGTAGGCAAACCTATCTGCGTCCATATTGTTCGTTTAGCTGCAATCCTTTCTTGTGCTAAATTAGTGCTGTTAGTGTTTGTTGCTCCACCCCCCACCCCCTGCCCCAAAACTGATTGCTTTGGTTTTAGTAAAGGGTCGTTGTAATATTTAAGTACTAAAAAAACCCCAGTATTTGTACATGGATGGCAGGCTTACATATCCAAGGGTTTTTATGAGGTAAGATTTCTACTTCTGTACCCTATAAAAGGTAGAGAAATTAGTTCAATGAATGTAATGTTTTTAGCATCTTTGCCAGTTGGGTTCCAGCAAATTTTATTTCTGGTCACAGAGTGCCTGTAGTAAGACGACTCACTCTTTTGGCATTCAATTTAACTTATCAAAATCTGCCAAAAATAGAATCCACTGAACAGAAATCTTTTATAGAATCTACTAAGGTTCACCTGGGAAAAAACTGTCATGAGAAACATGCAGCAATGAGGCTGTGACTTATAAAAGGTAGTTATCAGAGATGTATGCTTCTATATTTAATACCCCTTTTGATTTCTTTACTTTTATTGAGCTCTTTCTATTTACTTGTAGAACATCTCTCTGCTATCTGTCATATGCTTTTTCTCTGTGCCATTCTTTTTCTTGCTATCTGCCTGAACCCAGGCCCTAGAAAGACAGAAAGCTTACTTTGACTGCATTAAGAATGAGCGAGATGAGCTCAGAGAGGAGTTGGCTGACCTGAAGGAAACAATGAAGAGAGGAGAGGTATGTTGGTAGTAGTTACTTTACAGTAACAGAAATCCAGGAATGGGGAGTGAAATCAAGGTCAATGAAGAAGAATGGTTACTGTTCTTGTGCAGTCTCACAACCTGACTTTAGAGTAGGATAAATTTTGTTGTAACTATTGAACAAAAACTGTTACACTTGAAAAGCTTTTTAAAAACTTTTCTGTCTGATTACTATATTTTAGCACTGCTCTTTTTGAGTAGCTTTTTTTTCCTTTTGCATTTTCAGAAACATGGATTAGTTATAATTCCAGATGGCACGCCAAATGGCGATGTGAACCATGAATCAGTGGTTGGTGCAATAACAGTCGTATCACAGGAAGCTGCTCAAGTGTTGGAATCTGCAGGAGAAGGACCACTAGGTAAAAATATCCTGACATACTTTATAGAGTGTTTGAAGTCTTTGTTTCCCTCCTGTTTGCAGTGGGTTGTGATGTACAGCCACAGAGAGATACCTGTGATGCTTCTGGAATACATGCTTACACAGCTTCCAAGATTGTGATTTTTATTTTTTTATGCTGAGCAAGACGACAGATACATCTTTTGTGTTAAAAAAACCCAACAAAACAGTATGTGCTTGAGCGTTTGTAACTGATTAGATCTCTTGGTCCAGTTTCTGTTTTATTACTATCAGAAAATACCTTGCCCAAAAGTGTAGTCTTTTGGATTAGTATGTTTTCCATTGTGTTTCATGAAAAAAAATTCTTTGAAAGTATGTATAATTAATGAAAGAACTTCTGTTATATAAAACAATGCATTGTATATTCTTTGCCCTTCCTTGAAATATTTCTGCCTTTATTAGTGTAAAGCAAGTGCAGCCTTTGTCACATTCATTAGGAAAAAAAAAAAAGTTTTTTAAAAATTGAAATAGTGATACAGACAGCAGAAAGATACAGGTTTGGGAGGGCTTTTATTTTAACTTGCTTTTATTGTTAGGTTGAACAAGTTATTGGATGCATAGTCAATCCACTGTAAGACTTTGTTATTTAACATGTAAAGAAACATCTCTCTACACTTGAATTATATTTGCACATATTATGTAATAGTTACATATTTTTTGATAGAGATTCTTGGTACATGTTTCTGCTAAGTCAGAGGTTTTGTTTTTAAAATTCTTATACTAATCAACCGTGTGAGTTAAATGTTTTTTCCCTTTTTTCTGTTATTAACTGAAGGCTGGTATGTTATTAGTGAGATATCAAGGTTTTATGTTCCCAGTGCTATTAGCTTTAAGTTTGAAGAGCGTTTTAATTTGAAAGTGAACAAAAATTATGGGAAAATACCTTCTTAATTACAGGTTTTTCTGGTCTTTAATTGGGTTTTTTACTTTTAGATGTCCGGCTACGAAAACTGGCTGGAGAAAAGGAGGAATTACTGTCCCAGGTAAAATAAACTATTCTTGTCAGAAATAGACCTTTGTGTATTCTTTTGCAGAAAGTAATATACTAGCAATAAACAAATATTTAGCACTAAAGGTGCTTAATCAAATAGTTAAGTGCTAAAGTAATACAAAATACTCAGTTTCTTAGCTGGCTGGCTACCAGGAATTATTAGCTCCTCTCACTAGTGTCCTTATTGATGTGACTTTGATCTTGACTGTGTGAAAAACCCTTACTTCAGTGACTGGTTAGCTGAAATCTACCTTGCTGCTGACTCTGATAGTGCACGTACTTACAGCTGTTTTCTTCGATTTTTGTCTTATGCAGAAATGCAAAAGTCAGTAAAATTATAGTCTCATAAGCTGAAGTTGCTCTTTCTTCCAAATTGTTAAGTGGTACTACTTCTTTGATAATTTCAGTTACTCAAATATAAAATCAATATTATCAAAGTAGCTGTATCTTAATAAAATTCAATATTGAGAAGAGAGGACTCAAGACAACATACAGCTGTTGGACAATTGTTAAAAATACGCATTGTAAATTTAAAATGGTGTTGTCGACAGTTGTTTCTGCTGGGAGCGTACTTTAGTATAGATACTTGGTTTAGAATGCAAATAAATTCTAGTATTAAATCAAGGCTATTCAATATAGTCTTTTGCATAAATATGCGTATTTATCACAATATCATTGTAAAAATCATGGTTAAAATATTTCATTTATATCATGAATAAGACTTGCAAGTATCGCTTCCATACTGCTAATCTGTAGGGTAATACTGTGATAAGAGAGTTCAAAAGAGTAGGTCCCACTTCTTTAGTCTGAGGAATCAATTCCTCGACTACTGGAAAAATCCAGAGACAGCTGCTGTAGCATTAAATGGAACTGGTTTAAGAATAGTGTGTGCTACAGACTGGCCTAGGACAATTGCTTTCAGGTAAGTAAAAGAGAGGACCCCAAAAAAGCTGTGGATTATTCTTTCTATAAACTCACCATTATTTTTCAGAGCATGAAGGTATACCGTAGGAGAAATGCATAAATGGAACTTAACACCGCTGCCTCCTCTGGAAAGGCAGCTCTGTTACGAGTTACGGAGTGCCCCTGCATCCCGCAGAGATGTCTGCAAGCTCTGGCCAAAGGCGTGGGTTTGGGTTGTGCACTGATGTGTGGGGGGTACTCACCCAGCACTGGGGATGTGGGAGTGCAGCCTCAGGCCTTGGGGACTGGCTTCGCAGTCTCCCCTGTGTAGCTCTGCTATACCCGCTTACAGAGCCGACATGGACACTGGCATCTCAGGACTGCTCTGCTTTTTTTCCCCATTGAATGTTTATAAATACACAACTGCTGAATTTCTGAGACTCTGTGTTTCACAAGAGAATGCTTTTCTTTCAGGTCAGAAAACTGAAGATGCAGTTGGAAGAAGAAAGACAGAAATACTCTAAAAGCGATGGCATGAATCCAGATATCATAGGCTTAGAGAATGGTTCTGACTTGCAGCTAATTGAAATGCAGAGTAGGTATATGGTTAATGTTTAAAGTATTCTTCCTGGGAAGAGGGAACAGACTCTTCCAACTCCTTTTTCCTATATTGTTGTGCAGTAATAGTATTGTGAATTAATGTATTGTTGAGCAGTTTTGGCAGTATATCTCCTTGCAGGAAATTTTTTACTGCAGAATAACTTTATGCCTCTTTTAGTGTTGAATAACAACATTCTGGGAAGTTATTTTTCAGTTGATAACCTTGCCTAGAATGGGTGCCACTACTTGAACAATGTAGTTTTTTAGATGATAGAATTTTAGCTGAGAAATTTTGTTAATACGTTCTGATTTTTTTGTTGACTTTGTGATACAGAAACTTAATCTAAAATACTATTATCTGAAGCAAAACATGAAAAATTATTATAGTTTAATACAATACTCAGTGTTGCTTCATAGAAGCACTAAGCTGCTTTCAGTTTCAAGCAAGTTATTTCTTTAGCTGAAAATTTTACTTGTTTGACAGGTCATCATTTAATATGCTTGTGGCCATGAACGTGAACAGAGCACTGGCAATGTCAGGACTAAAATCTAACAGCAAAATAATTTGCACAGCTCCTTGGAGTTTGTCAGGCAGGTTCAAGTCTTGTGCTCCTTATCACGCAAATGGTATTCCAAACGTCTACACTAAATGCTGCTGGTATTATGCCTATTGTGATCTGACCCATTTTGCAGTGTGGTGGTTATTGTGCTGATTCTCTTTCGAGAGATGAGTTTGCTCATCTAAACATGTGTGTTAAAAGGTTTGAATCTGAACTATACATCTGAGATCTAATGCACGCTCTTACAGAGGCAGTAGTTGTGTTCTCTCAATAACAAGAAAAATATTTCCTTACTGTCAAAGAACATTTACCTCTTTATAGCCCTGTATACAGGCTTCTCAATAAAATGTTCTTTTTAATGAATTTTAACTAAAAAGAAAAATGCTAGTTTAGAGAGTTGCTTTGCATAATATGTTCATGTTAATTTTTGCCTAGGAGATGCCAACAGACAAATTAGTGAATACAAATTTAAGCTTTCGAAAGCTGAACAAGATATAACTACCTTGGAACAAAATGTAAGTGTATCTTTGTATTTATTTTTATAATTGTACTTGTTCTGCAGACATTTACAATGCTATGAAGACATCTTTCATAATTTGATTTACTGTTTGGTTTTTTAGTTTGAACTGAACGGCACTACATTTTTATTTTCCTATTTCCTGCAATTCAATACCAATGCATAGTCTAACCATAAGACAAAATAATCTGGAGTTAGAATGTATGGCAGAATATAAAGATGAACTGAAGTTCACTATTTCAAGAAAATCAGTTTATGTAGGTTAATTACTTGTAAGAAAGTTAGGGACTGTGGAAGCTACATCATTTACTTTCTGAAACTGAAGAGTTTATATGTATCATCTAGTTCTCACTTAAGGTGTGAGTGAATCTGTGTAAGTCAGTAACATGGTATTAGAGTTCAGCATCTCTGTAGATCACCTGAAAATTGCTTAAAGGATTATAATTTGAATCGGAGATGCGTAGTTGGCCTCTTGCACAGCAACAGGCTACTAGCTTGTCCTGTGGATTTGGGGGTAGCAGGGAGCTATAAACATAACAATCCAGCAGGTGGGCTTTAACACCTGCAGATCACAACCAGGATTTGCCTCAAGCCTCCTCTTTACTGCTGAACTCTGTGCTTGAGCTGAAGACCACCTGCATCATGTCCTGATAACAATTACAGTCTCCTTTCTACTTTGTACCTTTTCACAGGGTCTCTGCTTTTCAACTTCCCAGCCTTTGATTTTAATCACATATTTTCTATTTCCAACTCTTCTCTCTGCTTAGTTCTTTAACCTTCGATATTTTCTCAGCTGTGTCTTATACTTTCTTCCATTCTCTGCTGTTTCCTGTGACCGTCACCAGGGAGGAATGAACAGTGAAGGGTATTCCAAGTTTCTGCCCACAATTTATTTTACTGTTTTAACATTTTATTAGTTCTTTTAAATACTCTTTGCAGTTATGGCTGCTGCGAACACAGTTAAACCTCCTCTTTCCAGAGGGGAGATACGGGTAATTCCCAGGATGCCTTCTGTTATGGTGGTTTTTCAGAAAGGGAAGAACAGCTGGTGGCAGGTGAGCTCAGGGTGGAACGCCTGGGTAATTGTGCCTTTTATCTTGTTTGGGTTTACAGATTGGACGACTTGAGGGGCAGGTTGCAAGGTATAAAAATGCAGCAGAAAATGCAGAAAAAGTAGAAGATGAACTCAAAGCTGAGAAGAGGAAGCTTCAGCGAGAGGTAATTGACTCGATTTCCTTTTCAGGTGTACGCTCCTTTCAGTCTTGGAACTGCTGTGTCTTTTGCCTCCAAGCTCTTTTTTGTAATCTTTGGTTACACCTCGTAAGTGGTTTTTGAGAAGGCCTCTGAATCTCAATGTTGCATTCAGAAGACAACTGCAGCACTTAAAAATATTACTTTGAACATGAGCCAAGAGTGTGCCCAGGCTGCCAAGAAGGCCAACTGTGTCCTGGGGTGCATCAAGCACGGCATTGCCAGCTGCTCTAGGGAAGTGATTGTCCCACTCTACACTGCACTGGTGCAACCTCACCTTGAGTACTGTGTGCAGTTTTGGGCACCGCAGTACAAAAAGGACATAAAGCTATTGGAGAGTGTCCAAAGGAGGGCGACAAAAATGGTGAAGGGTCTAGAGGAGAAGATGCATGAGGAGAGGCTGAAGTCCCTTGGTTTGTTCAGGCTGGAGAAGAGGAGACTAAGGCCTCATTACAGCCTACAGCTTCCTCAAGAGGGGGAATGAAGGGCTAGGCGCTGATCTCCCTCTGGTGACCAGCGATAGAACCCAAGGGAACGGCATGAAGCTGCGACAGGGAAGGTTTAGGTTGGAGATCAAGAAAAGGTTCTTCCCTGAGAGAGTGGTCGGGCACTGGAACAGGCTCCCCAGGGAAGTGGTCATTGCACCGAGCTTGGCTGAGTTCAAGCAGTGCCTGGACAACGCTCTCAGTTATCTGCTCTGATTGGGCTGGTCCTGTGTGGAGCCAGGAGTTGGAATCGATGATCCTTATGGGTCCCTTCCAACTTGGGATACTCTGATCCCGTGATTCTATGAATACTGAATTACAATTCAGTTCAGTATTTCTGTGAAAGGAAGGATCTAAAGTTGTATTTTTTCTAAATGTGGTAACTTGTACTATTTTAAACTAATCCATAAAAATTGTCAGGGAGCCGAATGCTCCCTATGCCAAGTGCCAGCCCAGGAAGTTTCCAGCATGCACCTCATGGTGAGGTGGGAAGAAGCTGTACTTCACTGAACTGTTGATCTCGCTTGCATGACTAGCGTCAGGCCTGCCACCCATGGGAACATATATCCATCAGCAAGTAACAGTGGTGGAGAGCATGTTACCTTTAAATAGCACGTTGCCGTAGGAAGTTGCAGGCACCTGGCTCTTTTGGAATGGGTACATGTTTTGTGTTTCAGTTACTTCCCAATTATTTTTAACAGTTGAATTCCAGTTCATCTGAGTGTAATAATGAAAGTGTTGTCTTAAATTATATGACACTCTTACAAAGAATATAATGCTCGATTTCCTGATTTTATTTCCTCTGTCAAAGCTTAAGAAGAGCAGAAAGTCAAATTAAACTTACAGTGATTGTAACTTTTGCTTTCATTTTATAGTTGAGAACAGCACTGGATAAGATCGAAGAGATGGAGATGACCAATAGCCACTTAATGAAAAGGCTGGAGAAGATGAAGGCAAACAGGACTGCGCTTTTAGCTCAGCAGTGAAGTGGAAGTTGAAAATATGATGCACTGCTCCTTGAATAACTAGCCCCTAGCTTGTTTTTAAATACAGACTTTCATTGGCACAGACTATTTGAACACTGAGCTGTTCATTGGTGGTTTAGTTTCCATAATTAAATGGCATACACCTTTTTGTAACTTATGAGAGAATGAAATGTAGTTTGAATTCCCATGTGAATGACAGCAATTTTTCTGTAGCGTTTGATTCTAGAGTCAGAGCTGGAGCACAATGCTGTATGTTCAACTTAGTGATAGAAAATGTTTTTATAACTGTGGAATCAAGTTTACTCACGATCTCTCTTGGCTGCTTTAATGATGCTTGATGCTCGGAGACAACTGCATGAATTCAAGACGACACTTTTACTGTATTGTAAACTAACATATTTGCTCAAGACATCACACAGCACAAGTGCCTTTTATCTGGTGCAATTTAGACTTCATTGTTGAAATAATAACCTTTGAAATCAGATAACATTTTATTTTAAGATACATTTGGGGTATTCACTAAACTTTATACATTTTGAAAATGCATTTTTGTAAAATATTTAAATTTATAAGAAAAAATAGGGACTGTATATAAAAATCTGCTTTTTTTTTTTTTGCATGGGCACGTCTGAGCTCCTAGGTAATTTTGTTGAATACTAGCCCTGATACTCTTAGTATTAAGAGTGCAGATTAAAAAACATCTGTTGTACACCATCAAATTATGTCATCTGCTGCTTAAGTGTGAATTGAAATTTTAGGGTGGGAAGAAGGGGTGGGAAATGTGGCTAAGGAGTTTATTAAATGGACACTTTACTGACCAAACCCAGATGTTTTGTGGTTTATTTTAAATACTGAGATACCAGCAGGGCAGAGGAAAATCTTTGCAGAATAGCAAATTCTGATCTTTATATTCTTGAGAAGTATCTTTTTGGCTTTGAAAATAGTAAGTTTGAAATTTTTTTTCTGATTTCTTAACCTGATCTGGTATTCTTTGACAGTACCGCCATGGAGGAGGCGGTCAGTGCAAGGAAGAAGGTGCTTTCTGGAATGGTGAGATTTTGTCTGTAGCCTGCTCGCTATGGATGGTGAATGCTGTTAGGAGCTTCTGCTCTTTTCAAGCTGACACATCTCAAGTGGGGAATCAGCAGCACCTGCAATGGCAATTCTGAAGTCTTGAAAGTGGCACTGCCCCTGTGTTAGACTTTGCTTGAGGCCAGCAGGAGCCCAACATTTGATCTGAGAGGAATCATTCTTTTGGACTTGAATCAGATGCTTTCCTGTTGCTAACTGCTAGCCTTCAGGAGTGTTTCTCAAAGCGATGTAGGCTTCAGGACTCTTGCGATCCAGAGCTTTAGAGCTTCTGCTGGTACCAGAGCTGCTTTCCAAATGAACAGCCATCTTTACAGTGCAAAACTGAAGCTTTCTGTCTCTGTTTGGATGCTGGATGCCTCTTGGACTTGGAGAAGAATGTGTCTTCCCTGCTGAGAAACCTCCTCCTGAGTAGCAAATCTCCGTAGGCTCATTAAATGTGAGACTACAAATATAGTTTGGTAATCACAGATCCTTATGTGTACTGTTAACTCTTTGCATTCCTTTGTGTACTTGTTCAGAAGAAACTATCGGGGTCTTGGATTAATTGTTCTTCATGGTGTGTATTCTGAAGATAAAGGGGCTCCTTTGGGGGATTTGAGAGTGTTCACCTGTACAAAACTCAGCTAAAACCTTGCATGGCATACAGGGAGGAGCACAGCTCCTCATTCACTTCCTCTAAACCACCTCCAGGTGGCACAGGAAAAACTCTGATTTCAATATTAAACTGACAGTTCTGAGAGTTACTGGATCAGAATTACCAGCCTATTGCAAATCTTTTTCTGGAGCAGAGATAAAATATCAGTACATCCTTCCTAAAGGTCAAGATTTTTACCACTTATTTTTTTAAACAAGTTGTTTGCTACAGATGTCTGTTAGTGTAGCTATTTTAGTTGCAGAGCTTCAACAGGTTTAACAAAAACCCCAGAATATGAGATTCCCAACATGTAGACTAATTAAATAATACTGAATTATGTGACTTAATGACTCTTATGTTAACTGAAAGAGCCAAGAGGGAACAGCCCTAGGAAGAACTAATTGCAAACCTTTAGCCATTTTCTGAAACAACTCTTGCCAGAAGTAAGAGTAATGTTTCACCAGACTCTTGTGAACTCCTTTCATATAAGTGGGACAGATCCAAGTAAAAATGACAAGGAAAAGCAGTAAATAAAACCATTATTATCAAGCCTGTCCCAGTAAGTTTTCCTTAGAAATCTTATTTCAGAATCATGCAACTAAACAAAATGACCACATTGTAATTGACATTTGTTTGAAAATTAGAGTGACTTTGTTTTTCAAGCTTTGATTTTTAGTTATGATGCAAGTTAATGTTGCAAGCTACTTGGAATGTATAAAAGGTCTGTCTACTAACAAGGTAGATTGAAGTTTTAAAAACAGTCCTCCAGTATAGCTTGTGCTGCCTGCTCAAAAAGTTTGGCCCTTGACATTTAACAAACTTTTTCTTGTCAAAAGCTCACTTGGTACCACAGTGAGCTTATTGGCCACCTTTTTAACAATCCCCCCCGCAGCAGTCTAGGCAATCATATTTAGTTGGTGGAATAAAAAAGTCTTGAGAAGCAAAATGCGTGTTTAGTTACATGTGCCTGCTTTCTAATTTCTTGCAGAAGAGTCAATACACTGGAAAAGTTAATTATTCTTCTAGGGGTGCAGGCAGCAGTTGTTTCCTTCCTGGTGTCACCCTTCTCCATTTGTGTGTCAGTGTTTTCCCGAGGTCTCTTTTTGCAGTACAGAAACAAAACTGGAGTATGTTTCTGTTCTCCTGTCAATTAGACAAAACACATGCGCAGCAGATGGGATGCTTCATTCACGTGCTCTGCGTTAACGCTGAGAATGCAGAATGTTTCCCAAAGCCTCCCAGAAAGAAAGCTTTGAGTTTACTTCCTATGCATAATTTGTTAGAAAAGGCTAGTTAAGCTAATAATAATTTAAGACTTACTGATCACACCAGGATTCTAATCTTGGTGCTTCCAAGCACCAAGTCAATTGGGCTCTAAAAGACACCTGACAAAATACTGATACTTCTAAGGATTTTTTCATTACCATTTTCCTATAATACTGGAGAGGGGCAGAAGACTTTCAAAATACTTTCACTTCTGTGAACAGCTCTCTGGAGGAGCTATAAATGATTGCAGTGCTTTTGTCTTTACTAGGGTAATGTCTGCAAAATTCAGTAACATAATTTATCTTTCCCCCACAGGAGGGACTTCCAAACAGAGATAGACCAGCATCATCTCACTAAACTAAAGTCTGAAGGGATGAGGACCATGCCATGGCAAATGTTTCTAAGTAATAATGACTGATCATTGGATAGCAACAGAGAAAGCTTGCTTTTTTTTTTTTTAAATTCAAAGCACAGTTCATTTAATCACAATCGTGTATCTGTGACAGGCTAGTTAAATAGCGGCTACATGACCTTATCAGCATTGCTGGAGACCACAGATTGCTTGTTGGCCAAACGAAAAACAAGTGTTTAGCCATAATTAGGGAAAGCTATTATTTCTGGTCAGACCAACTGAGGTTTGCTTGAGGAGCTAAAAAAAAGGTAAGTTGAGTTTAATTTTATTAGTTGGATAATTTTAGAGAAACTTGCAAGGGGACAGAGGCGGCTTTTAGTGCCTCTTGAATGCAGAGTTATGCCCAATTTCTGCCCACAAAAAGGCACACAGCTAGTAGGAAGTGAGCCTAAGGATGACTGTAACATGGCATAATACCAGTATTTTTATTGAGAGCATAAATTTTAACACCCAGCAGAGTTTGTTCTTCCCTCAAGCTTGTGGAGGGTTATTGGGCCTGGGTGGAAAGGCCGGGTGAGTTTGTTAGGGGACAGACAAAAGCACCAACAAGGAAAAGGTGACAAGAAACTGGGTTTTCCTGATTTGTCTTTTGTGGGACATCGCATGCTGAACAGCAGCCTCCAGTGTGTCAAACCTGCTTTTCCACCAAACCACCAAGACGGTGAATCTCCATAGCCTCACCTTGCGTACCAGAAGGGGAACTTCGCCTCATGCTTCCCACTGAAAACCAGGAGTCCAGTAGCTGCAAGCTGTTGATGTGTTGCTTAGTCTGGAGGAGGCTGAGGAGACCTTACTGCTCTCTGCAACTCCCTGAACGGAGGTTGTAGTGCAGTGGGTGTTGGTCTCTTCTCCCAAGTCACAGAGCAAGAGGAAACGGCCTCAAGTTGTGCCAGGGGAGGTTTAGATTGGATAGCAGGAAAAATTTGTTCACTGAAAGAGTGGTCAGACATTGGAACAGGCTGCCCAGGGAGGTGGTTGAATCACCGTCCCTGGACATGTTCAAAAAGCGTGTAGGTGTGGGGCTTCAGGACATGGTTTAGTAGGCATGGTGGGGTTGGGTTGACTATTGGATTTGATCTCAGAGGTCTTTTCCAACCTTAATGATTCTATATGATTCTATATACTCCCCTATAAAAGCTACAGAGGTGAGGCCTGTCAGGTTGTGCAGCAGANGGCGGTGCGATCGCTGCGGCCGGCTGGGCGCTCCTGGGCTGCCCCGCCTCCCTGAGGAGCTCCGGCCGCCTCCACAGCCCCTCTGCCGCTCCCCCGTTCCCTGCCTGCGGCCGTTGCCTGGGGCTTTTTTGCTTGTGTCATTTGTGAAGGTAGGAGATGGCCAAGCCCTTGCGAAAGCCTTCCAGAAGGAGTCGGGCCAACCTGAAAAAACGAATAAAAGAGAGAAACAAGAAATGGACAGGGCTGGGGAAAGCCTACGAGCCCGCGTCTCCAAGTGCCAGTGGCACCCGTAAGATGCTTTGGTTGCCTGTGTCGCAGTTTGCCTGGTGCGCGTTCTTCTCGATGTCCCGTGCGTAACGACGGGTGGTTCTCTTGCAGCCAGCAGCCCTCTGCGACTGAAGAGCATCCAGGCCAACAACAGAGCTCTAGCTCTGGCTTTGCAGGAGGCGAAGCGCAAAGTGAGAGAAGCCCGAGATACTTTCCTGCGTTTAAACGGAGAGAATCAATGCCTGAAGTTTCAGATCTTCTATTTACGAGCGCTGCTTCAGTCACAGCAAGCGCAGGCACACGCTGAGGTATTTTGAACCCTCCCTTTGTCTTGCAGTAATGGGGAGTGCCAGAGTTGGCCCCAGGTAATCCTGAGGTCTCTTTCTGAACTTCAGGGACTCCTGACAAGTCAGTCACCTGCACAGGAGAGTTCTTGTTGGGTTTCCCCTGGTCCTAGTCATTAATACTGGACTTAATAATACTAATAATTAAACTACCCTTTGTTTTTGCGTCTCCTTCTGTAAGGAGAGTCAGTGCTCTCCTCTTAATGGTCAGTCTGTAAGACCTGATTTACACAGAGGTCAGTTTTCTCATAATTGTGTAGCTGAATATAGCTGCAACAACATGGCTTGCACCGTTCCTCCATTAGACAAGCATGTCAGCCTTGTATGAGTTCCTGTCTTCAGAATTTGCTTGGAAATTAATGTAGTCAGTTCCTGGGCCAGAATGGTCAAGGGGTTTGTGATGTGGTGGCAGCCCACCTTCCTGTCCTTGGTCTGCACCCTTACTTCTGTCTGCCAGAGAGACTTCTGGGTTCTGATTTTTCCCCTCCAAGAACGTCCATTGCTTTGTTCCTGCAGACATCCACACAATTTGCCTGTGGAGGCGAAGGAGAGGGCTGGCTCTGAGTGTGGCAGAATTTGGGGTTCTCTTCCCTACTCTGCTGCCGGTCACCTGAAGCCTTGCTCTCCTGGGGACTGTCAGTCTTGTGTCAGCTGCTTAATCACAGCGAAACCTTTCTTGTTGGCAGAATGTGGGAATGTTTCCTCCAGTGCCTGTAAGGATTCCTGTTGTCACTGGACAAGAGTATTGTGTGTAAGTAGCTCTGATTAATTTGTCTTGTCACGTCTCTTACAGTTCTCTTAATATGAAGGTGTGGGAAGGGTGGGGGAATGCAATGCAATGAAAATCATTCCTTGTACTGGAAATTATGTGGGGTTTTTTTGCTCCCTAGGGTAGTTCCACAGCATATTGTGGAACCTGAAGAAATCCATGAGAGTGAGATGAAGGCCACCACAGATGACAGTAAGCCAGCTGTCTTTGTTTCAGAGGACCGCTGTGAATCTGCCAGTACCGATGCCATAAAGGAAGCAGAACCAGAATGTGGTAAGGAGATCTATTGGGTATTTCTCCCTCCTAAAGTAAGGAGAAGGGCTGACCTCTTATAACTTGTATCACGAATACTCCTTTGTAGCAAAGATGAGATAATATGCGAGAATGGAGAAATTCTGTATAGTGGTAGCTGTGGCTGTACTCGCTGTGGTGAGGACCAGACTTGAGTATCAGTAAAGGGTAAATGTTTCAGGTGAAGGTGTCTGTCAGAATGGGGAACGAATCTGAAAGGAGGTGCTGGAGTGTGTCCAGAGAAGGGCACAAAGCTGGTGAAGGGTCTGGAGCACAGGTCTTAAGAGGAGTGGCTGAGGGAACTGGGGTTGTTTAGTCTGGAGAAGAGAGGGCTCAGGGGAGACCTTATTGCCCTCTACAACTACCTGAAAGGAAGTTGTGGCAAGCTGGGGGTCGGCCTCTTCTCGCAGATAACTAGTGACAGGACAAGGGGGAACGGCCGCAAGTTGTGCCAGGGGAGGTTTAGGTTGGAGATGAGGAGAAATTTCTTCTCCGAAAGGGTGGTCGGGCATTGGAATGGGTTTCCCAGGGAGGTGGTGGAGTCACCGTCCGTGGGTGTGTTTAAGGAAAGGTTGGATGTGGTACTTAGGGACATGGTTTGGTGGGTAACAGGTGTTAGGGGGACGGTTGGACTAGATGATCCTTGAGGTCTCTTCCAACCTTAATGATTCTATGACAAGAGGAAATGGCCTCAAATTGTTCCAGGATTGGATATTATGAAAAATTTCTTCAATGAAAGAGAGATCAGATATTGGAACAGGCTTCCCAGGGAGGTGGTGGAGTCACCATCCCTGGAGGTGTTCAAAAAGCTTGTAGACGTGGCGCTTTGGGACATGGTTTAGTAGACATGGTGGTGTTGGGTTGACGGTTGGACTTGATGATCCTAGAGGTCTTTTCCAACCTTAAAGATTCTATGATTCTGTGAAAGGTCTGACTCTTGTATCCCTACCTCCTAGTGACCCTATCTACTGAAAAGCTGACTAGAGAAACCTCCTTTTTTATGGCCTTTTAGTGTTTATGATGAGACACTTTTTCAAAACCCAATATTTGAAAAGCTTAACTGGAAGGATAGGTATGAGCACAACTCATATTTCTTGGAGTCCTGCTGTTAGGACTCATGTTTTTATGTAAGAAAAATATCTGAACTGTAGCCTATTCAGGATGCTTTCTGGAGACCTAGACCCCAGAGCCTATCTTCGTGACCACACCCTGGGTCTTGCAAATCTTTTTAGAAAACTTGCAGTTGGTCTGACTGATGGATTTAGAAAGTAAGCAAATCTTCTTTGAGCTGTTAATCTGTAGTTCAGTAGGACTCTTTGATCTGAGCTGGAGTTGAATATAAAATATTTCCTCAGCCCCCACTCCTATTAACATAGTACCAGAGCTGAAGACTGTTTCTTCCAGTGAAAAGCGTGGGCTATCTGGTAATGTGTTGCACAGAATTATGTCCATCAGGCAGTGCTATTCAGAGATGAGGGCTCATGCAGTTTGTCCTTAGGGTTTTGCCCTGAGGGAAGTCGTGCATAAAGGCTGGTGAGTAAGGAGGGAACATAATTAGGAAGGAAAGCTAGAAGGTGCTGGAGAAGCCTCCAGAGCAGGCCTAGGACATGTGAAGACTTTCCAAGGAAAGCAAGAGGTGCCAGCTGAGTCCTGTCATGGTAAGGGCCACACTTCTCAGAATGGATGTCAGGTGGCAGCTTTTTGATGGAGGAAGGTGACTGACCCAGCTACCAGTGGGGCCAACACAGAAGGTGTGTCTGAGTCCCATCCACAAATGGGGCAGTGTTGATGAGGATTCAGACGGTGGCCTCCATGTGCCTCATTACCATAAATCGCCCAGCAAGAGCAGCTCAGTGATCACAGTGGGTTCATGGGGAGACCATGCCAAGACCTGGACCTGAGAGGTATCTGGTAGAACCTGGGCAGAAACTCCAGAATGAAAGAAAAGTGGAGCATCCTGCATCATGGGTGAAGCCAGTTGGTAAGGGGAGTTTGGCAAGGGCTGCATCCTGATCAATTTCTATGCTTCCCAGACTGTTGTTTTGAGGAAGTAGGCCGTTTCAAGCTAGCGTCTCTTACAAATGCACATGAAACGGTGCTGGAAACCTGATATGACAGTGTCATTTATCCAATGGCTTGTTTTGTCAGCAGAGAGATAGCAGAAGCTGGATACTGTTGGAAAAACCGATACAAAAACCCCACTATACTGTGGTGTTTGTGTTTCACAGTGTTTTAAGGGTGAAGGGAAGCAGGAAATCAGAGCTACTAATAAAGAGCATGTTGCCAGAGAAAGCTGGATATTCTTTTTTTTACTGGCAGACCAGGGCTTAAAGAAGATCACTGTAAGATCTTACTCTTTCTTGAATGGAGTCATGAATGTCATAGGTGCAGCTGGCAGCTGCTTAATCTTCACTGGTTCGCTTGTAGATATCGTGCCTTAAGATCCATGTTTTCCTGAAGCGTTGGGTATATAATGAACTAACGTGCTGTGAAACTTTTTGAACAGGGGAATCTTTTGAGCCTTCTCATCGATGTGTTCAGAATGTTACCAGCACGTCATGCTCCCACCTCAGCACTAGGCTGACAATTGTTCATCCAGCACGTGAAAGGCCACTGCCTCTGAAGTGCAGGCGACATGATCCCAGGAACCACGTACGTGTCCTACTTCTCACCTTAATGCAGTGAAGTACTGTGGCCTTTCTTAAAAGGCAGGGCTTTTTTTGGGCAAGAAGTTCCAGGATGGCCTTTGAAGAAGGGTCAGAAATTAGTAGTGCTGAACAGTTCAAAACATGATCTAATGTAGTAATGGGGAGTCAAACTGTTGTAAATAGAGGAGGGAGTGGGAGATGAAATAGAATCCAAACTTAGTTTTGCTGCATTATTTTCGCAGGAAGAGAAGATGCACTTGCAGATGAATATGGTTTGACAGCTCCAATTTTCCAGCAGAAAAAAAGAAGATTATCTTGAAATAAAGGAGAAATGTTTTAGTTATCTGTGAGTTTTCCTGTCATTCTTAAGACCTAGGCAGTTTGTGATGTGTGAGAACATCTACTACAAATACACTCACATCTGAGCATCTGATACTAGGGACACAGCCAAAAGGTTCTCTGTTTATTTTAGTCCAAGGAGTGACTTGCTTTTAAGGAGGTGACTTTTCTGTGTAACACCTAAGGTGACTTTATAACAGAAGTGATTCTATTCAAACTCTTTCTGGAAAAATAATGTTCATTATTTCTCATTTTAGAAATGTCCCACACTAGAGGTTGACTTTCCTATCATGTTTAAAGTAGGACTTTCGTTGATGTTGGTGGATTTGGAGTGCCTGGGATCACTTGGTTCTGAATGTTTGTGTCTCTTTAGCTCTAGTTTATGCCAGGGTTGATGTTTTATATTGATACTTGTAGTAAATGCATTAGGAACTTCAGTGGAGATCTGGGTACTCGTTGGCATCTCTTGCATGGCTTCAGGGGTTGCTTTAATTGTCCTCTCCCAGGTACTACAGTCCGGTCTGGGCAAACACCAGCCAGTGCACTCTTTTCATCTCTTGTTTTATCCATATAAGCAGCCATGTTAGCCAGTCTGTCCGCTCCGGTTTGACTACCCAGATAGAGCTGAAAACCATCTGAATCAGTTGGCACAGCTACAGATGTGACTTGAGAAACAGAATCTGGGTTCTGCCTTGGTTTGGTGCCTGTCTGTCTTACTGTGAAGACTGTGAGAGGTGCTCTGCTTTGGGGCATGGGAAGGGGGATACTGTGAGGGTAGAGATAACTGTCAGCAGTAGAGGCCTTCCCTGCTTTGTTCTCATGGACTTGATACTTTTGTCCCTGATAGAACATAACCTCAAACCACCAAGGAAGAGCCCTCCATTTGTGAACCAAGACTCTCAGTACTGCAATACGTGGTGTGTTAGAGGAACCTCTGAAAACTGTCAAAACATTTTAAGGCTGTCTAGCACTGTCTGCTTTTTCTTTGCCTGTCTGCCACTTTCTGAAGTGGCTACTTCTGTTGTGAGGACATGAAGAAGGCAAGTGCATCCCAGGTTTATGGTGGCAGAGGGCAAGTGTAGAGCTTCTGTCTCTGTTGGAGAGATTCCCAGCCTCACCTGTCCCATGTGGAGAGGCACGAGATGTCTCCCCTTCTGTGGCTTATAAGCAGCAATCCCTCTTACACTTGCTTGATCCGTGGTCATCTCAGCAGTTCAGGTGAAGGCAGTGCCTGCTGAATGTTTGCTAGTGTTCTGCCACAATACAGTATTATGACTGTTGACCTAAAGCTTACAGGCTTGCCACAGGAGTCAGTAATTCCAGGAGGAGTGTAAACTTGATGTTGCTGTCCCCTTCTGTAGTCTCAGAAAGATGGAAGCAGGCTGAGCTCTTCCCTCCAGGTGCCTTTTGTCACCTTTAGCACCCCTGCAGCCTGCAGTGGCTGTTTTCTGTGTCTTGAGAGCTAGCATTGTATGAAGCCTGCCTGAAGCACAGGAAGGCTTCTGAACCTGAGTGTGCTACTGCTTCTCACTTCTGTATTGGTGTGCCTGGGGCTGTCAAGAAACCAAGGCTGGATTTTCTCCAACAAACTGCCTGATGACCTCTAGCAGGTATAAGTATACTTACCATACACATTCTCTGCCTTGGGTGATGGAGCCCCAGACTAAGTCTTACACAATGAATGAATAACAGCCCATCTTTGCATGTGTTTTGGATGCCTAACACTGGGCAGATGCAGCCCTACTCTTTACAGGGTTTTCTTCCAGTGTGTCAAAAACAACTTCCATACCAGTAGATGATCGTAGGTAAGTTCAAACTCCAAAGGGAGAGGATATTGCTTCTGTTCATGGTATGCTATTACAAAGGGGCATTTAGTGGGCAAAATACGCACCTAGCAAAGAGCATGTGCTTTCAGAGGACAACTCAAGACCTCTGAGCAGATAATTCAAGGTCAATGGGGCATGAAATATCTAGTTAGACACTTGTCCTCATATTCTGGTTATGGGACAGCAATTTTCATATGGAATGTTTGTTGGGTTCTCGAGTAAGGCAAGTTTTACTTACATTGGGTTAGGATTTGATAGAAGATCCATGAAATTGGTTTTTTGGAAGTTGTTCCTCTTCTCTCACCTGAGTATTTCTTCAAAGCTCTGTATTAAAAAAGATAAAACCTCACAGTTTAAACTCTTCAGCCCCTCATTCCATCAGACCATTTTCTAGGAAAAAAGAATTGGAGGGGGGAGCTTTTTCAGCCTGATACTGCAATAGCTAAACTGCCTGAATAGTCTTCGTATCTCCAAATGTGCAGTTTACCATGTTCTGAGGGATTTTGCACTGTAGCGAAAAAAAGCTTACATGCACACTGTAACTGGTCATGAAGAAAACTCTTCAGAGAGCAAGTGCAATATAAAGCATCACTTTAATAAAATAAAATTTCTGTACCTTCAGTGTAATATGTTTGCAAAGCTGAAAGAGGTTTTAGAAGTGCCAGTGAACAGGGAAGTTTCCTGAAACGCTGACTTGTGAGAAACAGAACTGCATTCCTAGCGATAAAACAAGCACACCAGTTTCAAAAAAGGCAGCCTCACTTGTCAATCACACTTGTTTAAATTATCCTAGAGGATTTGGGAAAAACCTTTCTAATTCAAATGCCTGAAATTAACAGTAGTGAGGGCTGCTTAGTCCTTCCAGGGTAGCTCTTGAGGGATGAATTAATTTATTGTACCATGAGCTGTTTACATGGGTTTGAAAACAATTATGCTCCTGAGCAGTTCCTTTTAATGTTTGTGATGTTTCCCCAACTTCAGGCCTTGCTTTTTAATGAATGAAGTTGTCTCTTTTTTTTGTTTGGTTTTTTTTTGTTTGTTTGGGGTTTTTTTTGTTGGCTTTGTTTTAAAGAATATGTCGCCTTGAGGGCAGGAGAGTTGTGAATAATGAATATCTTTTTTGTTTCAGTATATGTGAACAGAGCGTGTGACTTGTAGCACATGAACATTAGATGCTGCTGGAGTGAATATGGCTTGAGCAACCTTAACTTGGCTGCCCTGTGTATGTGTACCTCATGAAGGGCTTGTTAGTGGTATAGTTGCTTTTCTTTTTTTTTTTTTTTTCACCCCCTGTGTCAGGAGATCACTGGTGGTTTGGGAGGCTGCAATGGGAAACTTACAGAAGATGCTATATTTGAGGAGCTAGTGATCTTGAATAGTGATTTCTATTGTACATCATGCTTAAGGCTTGAGAAGCGCATATGTTCTTAATACAACCTCTAATATCGTAGAATCACAGAATGGTTTGAGTTGGAAGGGACCTCAAAGATTATCTAGGTCCAACCCCCCTGCCATGGGAAGGGACTCCCTCCACTAGATCAGGTTGCCCAAAGCCTCATCCAACCTGACCTTGAACACTTCCAGGGATGGGGTCTCCACAACTTCTCTGGGCAACCTGCGCCAGTGCCTCACCACCCTCACAGGGAAGAATTTCTTCCTAACATCTAATCTAATTCTCCCCTTTTTTTAGTTTAAACCCATTCCCCCTTGTCCTATCACTACACTCCCTGACAAACAGCCCCTCTCCAGCTTTTCTGTAGGCCCCCTTTAGATACCGAAAGGCTGCAGTAAGGTATCCCAGGAACCTTCTCTTCTCTAGGCTGAACAAGCCCAACTCCCTCAGCCTGTCCTTGTAGGAGAGGTGCTCCAGCCTTCCCAATACTTTTAATTTCCCTGCAACCCTAATTGGGAGCAATTTGGGAAAAACCTTTCTAACTCAGATGCCCTCCCAGTGTCTTTGGGAAAAATCAACTACGCGTGGATCACGGGTTAGAATGTAATGATCCTGACCAGAGACTGCTGTATGTTGTGGAGTTAGCGATCCACGCAAGGCTTGCCCTGAGCAGGTATGGGCCAGTGCTGTGCTGCACACACACAGTGGCCTTCAGGCTCCGTGTGCAGCACAGATCCCTCGGCTGCAGGACCCACTCAGCCAGCTCCTCGTAACAGAGGAATCTGCAGCAGCTTCCACTTGGGAGCAGTGGTTATGCCCCCTGCTTGGCTTTGTTTTTATCTAAAAATACAGCAAGATTTCTTCCTGTGAACATCCTTTATGAATACAGTTGTTTTCCTGTAAGAAGAATATAAACTAGCTCAAGTGACCAAAATGGAAGAATCTTTTCTATTGACAGGATTTGTCCAGCATGCTGCGTGTGAATCGGAGGTGTCTTCGAAGCTACAGCACCCAGAGCTCCCACCATCTCAAGAGATCTAAGATTATCTGTATTTTTCTCTCTTTATAGTGTTAGCTCTAATAAATAACATTTTAAATTGTACCTTACAGAGCCTGAGTGTCTCTCTTACGGACTCTAACAGACTAGCACCTCCTGGTGCAAACCAGAGAGTGTTCACCCCCCGGTAAGTAAGCCATATGTAGAGTCTGTTTTTTCAGTATGGAATTAGGAGTCTACAGTTAGACTTCTATAGTTTTAACCTGTGATCATACATGCAGACTATTTTTGGTACCCTCCACGATTTATCAAAATATAGCAGGTTCATACTGTTTCCATATTAAGAGTTTTTTATTCTGTGGAATCCAGGGTGTCTCAACTTATTGGGATGATTAAGGTAATATAGTAGAAAGTCCTTTACGTCTGTTTGTGTTGCAGCAGTCCTCTAACATCCATGAAATTTTTTCTTGAGGCAGAGAAGATTTTTCCTCAAAGTTGATTGCAGAATAACAAATACTAGAACAGAAGCTATTGTGACATGACGTGCAATTTGATATGCACAAGGAGACTATAGCCTATGCCCAAAAATTCCCAGACCTCTTTGCACATAGGAATATCTTTATTGATTTTAGACCATTATTACTATTTTGTGGATTTAACCTTATTTAAAAAACCCCACTAAGTACTGTAAGCTCATCTTGCATGTTGTATCAATATTTACTGAGATTGAACTCGCCAGCTGTGGTACCCACAGACAGTGAACTCTCTAACTTTGCAGAAACACTTACAAGAATCCAAATATCAAAAGTAGAGTTTTGGAAGGGCTTGCTTAGCTACAGTGCTTTAACAAATAGTATCAAAACTGTAAGAAAGACACTTAGAGACAAAAAGATCAAATTTTTGCAGCTGTGTAGCAGTACTTAGCCTCCATCTTCAGAGTGGAGGGGAAGTGCTGTCTAGCTGATAGTCTGCCCTTGAGCTTACTTAAAGGAGTGTATCGGAGCTCTGCTGTCGCCCTTTCCCAAAGCTTTCTGAAGGAAGAGGATTCTTTGCTCAAGGAGTAGAGGGCAGCAGGTGCAGGAGAGCCAGCCCTAGGGTGCAAGTATTCAGAACCTTTCATGGAACATGTAAGCCCATGTGCACATTCTGTGTGTTTTTTCCTTACATTAAGGAGTTTGCTAGCATTTATTTTGCAGGCTTTTATGAAGGTGAGAAGGTATGCTTTGTACCTCCTAGGAATTGGAGTATAATCAAGACAGATGTTAAAAGCTTTGTAAGAGGAGCTGGAGCTTGATAAAACAGTAAAAATCCTTGCGGTGTCTTGGCACAGTAAGTGATTTACAGCTCCGTCTAGGGGTGACGAAGCATCAGGACAACGATGAGTATAATGCTGTGCTGTACCAGTGCGCTGCAAATTCAGGATTGTTTTTGACACATGAGATACTTAGGAGGGGGACAATTCCAGTTATAGGAACGTAGGTCACAAATTAAATACCCTGCTTACCAGCCAGGGTGCTGCGGCTCCAGGTACAGTCGGTCTTTCCTGCATGGAGATTCTTGAAGCCTTATGCGGTGGCATGATTCCTGGCAGTACTGTAGACTAAAAACACATTAGTGACTCAAAAGGAAAATGTGTTTAACTAAAACATAACAGAGGCTCAGTGATCTGGTTTTGGTTGCTGGTACATTGAGGAGTGTTGGTGGAAACCGGATGCTTTCACCAAAAAAACCCCAGATCGAAAGTGCAGAACGTAAGCTGTTAATATTTTTAAGAGGAGGTACGGCCTTTTGCTGTGGGTATAACAAACTTGAAGACCCAGAAAGTTTTGAAGGACTGTATGCTCACTCTGGAAATGCTCTCCTTTTGTTCCTATACGTGTCACTGTACTTGACAATAGAAATGGCTGATGTTTCTGACTCCCCCTCCTTCTACTCATCTTTTTCCTCCCTGCCCACATGCATGAGTTGAACGAGTTAATGTGCTGTTTATCACAGCTTAGTCAGGTTAATGCCTCATGCTGCAAGTGATGGTGAGGGGCCTGGGACTGGCATTGCTCTGAGCTCAGTGAGCTGCCGCTTGAGACCCAGCAACAGCTCGTGCATTTTCTTTCTACTAGTCTGCCCCACCTGCCAAGCAAATAGTGTTGGTTCAAGCACCCTTTATGGCTATGAGGTACGAAATTACATCAAATGATGTGGAAAAAGTTGGAGACTTTGTATTAAATGTGAAGGGGCTAGATATGAAGTCTTGGTTGCTGAGTAATCATTCTGCTAGTAGCATGTAGAAAATCAGCCTGGAAACAGTTTATTCCTATTATTATTTTATAGTTTGAGCCTCAAAATGATCAGCAGTTATGCTGTTCCAGGAAAGGAAAGGAGAAGTCTCCCTGAAGTGCATAATCCATCAAGCCACCTTCCTGCAAGGCAGCCTCCTGCAGGAGCTGTCACTGGACATGTAGCCCTGTCACCACCTAAGTTTTCTTTTGGGGGCCTTTGAGCACTTTGTCACAGCAGAGAAGACCTGTAGTGCACTTTTTGTACTGTGCTTTGACTGAATAGGAGAGATGATTTCCTCATTTTGGGAATGACTTCATTTGTTTTAAGCATTGTCTTGCCCCATGCACTCACCTTGCCACAAATGGCAAAGCTCCAGCTGTGGGAGGAATGAAATCTTGAGGTGAAGCTTCTGATCTGAAATCTTCTAGTGCTCACTGGGAACAGTGGGTGGCCTTTTATTTTGAGCCTCCCTATTTTCAGTATCTGTTGACTTGACTCTCATCTTCATTCGTCTTGACTTCTGTAGAAGAAAATTGCTAGAGGAGGTTGTTGGAAATCTGAAACTGTGGCAACAGATCCTGTGGCTGACTTGGTGGCAGAGCTGCTGACAGGAGAGGTTATTCACTAACAAATGAAGGGAATGGTTCCCATGTGCTGTAATATCTCACAAAGATGTATCTTCTTGAGGTGTGCATTAGGTTGCCTCCCAGGCGGTACGAAAATATTTGTCTGAGAGGTATTCAGTAGTTCCTGAGGTTAATCTTCCAAGAGCTAGGTAATTACTGCAAAGTGTTGTCTTGTGTACCTTATCAAGAGGCTGGTAATACAATAAGGTAAAACTTATCTATGGTAGAACTGTATTTAATGACTGTTTGGGCTCACTAGGTAAAACTTGTCAGTTACTTTCTGTTAATTGTCATTCAATCTATTTCCCCGTAAATATAGGTGCAGAGGAACAAATTCTCAAACCATTCCTCTGAGATTTTTTATGTCCTCAGCACATGCTGGCTGAGGTGCCTGCTGGCGCCCCAGCAGTTTCACAATCTCAAACTGGACAGTCCACTACTTGAATCTCTTTTAAAATTTTTTGGTGTTGGTACTTAGCATCAACAGAAATTAGCTGTTGGCAGGCTGCTATAATCCTTAACGCAGATCTTTCTCTACATGCAGCTACATGAGAGGAATCCACAGATAGTTTTCCATATCACCTGTTGTAGGTTATTTTGATAGTTGAGAAATCGATATTCTCAAGCATGTAAATTGTTGTACAGCATAGGACACAAAATTATTCAGCATTCCAAATCCCTTTCCACAAATAGATTATGATTCTGTGATTAATTTGTGCTCATTACTCCTTTGTGCTTTCATGGCTGAAGTTGATCCCATTCTGTCATCTTTTCATTGGAAGCGCCAGATTGCTGGTGACCATTTCTGTAGTATTTGCAGTAATTCTGCAACTCTGGAAGAGGAGCAGAGCAGCTGTAACACTCATACTCGCAGAAGCTTGCAATCACTGAAAACCAGTTTTGGTAACAGATGTACTTGAGAAGACATGTCTTTTAAGTGTTAACAAAGTCCTGGCAACAGAAGTTTATGTTTAATCGGTGACACCTAACTCTGGTGTGTGCTCGTGATAAACAAGACTGCAAGTCTTGCAGACATCCTGCAGCGCCCGTGTTTTTGTGGTCGCCGTAGCCCCTCCACGTACATATCGCAAGCATGCAGTTAGGCCAAAACGCGCAGCGAACAGCGAGTTTCGCTCTGCTATTTACATGTAACTTGGGCATGTGGTTTTTATCACTTTGTATTTCCATTAGAAGGAAATGGTTTAGAAATACGCTGTGGTCTAACTGTCCTCAGCTTATCACCCATTTTCATCGCAGCCCACCTCTTCTGAACCAGTTATGACTGGTTCAGTTTACAGGGTTTTTCCACTTAATAACCAAATCTTCCTGCAAACACCCCAGCACCCAGAAGCCTTAAAAAACAACTTATCTTCTTGTTTGGGCTAAATAATACAAAATAAAATATAATAATAAAAAATAATAAAAAACCCCTTAGTATGAACCATATATGTCTCTATAAATAAACTTTGGGGACATGTGAGCTGTTGCAGATGTAAAACCTGCAACTGTGTACTTGAGAAACCCCAGAAACTGTGAGGTGATAGCTACACTCAGCATGGTTTAGGGTTGCATTTAGGCAGGGCATTTTGTGCAAAAAGCTTAAAAAGCTGTGTTTTCCCTCTGTTTTCCTGGGCTACGTGGACAGCATCTTTCAGTTTTGTGTGTGAGACACTGCAAGTGGATTTGGGGATCATTTTAGTGAAATAGATCTTGGTTCATTAATGCAGTCAAGCATTTCTCTCCCCTACATTTATCCCTCCTAGATTGGGACAGTAATATCGATGATGCTACTGAAATCTACAGTAACAGCATTCCAAAAATGCCTTTGTAGCTATTTTATTTCACTTTGATTAGAACTGAACCTTAATAAACAATAGCTGGTTATCAGCTGCTTGTCAAAGAGAGTTTGACTAAAGACTAGGCATCACATCTTTCTTCACATTGAAGAGCAACATGACATTGGAGGTGGTAATTAGTTGCATTGGCTTCAGCATGCCGATTGTAAAATAGCTTGTAAGATATGCTGTTAGTAAAATAACCGTGGTTGTTAGCACTGAGCCTGACTTATGTTCTCCCTCCCTCGCGATGGCGTGAGCCGCAGACGGCAGTCCTGTTGTAAAAGCACTGCATTTCCTTCGTGCTGGGCTTAGCTCTTCAACAGAAAAGCTGTAACAAGCTAGCTTTTCTTGTTCTGTGTGAAGGTGTTCCCAATTAATACATCAGAAAGCAGAAAACTGATGGTTTTAAGGATCTTTGATTTCCTGAGGAGTTTGTATGAGCAGAGAAGTGAATTAGGTTTCCTAGCCGTCTTGGTGCGTGCTGTGGAAATGCTGGAGAACAAACACAGGCCTCACAAGTGCACCTGGAGGAAAGCTTTTATTGCCTTCTACATCTTTACAGATACAGGGAGTGTAAATGCTGCCGGCACCTATCGCCAGGCTTATGGCAGTGTTTTGCCCCCAACTGAGCAAACGCTTTACCCCAATATGTCTACTTACGATTTTTCCACAGAAGTTTCAAAGGAACTGGTTTGTGGAACTTGGAGATGAAGTGTTCAAAGTCCAACATCTGAGAATTTTTCCTCTATTGTGAAAATACTTTCTCTATCAAAGCTTCAGGTTTAAGGGTTTGCCTAACTTAGAAAGGTATCTCTAAACAAGGTAATGTTCTTGATCGTTACAGTTGTTTTCTTTCTTGAAAAATACAATGTGCAGGTTGTCAGTCTGTGTCACAGTGCTGGTGCGGGGCTTGGGGGATTTAATCCATTTCTGTACACATGCACCTTAGAATTGCTTTTATGCTCATTTAACCTCTTAACCCGAAAATATTATGTTCACTTTTTAAAATTGCATTTAATTGACTCTTAAAGCGCACATCTCTTTAGAATATTTAAGTGCTGATTTTGTGGATACATGAGAGTTGCAATAAATCATTGCAAGCAAAAATTAACAAATACCTGTGAAGTTACAGTACAGGAATGCATGTAATTAAGCCTTAAGCGCAATGACAAATTTGCATCTGTGCTTTTAAAGCCCTGGTAACATGAGTACCTTCCTGATATTGCAACATGGATTTTGGATTAAAATCCAAGGTATGTAACCTTACTCCTATTGCCCACCTCTGTTTGATGCTCCGAAAAATTAGGAAAACCAGACTGATCTAAAAACACTAGCAATAAAGCAGAACAATTCCTATGCACTAATGCAAGAAAATTACTTTGAGAAAGTTTTTTTTTCTTCTTGTTGAATTTAAAACTGAGAGTAGGGGAGTCAATATGGATAAGTATATAGCAAAGCAAATTGAATACAATTTTGTAAGCCTTTCCTAAAGCAGCACTTATGCTTTCTTTCCTCGGTGCTTGGTTGGAGACCACATTCTGTAGATGAAGAAGAGTACGATGAGATAGTACATGGAGCTCTTCAGAAGAAGGACGATGTACACTAAATATGCTGTCCTGTGCATTAAGTGATCTGTAACAAACATAAGACAGAAATGTCTTATTTAGTGTCGATATTGTACACCTACCTAAAAGACAGGTAGAACTGGGACTGTGTGGTCTGTTGGCTGCTGCAATTACATTTATACCCTGTCCACTGGGATCAACAAATACAAAGTATGGCCGGCCCTTGAGCAGGTTGGCAGTTCTAATAAATTCTAGAACAAATGGTTTTCTTAGCACTAGGCTGCCTCTCAATGCCACTGGGCTGTTATTCCCTGCAAAGGCAATAACATAAGTCTAGTGCTGCCGGCACTGATTACCGATAGCACTGTGTTTGCTTGAATCATTTTGTGCTGGATTTTTTTGAACACAAGTACTTGCGATTTTTGCCTAAAACCCCATTCAAACTAAAAGAAAATTTCTTTGCCCTGGCAATTGCTGGGCTGATGGAGCATCAGCTGAAGTGTCGAGCATTTAACTACTTCACATATTTTAAAAAGTGGCACTTAATGCAGGCTAATTATAAATCTAGTAACCCGAACACCATCTGTAGCATCCCAGTAAAGCTCCTAATAAAGGTAGGAGAGCCCCTTCTTACAATCCTCAACAGAAGTTGATTCAGAGGAGCGCTGAAGCATTTTTAAGTTGCAGACCCTAAACTTAACAGATTTCCTGTACGCTATTTAGAAAGATCATTTTCATGATGTTCTGAGCATAGGTAGCAATACCAAATACATGTATGACATGCATCGCTTTACCACATTTTAATTGGTTTTAATTACCTCTGTTAAAATCAGTGCCATTTCCAGTATGTGTTTCGCAGTCCTCTACTTTTGGAGCATCAGTCTGTGTTGTAGAATCTAATGGAAAGAGAGTTTAAATGCCCCAATTAGGCTTTTCTTTAATTTTCACAAGCATGAATTGAGAAATAGGGGAAAAAAAGAGGCAGTACAGCAACAGCGAGATGGGAAGTTAGTATTAAGAAAAAACCAAAAAAGATGCCTAAGATCTGTCTGCAAAGATGTTCACGGGTAGGATTCATTTGCAGAGAAAATTTGAAGGGGAAAAATGCTTGTAGTGAAGCGTCTGGGTATTTGTTGCCCTCGTTAGGAGGTTCGCCTTTGCCCTTTTGGGAACATGTCCATTAGGCTGTTCCTCGGCAGCGTCTCCTTTATTTGGAGCTGAATTCAATTTGACCACCTGATCGCATCTCTGAAGTAGCAGCAGTCTGTTTGCCTTCACAAAGTACTGTTATTAGAAATGCAGGATAATTTACATCGTAAGGGACCTTAATTACTTAATGGTTGCTCAACACTAAAGAATAATCTTGTAAAGAGTGTGATCTAAGATTCCCCCATTGGGAATTTGCTATTTTGGTGGTGGTTTGTTCTCTAAAATAAACCTTTTTTTGTGCTTGAAGCAGCAAATTTGTGTTTGTTCTTGGTTATGGTGTTTGTATGCATTGACACATGGGCTTAAAGACCTCCGCATTACTTCCCTAAATACATCCTCCATCTCAATAAACTTGAAGCATATTTTTTTCAGAATATATTTTGAAGATTGAAATGTAATGGTTATTTATGTCTATGTGTTCGCTCATTGCAGATTAATTGCTAATAAGTGGAAGAGAAATAGGTACTGAAAAAAGGTTAATCTAAACCAACATAGGCAGCTTTTCTTAAAGATATTACAACGATTTAAAAAATTTGCATTGGTTATAGGCAACTTGTTTTTTGGTTTGTTTTTTTTTTTTAATTGCATTTCCTTTCAGAATTTGCTTTGCATAATCTACTTTTCCACAGTTAAATGAGATATTTTCATACATGATTATTACCTCACAATTGCTGGACTATGAGTAAATGATATCTTTAAACTTTGCTCTACATCCCCAGCAACGTCGTTTTTTTAACTCCTTAGTTTTTCATAGCTGTGACTAATGTCAGGGGGTCTCAGAGGGACTTGCACCTGCAAGCCGTGGGTAAGAGAGAAGTAATACTGTTCTCAGGAACTTCTGTAGACTGGAATGTAACCAACATGGCTCAGTGCAGACCTATGCGAGTTTACACCTGATGAGGTTCAAGAACTGTTCTTTTTGTCATACAAAGGGACTTTCGCTTGCGAAGCGTAACACAGGCTGGGTTGCTTTTCCAGGGAAAACTTTGGTAGTTTCTCCAGATGTGTATTTTAGCTATTGTGCCAAGGAGCAGATGCTTCCAGGAGCAGGAATAGAAAGCATTATTTCTATAATTTTGTTGCAAAGAAAAAGTGATACATAGAATGAAAATTTAAAAATTTACTATATACCAGATGCCGTCTGTAGATTCGATCTCCCTTCATGCTCGTATCTGCAGGAATACTGCTTGTATTTGCTCTCTGCTGGTACAGTTAACCAGCTGCTGATGGAGTATTTGTCCTCTGTAGTCTTCCAAGCATCTCCTTTTACTACGTTGTCTGTTACCTCTTTTTCTCCATCGTTCCATGTCACCCGAATAACTTCTGGGTAGAATTTCTCAATGAGGCAAACATATGTTATCTGATTTCCATGTTCCTTCTTCATCACTTCAGCATTTTCTGGTGGAGAATTTCCTTTGTCTGGATTGGTAATTGGGGGAAAAAATTAAACAAAATAGAGACTTGGAAGATCAATAGTATACAGCAAATAAATATGCAGCCAAAATAATAAGTAATTCTGAAGAGCAGCAACCTAAATGTCTTATTAACAAATGTTTTAAATCTCTAATTTGTTGTGAAATACTTAGGATGGGAATAGAAGCGTTTCAGGTATGAAAGGAATTTTAGGTAATAAGATGGATGAATTACAGCTGTTTTCATTCTTGAAGTGAAAGTAAGTTTTTGGCTGAGCTGGATGAACCTGGCATTCAAACAAACTTTCTATTAAATATTATTTCAATGGACCCAAATGGCAAGTTTTAATCTGCAGTCAAAACCAGTTGCAATATTATATAGAATAATTGGGAATATAAAATATTACTTTTAACCTGATTTTAAAATGTGTTATTTTATAGAAAACTAAAATGAATAGAGGCTTTTATGAGTATGCTACAGAAAATCAAGCTCAAAATCAGAAGACAAGACTAAATTCGAATATTCTGAACTCATTTTTTGACAGTAAAAAGTCTTCCAGACTCTGGAGAATGTTTGATCTAAGCTTTGATACTGTGCCATGTCTTTAGTGAACACTAACGTCTCAGCTGCTTCGTTCACGCTTCTTGTCAAGCAGGACATCTGATAGAGGGAGACTAGAGTAGACTAGATCTACTTTTTAAAACTGTTAATACTGGAGGAGATTTCTTGAGTATTGTATTAGAAAAATAAATTTAAGTCTAGCTATTTAAAACCTTAGAAATCCCCTCAAAAATGTTTGAAAAATTACTTTAGAGAAACGTTAAGAAACTGAAATGTTGTTGAAGATATTCATAATCCCCTTTGAAACAGAGTTTAAAAACTTCGGGCAACTATGTGAAAGCCTATATCCCACAGCCTTCCAGACTGCTGTCAGAAAGTGTGTTTGCACAAGTCTTTGACAATTATTAAGTAATGGTAATAGTTCTTGAAAGAGCTTGGTTCGTTTATTTGATAAGACAAAATGAATATTGCTTTATAATGTTTATGCAAAAACAACATGAAAATTTTGTCTGCAGAATGTTAAAGGTATACCAGCTACTTCTCATATCTTTGCAGTTTTATTTCTCCAGTATAAATCTCCACTGCTAATTAATGAATATCTGCTACATCTAAAAGCTTTTTTAAAAGCTGATACTAATTTTGTGTTGGTTTCTTTTTTTAATTTTTTTTTAAAGGCAACAAAAATTTATTGGAAGGCATTCTGTGCCAGATGAAGATCTTGATAAAGAGAGGAAAATGGAGTCACAAAATGCTCTGGACCCCAAAGGTTGGCAATGCTGTTTCTTTAATACTAGATTTATTTAAATATTTGAATTAACACATCTGAAAAGGAAAAAACAAAACTAAACTAAAGCAGAACAACATGCTATATGTAGGTAACATTTCTTTATCCAAACAGCATGTCTATCCATACCAGGATTGTCATACGTGAAGTGCTTTGTGAAACATGCTCAGTGTGAACATACACAAATATTTTTTAAATGAAAGTGAGCCGTTTCCACAAGCTAACTGTAGGTAATCTCCATTTCATTTTCCTCTCTGGATTAAACTTTACATTATTAGGAGGAGTCCAAATCATTCAGATTTTGTCCCTACAGAGAAGATGTTTTGATCTAGAAGTGGATAGTAAATTTAGAAGTTTGTTTTAGTTAAACATGAACCTCTGCAGTGTGTGCATAGGCAGTGCTTGTGAGCAATAGTTTTTGTCTATGCTTAACTGCAAGTGAAGACTAGATACAGTTTTCAAAACTGACTTTTGTATATAGAAGGGAATGCTTAAGACTTTTTTTTTTTTTAAGGCAGCAGAGAGATTTTAGGTGTTCATCTCCTTACACCACTCTGTCTTTAGATTCCTGTGATCTAAAGATGTAAATCTCTGCCACTGAATTTGAGCAGTTAGATGCACATGGTTTAAAGTGTGGTCTGGCAGAGGGGTAAAGTTTTCATGCATTGTGAGAAAACACATTAATAGAAATATTTAATTTTGTCAAAAAGCCTCCACCTTTCTTTAAATGATCTGACTATTCTAGAGCAATCGTCTACATTGCATCCCTCCTAAAACAACTTAGTGATTCTTTGAAGTGTTTCATACGCGGTGTTTAAAAACAAAGGTGACCAAAGCGTAAGACTATCTGCCTTCAGAATGATAATCCTTATATTATGATTTCCCTTAATTTTGGAGATTTGTCATTGAAATGAAGATGTGGACTGAGTTCTATTGTACCAGAAATAAAACTGCTAAAATTTTTATGGTTCTCTAACATTAATTTAGGGGTTAATTTTATCATCTTTATGCATCAGCCCTCCCAGGGATGCAAGATTAAATTAATTTCTAAAATGATTTATTTGTTTCAGGGTTGTATATTTTCAGGAGACCTTGATGTAGTATCTGCCCCAGTGCACTTGCAAAGCCTCATGACTATTTTAGATGTTTCTTTTAGATTTTCAAAGCTTAGTAAATTAGCCTGACTAGTTTCAGTAGGCTGAAATGTAATTGTCTAGTTTGATGTTATTCTCTTGGTGTTGGTTGACGCTCGCCTGGACATGAGCCGGCAGTGTGCCCAGGGGACCAAGAAGGCCAACGGCATCCTGGCCTGTATCAGGAATAGTGTGGCCAGCAGGAGCAGGGAGGTGATTGTCCCCCTGTACTCAGCCCTGGTGAGGCCGCACCTCGAGTACTGTGTCCAGTTTTGGGCCCCTCACCACAAGAAAGACATCGAGGCCCTGGAGTGTGTCCAGAGAAGGGCAACGAAACTGGTGAAGGGGCTGGAGCACAGGTCTTATGAGGAGCGGCTGAAGGAACTGGGACTGTTTAGTCTGGAGAAGAGGAGGCTCAGGGGAGACCTTATTGCCCTCTACAACTACCTGAAAGGAAGTCGTGGCGAGGTGGGAGTCGGCCTCTTCTCGCAGATAACTAGAGACAGGAGTAGGGGGAACGGCTGCAAGTTGTGCCAGGGGAGGTTCAGGTTGGAGATGAGCAGAAATTTCTTCTCAGAAAGGGTGGTTGGNGAGGTCTCTTCCAACCTTAATGATTCTAGAAATTCTGGAAATAGAGAGGCAGAGAGAGATGCTTCCAGCTGCCAATTCATCCTGCCTGTATTAGAGACTTCTATTAAGATGGAATAGTTTCCACCTCTGGAATTGCCAATGTCTTTCAATTTACCATAGAAAGACCGTAGTTGCTTAGCTTAAATGAAACACCGAAATCATACCACAATATTGAGGGTACATATTGCCTGAATAACTGCAACTGTGCACAGGCATGGGAGAGTCTCATGTACACACATAGGTAAACGGATGACAGTAGAGAACCAAACAAATTAAGTTGTGCATAAATACAGGTGTGTATCTATCTATCTATATATATATGTTCGCATGTGAAAAAAAAATCCTCCTTAATCTGTAGGCATGTTTATGGAAAGAAGGATGAAAAACTTGTAAAACTGTCTGTAGATTTTGATGTATTTTCAGGCTTATCTGTAAAATCGTCAAAGGCAACAAGACAGTTGACAAGTCAACTGACTTTTCTGGGCAAATAATCTGAGCCTTTCTGAAGAATTTTAAAGTCACGAACTTCTACTCCATTGTCTTTTTTTTTTTTTTTTTTAGTTAAACTTTCAAAAATTTTGCTCTTTACTTTGTTAAACAGTTTTCTAAGGCAGGTTTTAAGAGTTACATCATCCTTTTAAAAATAATATATAAGCATATATGGATATTTCTTTAAGCTAAAATCTGTCTTTTCTCTCTTGTAATAATGCAGTGAGCCTGCAAAGCATCATGGAAATAAAATTCTGAAGTTAGGCTCCTAATCAATGAGCTATTAACAAATTTGGGTTCAATATACAGGATTTTACAGATAAACTGGCAAAAGTTTCCTTAATGAAACCTCTGTACAGTTTCTTTATAAGTATCTATAAATAAGATTTATAAATAAGGTCAATGTGAAAGCTGAAATTTTAATTCTCATTGTTTGGATAATGCCACAAAATTAGGTAGCTTTGTCTAATACTGAAGGCTCGCCAGTTCCCCTTCAAGGCAGCGTGAGCTGAGAGCACTCAGCATACTCAGCTCATAAACAGCATTCTTGCCCTGTTTGCCAGTGACTTCAGGCACTATCATTGATAATTACATAGTAAAGTCCTGACCTACTGTGAGCCTCCCCAAATACCGTAAAGAGCTGTAGACTTTCACTCCATAACTTTCCCATTACAAAACTTAAAATAAAATAAAATAAATCTTTGAAAACACTTACTGGAGATGATGAGTTTTGTGCCAGAACCAAATATCTTGTGGGCCTCACACTGATGCATTCCCTTATAGAAACTGCTTGGGATATTTTGGCCAAACAAGGACCAGATTTAACAACCGTCATATGAACAATGAGAGTGTATTCATTTGGCTACATGAATGTAGAGAATTTAAATTCAATCTCAGTTAATGCTGCTATTCCCAAAGGGCCTTTAGTGATACGTACTTTAAATTCAGTTTCAAGCTAATCTTTGCCATCACTTGTTTAAAAAAATATCAAAACAAACCAAAACTGTGGTTGTCCAGGCCATTGATTGAGCTACCATATTTCATCTAGATCTCTTTTTCTAGAAAAAATATTTTTTTTCTGGGTTGGTGAGTGTTTTTGACCACACGGTTTAAAAATGCAGTCATGCTGGACCAGTGTTTACCTGAATTAGTGAAAGGCAGTCCTGAACAGCCACAACTCTTCTCAAGCCTGGTGGAGGGGCATTTACTCAATTTGGGCCTAATTCTCTGCATGTTGAGGGTACTGTAACCCGCTAAAATGGGTATGGGACTGGGATTATTCACCCTCAAATCCTGCTGTACTTGCCTACAGACTACTGTTGCAGGTAGTCAGTACCAAAAGGCAACATCACACTTGCGTCTATGTTTACTGTAGACAAGCATCAGCTTCCACCATCCCTAACCCTTCCCCAAGACCTTCTGGCTTCTCCCCAGGGAAGACCACCTGCGCTCGGCATGAAATCCTGCTGATGCTGAAACCGACAGAACATTTCCAACAGCCCAGGATTTCTCTTCACATTTTAATCTTCTAATTATTGCCTGCCAGCAGCTAACTGGTGATGCAATGCATCCCAGAGATCTCAGTTCCTCTTGGCTGGAATAAATTAGCTTTGTTAGGACAAATCCATAGGGAAAGACCTTCCCCTTGACCAAACAGAGATGCAGAGCTTCAGTTATGGTTTAGGGCATCTGTTGGCACTCACAATGTTTTCTTGTACAGCCCCTCTATTCCCCCTGCTCTGAGGCCAAGGGGTGATCTACAGCCTCATTTCTGAGTTACCCTGACCCTGCTGCTCTGGATAGTAAGCTTTGAACAAGGGAATGACCCAGTGTAGCCCTGAGCATCCGGAGGAATTTATATTTCAGCAATTTATGGTTTATGTGAAGTTCTGTAGTTTACCCTGAATCCTCTTATACAAGCATTTGGGTGCTAAAGAAATTAATTCTGCTACTGCAAAGTCCATGTTACTTTTCTCTACTATACTTTTAAGTCTGTATTTTAATCTGTATTATAACTTTAAAACAGCATATCACATTCCATTTCCTCTATATTTTGGATTGTCAGAATAAGGCATATTTTCTTAAATACTAAAAAAACTTACCAGAAACAATAAGCTTGGTGCCAGTTCCGAAGACTTTGTAATAGTCACTGTATACAAGTCCTTTGCAAAAAGCCACCTAATCTCAATGTTTTCAAAACCTTATTTTGTGTGTCATTCTATCCTCATTTTCTTGTTTCTCAGACTATTTCTTAGAAGTGCACCTGTTTCTTTTGAAACATTGATTTCTGTAATTAAAACTTTCCTTACGAATTCATGTATGGATGAACCTGTGTGTGCTCGTACACCAGATTTCACTTATGTTAGTCTTCCAGGTTTAAACAAACTTGCATGTACACAAAACCCAAGGATTATAGTGATTTATATATATGTGCATGTATGTCTGTGTATGAATATATACCCTACAATAAGAACCTAGTGCTGCATGCTATCACCAGTTCAAGCTGATCTTTTTGGACCGTGGCTTTAGGATAACAGAGAGCACTATGGAATAGGAGAATGCTCACACTGAAACCTGTTTGTGAACATTGCCTTTAAAGAATCGGATGCTGAATTCATCTTCATGCCCATGAAATCCTTGATATTTTAAAGCTGTTAGCAAATGTTCCTATTAATATTAATCATGGTAGGAGGCTTTCACTCAACAGATTTCTTTTGAGTGGTCATATCTTCCCTTATGTCTTCGAGCTCCATCCTTCTGCCCTAACACTCGTTTAGACTTTTGAGTCTACTGGGTTTTGATTCAGGGCTTCATTTTTTTCCCCTTTTAAAAAGAAGAACAGCTAATGCAAACTAATGCATAGATTAGTCTTCACCATTTTGATTTAGAAGGGCAGAAAATCACTTTAATCCAACTTCAGGTAACATATAAATAAATTTAAGTATAATCATCTTTAGGCAACATATGAATAGAATAATTACAGAAAATAATTGTAGCTTTTTGAACTCTGAACTTCAATGTATTTGATGAAAACAAGGTAGATACTTCAGTAACATTTGAGATAGCATTTAGAGAAACCAAATATTGCTGCCATAACTTTTGCTATGAAATTATTTCCTACAGATGTAAGGAGATTGCTAACTTATTTTGGAGTGATAAAAAGAACAATGTGCTGCAAGTTGCCAGGGAGACCCAGCTGCAGCTTCAGCTGGGGAGGGAAACCAGCCCCACGCTGGCTGAGCAAGCCACTCTGTTTCTGTGCTGGTGGGGGAAAAAAAAAAAAGGATTTTTTTTTTTTATTTATTTTTTTTTAAGAGATTGTTTCAGTCTTGGCTTTCCTGTTGTGATCTTGTGAGTACCTAAATTCTCTGGAAAGATACTTATGGAAGAATCTTGTATTGCCAGTTTATGTTAGATTAATCCTGTTCTGTAAGCTTCTAAAAACTCAACTATTCCACTGAATGCA
Organism: Psophia crepitans; assembly: GCA_013399095.1. NCBI lineage: Eukaryota > Metazoa > Chordata > Aves > Gruiformes > Psophiidae > Psophia > Psophia crepitans. The sequence continues at coordinate 283,766 of VWZZ01000007.1, forward strand.
AATGCCAAACCACTCTCTCAAATTCCAGCCCTGTTCTGTTACGTGCATTATTGTAAGTCTTGAGCAACTTTCTTTTGGTCAGAACTAGTTAAAAGAGACCAACAAGAACAAAATCAAGTTTGTTACAAGTTGATGGGACTTTGGCTCTTTATATATGTGATTCTTTCACAGTATACATCTGGGAAAAGATTCAGTTCAAACTCAAACCCTGATGATTCAATTGAATTAATGCCACTTATCCCAAGTCCTGGTTTTCTCTGTTTCTTTTCATTAGGAGTAACTTACTGAGCTAATATTGGATAGTCACCTCTGAAAAGTCAAGCTGTGATGAAATGCCTGATCTTAAGCAAGAGGTAAATACAGCCCTTTTACTCTGTTAATTGTTCAGGAGCCTTGGACCACATAAAGACAAAATCCTACAGAAGTAGAATGATGAATTAAAATAATTTATTTTGAGCTGTAGATACTAAAAGCACGGCAACTACCTGATTAATAAGGTAAGGATTTTCACTAAAAACAACATGCTCATCCTGACACTTATATTTCTATTGAATTCTAGTTAGGATTTACTTAGTCTTTCTGACATAAATCATTAAAAACAGTCTTCCTGATATGCTAATATAAACTTATGTATTTAACCAGGCTTAAAACATTTGGTAGCAATAGTTCCTCTGCCTTGTGTTTGTGTAGTTGTTTACTCCAAGATTATGGCATTTAAAGCACATTTAATGAGAAAAAGAAGATTTTCATCCTCCACTTTCCCTTAAAACAAATGACTGCAGGAAAAGGCAAAAAATTAATTGCTTCTTCATATACATGCTATTAAGCAGTAAGAAGAGCATTTGGAGATACTAGTTTATTTCTACTGCCACACTCTTGTGTACATGACAAAAACAATTAGGTGCAAGTTATTTGACCTTCACTAGCCTAATTAAAAAAGGATTTTGGAAATGGCTGTTGCATATTGCTCTTTGTATCTGTATTGGGAAGAGGTTTTTCTTTATTTATGCTTAATTCACAGCTGCTTGATTCTGTGCTTATTCCTTCAGTACAGGTGGAGGAAAGAGTGAGAGCTCTGGAAACTACTACGTGCCACTTTCCACCACATTTCCAACTGGCTCAAAAGAGCCCCTTTTCAGAAATGTTTGTGATCCTAAACCACTGCATTACAAATACAACAAGGCTCACTGTAGGAATGACAAGCTGGGGAGGGGGATCCTGCACAAGGATGGCGCCAACTGCGTCTCTAAGCAGGCTGAGTCCCCTCTGTGACACTAGAACTCTCATCTATATGATGACCCCAAGCCCCTATAGCTTATTCTATGGAAAATAGGATGTAACTTACCTGACACAATGAGTTTTGTACCGGAGCCAAACACCTTGCTGGAATAACCAGCCACAGTGAATAAAATCTTTGCAATAACAGTGCAGCTCTGTTATGTTTACGTGGGCAAATAGTATTCTTTAAAGAAAACCAGATTTGCTGTATAATCACTTTCTAGACACTAGAAAAGTAAAAATTGAGCAGTTGTCTAAACTTAAAAAAAAAAAAAAAAAGTATTAATCTCTAATTTTCGTCTCCTGAAAGTTTAGACAGGTGGTGTAGACTGAGCACTGTGGCTCTGTCTCTGCTTTCTGGAGAGAGACAGCACCAGAAGATGTATTTGATCAAATATTGGCCAAGTATTTTGCTCCGTATACAGCCCATAAAATCAGACCTATAATTGGTGAATGTTATGCTGAGATCTGAGCAGCACAAGACCCCCAACCAATATTTTTGTTGTCAGTATCATGAAGGAAAACCCTGCATGGACTGGAGCTGAACTTCCCACTAACCAGATACATCATTTTCAGATGGTCAAAATTAGGCAAACTTTTTTCATCTCAGGTGCTTAGCTGAGACAAATCACAGGCAAGTATCAAAGCACCTGAAGTTTACTTGGAGCAAAATAATTTTGATAAGTATGCCAAAACGTTTTGAGTTTGCCATTCTTTCTTAATAATACCTGATACTAAGCAGTTTCTGCAAAAACTTGGAAGAGAGAATAGCCTTTCAACTATCGTACCTTCAGACAGTTCTGGGCATATCTCAGATAACTCCTTTCATTTGGTATAGTCAGGCATAGTCCTAAAGGAAAATGTTTTGCTTTTCAAAAAAATTTGAGTAACCCAAAGGTTTGACACTTTGCTTTCAGAATGAATTAGAAATATCACAAAGGTTGAATATGCATATTTAAAGACAAAAATATCTTTCAGTTCTCCAAATGCTATCTTTGCAATATTTAAATTAATCTTTAAAAAGAAAATAAAAATGGGGTTAGTTATACATCTGTGCTGCAAGAGCTGTTGCGTTTCCCCCATTTCATACATAAATACAAAATAATTACATTGTGTTCTGCGTATAGAAATGCTGTTTAGGAGGAAAATTCTGCAAATCTAACTGTATTGAAAATCATTTCAGAAGTAGTTAATTTTTACATTTCATACTTACTTGAAACAATAAGCTTAGTTCCACTTCCAAATATTTTCACATCATCATCCCACAGTCTGATAACCCTTAGCAGTATCTCCCGCACTGCCCTTTTCTTGCATAGGCTACAGAAAAGGTCTCTCTGATTTAGAGGCTGGTGACAAATCTGACCCAGTGCAATAGCTGAATTTTCAACGTGGACTAGAGTGCCATTTTGATTTTTGTAGTGAGTAAAACCTCATATTTTTAAAACATCATTTTCTGAGAAGAAAGCAATGCCGTGCTTCTTTTATACCTATGTTCTAATCCTTTTAGCTCTGGGATTTCTCTAACAAAGATCTATTGCCCCTGCTCTGCTAGGTTTTCTCTGAAGTCACCTCTTTTTGCTGTTTTAAAAAGAAATGCGGTTACATTATGATTCCCAAAGGAAATTTACAACGTTTACTAGCTATTTGTTGGTTTAAATATACCTGTAAACATTTTTTTCCCTCACTGTTCTCTCTTGCGAATTACTTATTGTGTGAAAGCACCTTAAGTTTCATCCAACTTGTATTTTGAAGCCCATATGGAAAGTCTATATTCTCAACTGACGGCCGTAACTAAGTTCATGCCTTTGGTAAGCGGTTACGCTGCCATCTTCTTGGCAAAAGCAGCTGCCTTCACACAGGAATAGTTTAATTGCAAATTGCAGCAGAGAATGTTTTTGGTCAGAGGCATGGACAACATTTTAAATTTCTCTGGAACGCTCCTCTAGTTTTTACGAATTGACTTAGTGATAGTCACCCTGTGTTTTCTGAGCAGCATACTGTAGGCATCGCTATATGCTTTATACTGAAAACAACATTCATCCTATTGATTGCATAGCTTCACTACAATAACGAATAATACAAATGCAAGAGTAAACCAGTTACTTTTAGTAGTGCCCGGAATGAGAAAGTTATGACATTCCCGGCAATTTTCCTTCCCAATCAACTTTGAACCATCTCTATGAACAAGAAATTTTTTGCATTTCTCCACTGCTGTTCTGAGAGTGAATTTCCAAACAATTCACTTTCCTTTCCCAGAACAGGAATGAATCCATTCCGCTATTTCAATTTTTACCTCTCCTCATTTTTCCATTCTCTGTCCTTAATAAGTACTCAGTAATGGCTCTAGAGCTGATCTCACTATTTGTGAGGTTGATATATTTATTGCCCATCAACCCACCCAACTGGGGAACCATGCACGGTTCACAGGTAAAACATTATTTATCAGGCAGAAATTAATTTTTCTACAGTCTTTCATTCTTAATTATCTAAGAACCTGAATGACACTGTGAAAACCAGATCAATAATAATGGTACTTACTAGAGACAATTAGCTTGGTTCCCGTGCCGAAGTACTTGATCCATGTGCTCCACACTATGTTTTGCCTTTGCAATAAGGTAAAGTGGTCTCTTGCTGTGCCACTGGTGAAGAAAATCCCATTTTTTTTTCCAAACAGCCACAAGAGACTGAGGAAAGCCTGGGCCTTGGGAGGATGTCAGGAATTTCAGACATGCACCTGTTGCTCAGCTGATATCTAATACTCTTCAGAGCAAATATCTTTCCTAAAACATTGCAAATTTGTTAGATAACTCGGAGAGGGGGTGGGGGTGGTATCTAGGTGAGAATTAGGTGAAAGTTTCTCTTCAATTTTAGACACACAAATCGGTGTGCATGTTAAAACCCACATACCTTCAGGTGATGATCCTGCTCTTTCCCAACGGAGAACACCCCCTGTCACCTGCAATAAAGTGACATCGAATACTACTAGCATTTTTAGTTCTGTTACTACAGTTCAGCAGAGGTAAAGGAGGGAGAGCCAGCACCATAAGCATCATGAAGGTGTTTGTGTGCTGCAGGTTGCATTTTCAGTCCCCAGTACGCGGTTATTGTCTGCTCATCTCCTGAAATGACTCCAGGCTCTGCAACAGCAGCTCACTGGCATATTTTGACATACTAGCTGGTGGGAGAAGGAGGATTTCCTTTGCAAATGGGTTTCTTACAAAACAGCAAAAGATATCATCAGAGGAGTCACCACAACTGTCAATCAAACAGCCTTTCACGGTTAGTTTGCCCTTTAAAAGAAACTGAGTTTGAGTACTCCTGGGATCTCATGTGGCATACCAACTGAAAAATAACATTAATAACTTACAATTTGTGGCTAGAAGGAGGAACAAGACTGAGGGTGAAGGTCTTTCAGCTGAAGTAGGTGTAACAAAAACAGTTGTCTGCCCTGAAGGCTCCCGGGCAGGACCATGGTAATAGCAAACACAAAGCAATGGCAGGAGTGGTGCCGGCAGAGAACGGTGCCGACCGGTGCTTTTCCTGCCGGGTCCTTAGACACACAGCGAAGGAGGCCACCACCATCTCACCTGCAGCTGCTGGGACCCTTGGATTATGGTCACAAAAGCGAGTAGCTGAGAGGTCTGATTAGAAGAAACAAACTGAAACACTGCATGTTGCAGACAGCTTCTCTAAATCCCCTGTGAGGTCTGGCCTTGCAGGGATGAAGAGGACAAATCTGACCTGCACCATGTGGAAACATAATACGTGTTTCAAATTGTTGTGTCACTCTTTCATCCCATCAGACGAAGAGTCTGTAATGAGCTACATTTGAATGAACCAAGCGAGGAGAGTATCAGGGTACGGCAGTAAAGGACAATATTAAGAAGAAGCTTGAGGGTAGAGAAAAACCTCAGTGGATGAATTTCTCAGGCATGAGGGTCAGCATGCACTGTGAGGCAGTAGCTGGGAGGGATGCGTTGCGAATGAGACTTAAGTATGAAAGTTGTTCTGAACAATGGAAAGCTCCTTTCTCTGATAGCAGCTTTGGTAACGCTGTCTCCAACTTCTTGGGTGGTTCAGATGCATGGCTGCTATGATGAACACCAGTGAAATGGAGACAGTGATAAGCAAGAAGATGGGGAAAGGAACTGATACAGCTCAAAAAATAAACAACAAAACTGTCCACCTCCACATCTGAGGAGCAATAAATAGAAAAATCTTCCTCCTCTGTCAGCGGCTAAATTTTAAGAGAAAAGACAACTCTCTTTCCTTTGCTTAAAACCATCAGACTAAAGCTCTCCATTTCAGCTGTCTTTGTCAGGCCAAGGGCTTTTGGCAGCTGATGCTTCCAAGGCATCAGACAGCACTGAACATGTCCTGCCTCTCCAGAGCCTGCGCCTGAGGCCAGGCACCTCATTCACACTGGGGTGTGTGAGCTGGGATCTCTCAAGGTGTTTGTGGTTGAGTGGCAGAGGGAGTATTTGTGTAGGTGCTCTCTAAGTTCCTACCACAGTGACTTTGCCAGTAGGCACAATAGTAGGTAGCGGAGTCTTCTGGGATGACATTGTTTATTGTAAGAACACACAGTTTCTGCCCTGAAACTTTTTCAACCATATACCTGTGTGCTTGGAAGCCGTCATCTACTATTGTTCTGCCTGAAAAATACAGCATTCTCTCTGGAGCTTTATTTGCCTTCTGTTGATACCAGTGTATGTAGGTGCCATCAAAATCTACAGAGACACCTTTGAAGTGACATTGCAGGCGAACACTTCCTTGAGACTTGGTGATGGATATAGGGCTCTGAACCGGAATTTCTTCTCCAAATCCATCTAGGGGATAAAAAAAAGAAAAAGTGGAGAAATGATGTCATTAGTAGGAATTGAGGGATGTGGGAAGATGCCTGTCAGCACAGCCATGGATGCCTGTGAGGAAAGGCAGGAAACAAAGGAAGGACTTACAAGACCAAGCGGCTGTGGCCACAAGCGCTGCCAGCAGCAGCATGTTTGCTGGTCCGGCTCTGCTGTCGTTGAGACTCAGAGGAGAAGGAAACCGTCTGTGGTGCAGCGTGAGCAGTGCTGTGTGAGAGGAGGAGGGGACTTCCTTGTGTGCCAGCTGGTGACACTGTGTGTCAAGGCAGAGGGGGGTGTCCCTGAGCTCCTGCGGGGAGCAGTGGGAAGGGGGCAGTGAGAAGAAGAGGAAAGGGGTAGGGAAGGCCAAGCAAGGCAAGGCAAGGCGAGGCAAGAAGGAGACTCTCCCCTGCACGGGACATCGTTATCTGGATGTCCATCAAACTTGACAGTTTCAGGAAGTTGGCTTCCTTCCAAAAAGCCTGTTTATTCTATTTACCTTGACATGAGATGCAAGAGGAGGATGTTTCTAAGCAGCACATCATCAGCTGCAGTAGAGTCGAGACTGAAAATCCCTGATTTAAATTGGTCCGTGTGGTATTATGAGTGTCCTGCTTTCTGCTGAGATAGAGTCAATTTTCTTCATAGTAGCTAGTATGGGGCTATGGTTTTGGTTTGTGCTGAAAAGACTGTTGATAATATAGACCTGGTTTTGTTATGTAGAGATGTTTTTGTTAATGTTGAGCAGTGCTTACACAGGGCGAAGCCCTTTTCTGCTCTTCACGCTGCCCTGCCAGTGAGTAGACTGGGGGTGCACAAGAAGCTGGTAGGGGACACAGCCAGGACAGCTGACCCCAGCTGATCAAGGGGATATTCCATACCGTGTGACATCACGCTTAGCATATAAAGTTGGTGGAAGAAGGAGAAAGGGGGGAGGATGTTTGGAGTGTTGGCATTTGTCTTCCCAAGCAACCGTTACGTGTTGTGGAGCCATGTTTTGCTTGAGATGGCTGAACACCTGCCTCCCGATGGGAAGTAGTGAATGAATTCCTTGTTTTACTTTGTTTGCCTGCATAGCTTTTGCTTTACTTATTAACCTGTCTTTATCTCAACACACAACTTTTCTCACTTTCACTCTTCCAGTTGTATCCCACATCCCTCTGTGGGGCAGTGAGCGAGTGGCTGCGTGGGGCTCAGCTGCTGGCTGGGGATAAACCATGACAGTGCGGTAGAAAAATTAGGTAACCAGTATTTCCAGGGACTTACAGGTGCTTACTTGTAGAATGGAGAGACTGTACTGGGGAACTTTTCCTTAGAAGTGCTAGGCGGTGGCAAGCATACCGTTCCCACAACCGAGATTTTTTTTTCAGCATGTCGTCTTTCTTTTACTGCCTTCTCTTTCCTAGGGGAGAAGAGTGGCTGGGCTAGAAAATCAGTGCAATGATGAAACAGACTTTGAAAAGGAGAGATGTGTGGGTTAGCTGCTCTTTTT